>VZTE01005381.1:1012523-1166001 GCA_013397775.1 Eulacestoma nigropectus | reverse complement strand
AAACCCCAGAAACAAACAACCCCCCCAAAACACGATGAGGCAAAATAAAATTCTTTACAAATGGTAATGCAGATTAATAATTTGATCTCACTGTAAAATTATTTCCCACCAAACTATGACAATAGATAATTTTATATGTTTATACGCTTTCTATGAAAAGCTTTTGCAAGTCATACGGCTCTTCTGCATCCTTGAATTACAGAAAGCATGAGTTTGGAATGGTCCTCTGGAGATTGTCTGGTCCAACCCCTCTGCTCAGCAGCAGGGCCATCTGGAGCAGATTGCTCAGGACCACATCCAGCTTTGGTTTCAGTATCTGCAAAGATGGAGAGACACTAAAACCTTTCTGAGCAACCTGGTCACTACTTGATCTCCTTCACAAAATCTCAAGCTTCATGACCTGTCTATACAGGCTACTGTGTGTTAGTAGCAACAGCTGGTCTGCAGTGAACAGCTGTTTGGGGCAGAACACAGTATGAAATCAAAGGTAAATTATGGAAGAGGACAGGATGAAAAGCTGTATTTTACAGGGAAAAAAAATTGTGTAAAGTGTAACATTTATGCAGACTGGTGAAAAGATCTTTAGTTGTCTCAAACTTAAGAGAATAAACCCTCATCTCCCTTTTCTACTCACTAGATCTCTAAATACGGCTGTTTAACAAGCTGAAGGATATGTAGGTGTTTTTACCAATTTCCTTTGCTGAACATTTTGTTATTCAGGAAGGATAATGAGAGTTCTGAGTTAGCATGAATCTGCACTGCTATGTGGAATGCAGAAGGGGAGCATGCAAGGTCATTCATGAAGCAGAAGCAGCCTAGGCAAGCCAGGTTGTGGCACCTAGCTGGAGTATGTTTCTGGTACCTACAGCCCACATGGCATGGCTGGGTGTCTGAACACATAGTCCAGCTGAACTCCACTGCACACACTGCCACATATAGAATGTTTTATATCATGAGTTGATAACAGACCGAATACATTTTTCCCTAAGAAATAAGTTACAAGCATACGTGGATAATAGAAATGTTTAATCCATTCACAGTGGTAAATAATGATCAAGATATGTAGCCAAAGGATGATCACAACTGCTTCACAGATATGCTCAAAAAATCCAAACTAAATACTAAACTAAAAAAAGAAATGCAGCTCTTTCTTATAATTAAAAAACCCCAACCAAAGCAGAGCTAAAAAAGCTCAGTATTAGCTGCCCATTACAACAGCTACGCCTCCTTGCCTCCTGAAAAAGAGGTTAACTTTATACAAAACACTGCTTGGATAACTGATGTCATTACTTACCTGTGATAAAAGCAAAGAGCCCTGTACACATAGAAAGCTGGTGGAGAGATCAGGGATATGTTAAGGGATCTGTTAATTTTGCTAAAACTACTGAGAAAAAACTCAATTACAAGACAATAAAAAAAGAGCAAAAATTCTGGGAGATAGATATCTTTAATCTAGTGTGGAAAGCCATAACGAGAACCAATTTCGAATAAGACATTCAGTAAATATTTTAATAGTGAGAGTGATTAACCACTTTAGCTACTGAATGGAGTTATATCTCTTGATTTCTACAAAGTGAGTTTGAAAATCTCACAGTATAATTTCTTTTTAATCTTGCTACTGGTTTCAGTATCACATTGACTGGATGAACTGCAATGGCCTACCAGAAAGGCTGGAGGTGACTTACTACTCCTTTTTGGGACTTCTGTGAATTAATGGGCTCCCCATTAACTGTCCCTATGTTAATACTACAGCTAATCACTCTCTCTTTCTATATCTGAAAGACTATTAGATTGAGTTTATACAAATAAAAATGTATGCTCAAGTTCAACAGCTTTAAAGCATTAGCACTTCCTCTGGCCTACCAACAGAGTCCCAGTTAAGCTCAGTGCAGGACTTTGAATAAAAATAGGAAAGCTGAACATAAACATAGTCTCTCATATGGAATTTTAACCTAGTTTTTAATTTTCTGTAAAAGAAACATTAAGCACTTGCTATTTGGAATACATTTAAATATGAATTATTTTAGGCTCTTAACGAGTGTGCCACTGAGGTGGAATCACCCTGAAAGTATGGGATGGTAATTATTATCACATGGCAGTGACTGATTTATTAACTGTACAGTGAAGGAGCCAAGGTTTGAGTTACAGGGATAGATTCCTCATTTTTACTTCCACCATCCGTCATAGTAGAATCTACTGGAAAATGGAGTACAAATCATTCAGGAATTTACAACAGTCAGTTGAGCTAGTTCTGTGCTTTATCATTTCTGGAAGTGAATGCCTTTGTTTTGCACCCTAAGGGCTGCTCATTTGCATAAATAGCCCCCCTTTTTCTGTTTCTGAATCACAGTGTCCAGCCAATACAAAAAAGATTATGAGGTATGAAAACCGCACATATCTCCACCACAGAACAATAACAAGATCTATACTTTGATTTCCTGGGAAATAAAAATTGTAGCTATACTTCCTGTCAGCCCATTCCTTTGAACGTGTTCTCTTCATAATTTGGATTTTGAATCAAGTTTAAATGGCAGTTAAAAATCGTATGTGGCAGTACACAATGAAATTTAGCTTGACAGCCTGGACATCAAAACTAAAAATAAATGACTTCACATCCAAATAATAAGTAATAACAATGTTAGCCTGCATAAGAATAGCAGGACTGGATTCAAATACAATATTAATTTTAGGGATATGAGTGACTAGGGAGAGACAGAGGCAAAGAAACAAATCCTTCATATAGCAATAGTCTCTTCTTATCCCCCAGGCAACTGGCTGCCTTTCACCTCGGCGGCGGAGCAATTATGTGGCATAATGACTGCAGTGCAAATAAGCAGAGAGATTTTATTAAACCAAATGAGCAAATCATCTGCGTATTATTGCGATTTGATTGACAGTGACAAGTGTCGAGCAGACACGGATGTGAATATGATAAAGAAGCTTGCAGGAAAGCTCTTGATAATGTTACTCTTGATAAAGTTGCTCTGCAAACCTCTCTAAGTAAATAAAGGGGAAAGAATATGATGCATATTAATTCTCATAGTTTGCAACCTGCCACAGGACTAGAGGAAAAGTTGCAATAGGTTCAGCACATGGCATTTCATATGAATTCTAAAATTGCATTTATGAGTCTCATAGACTTTACAATAATATATTAATATTAAAAGTAAAGGTCATTCCACATAACAGTTAAGCTGCCTGAGCTTCAACCTTTATATCAATAACAGACTTGGGCTGGGGGCATGAGGAGGAAAAGAACAAGTAGAACGATCTGAATAAATGTAAAATGTTACTTAGAAAGATTGCTGCCTTTTGCTGGGATGTCCATTTACACATTTGTACTTCCAGTGGACAATTACATTTCTGGCAGGCCTGCCATCAGAATGATTAAATCAATACCTTTCATATGGGAATGTGATTCATTGGCATGGGCCTTCAGGCCTCCAGGTAAGCCACTCTCACATTAATGACTGCCTTATGACATCATAGCTGCACACAGTCCAAAGTTTCACATCATTGCAGGCAGCATGGAACTTTGGATAATTACTTTTGGCACATGGAATGATTTAACCAAGGTGACTGGGAAGCTTTGACAGCAACACCCATGGAAGAAAAGCAGTGGGGATAAAATCTCCTGTGCTGCAATGGCACTAACATCATGAATAAATTTGGGCTTACAAGTTGAAATTGTTTTAGCGGATAAACCATGTGATAAATAGCTCTCTTTCCTCCACTCCTTCATATTTTTTATTACTTTAAATTTGAATGTAACAAGCCACAGTGTTATGCCACACTTCAGTGAACATTCTTTTGCCATCAAGTACCATCAAGTTGAAGATTTCCACTCTTTGAAAAAGAATCATAACTGAGAGGAAATGTTCCTGTCATATGAAGTACACTGTAAAATGTGGAAAGCATTTTTGATTTATGCTGTAATACTGATTTGAATATCTATTTGGACATATTTCAAAGAGACCAGCTTTGCAAGGTTCTGCATAGCCTGAGCTGATTCTTGTGCTGTGCTTTAACTGTGCAAGTAAACTTCAGCATTCAAGAGCTGACATGCTCAGAATAACTGAAGCTTGATAAAAAAGACTTAAAGTCTCTATAAGTTACTCACATTTTCCAGGATGTGAGCCCTCCTGCTCTTGTGAGCCATCCAAGGGGTATGAACTGAGCAAAAAAAAAAAAAAAAAGAGTACCAAATCCATTTGCTGTAGTATTTGTTATAATTTGTTGTATAATCCATATGTTAAAATAAAAAACTTACTTACACAAATGTTACAATTTATTGTTTAAAAGCATCAGATGGCCTTATTTCTACAAAAAGGAAGTAAAGCATTCAGTTAAACAAGTTACTCTACCAACCTAGTCCAGTTTAGGGAATTAATTAGTAATTTTTTGTTCATATGAAAATCAGAATCAAATTTTATACAGCTGAGGGATTTTCACTGGTTTACAGTAAAGTGTAAAAAAGTATAGACAATACTATCTACACACCAGGAAAAAACTGTCAGCATAAGAATTTCCTATTTTTTAATATTTTTTTTTCTGGGTTTGGGGCTTTTTTAATACTTTGAATATAATTTTTAACTTTTTCTTTTCCTTTTTGATAAATATGTTTAAGAAATATTACAACGTCGACAATTTCAGAGTGCCTGATATTCTTCAAATTAGTATCCAGTTTGATGCACTCTGGTCTTTAAATATGAAAGTAAATACTCTGGTTACCACATTTTGATCCTCTTCCTAATCCCTGATGTGCAGCATTTTTTACCACAAAGCAGTTAAACAAGTATCTAAGTAAGTCAATTGAACCATTAAGTAAGTCTAAACCATTTCATCCTAAACCTAAACTTTTCCTATAGAATAAAGTCTGAGATTTTACAACGAAATTAATTTTTAGAGTTTAAGTTTTAAATATGAAGTTAATTATTTTATATTTAAACTAAATATTAACTACATAAAACTATTTCAGGAGTTATCCTAAAGCACTTGTGAGCCTTCTGGTGTAAATTACAGTCATATCACTGCTGTCACTTCCAAAATAGTGCATGTTATGTTCTAAAATGCACAATTTCTTTTTAGAGAAAGAGATCTTTTAAGAGACAGTTTAGAACCTAAGCCATTAGAAACAAAAATAGTAATTATGTGTTCAAAGTTAACTGACACAGTGATGTTTGTTGAGACTACAGAGAGTGGATTTGAGAACACAGTTAACTGAGATGCTGCTAATTGCATGCCAAAAAAATACTTAAAGTTATTATAGAATATTAAAGCATGGGAATTTATTAAAACATCATACTAACATGTTCTCCTGTTGCCACCCCAATGTGGAGAGATATTAAGCTGGAGCACTAAACAGTTTCAAGTTTTTGCCAATCATTGCAAAAAACCAAATTAGTATAAAATTGAAGGCTTTTGTATTTATATTTTGTTACTTCTGTCACACTTCAAATAGAACCCCATTTGTTCAGAGTGGTGAAGCACCTTCCACTTTTAGTGTATGGCTGGATCTGCACATGTCCCTCCTTAACCTTCAGGCATCTTTAACATTGTCAGTGAAATGCTGGGTGTGCACATCTTCAACTGAAGATTTAAGTAATGCACGCACAACACCCTCATTTTTCTGAAAATTAAGAAAGGAAAAGTTCCCAAAGTTTTTACAATCATGAAAATAGGACCAAGAGGATGAATGAATTCTCCATAAGTCTTACTTCTTTGTAAAAATATTATGACTCCCTAAAAGAAATGGCGAAAGCTGAACATTTTGCAGAAGGCAACACAACTCTGTTCACTGTGAGGAAACAACTCAATTTTATTTCAAAAAAAACCATGTCTGAATATTCTATGCAAAATGAGTATAGATAGCCAAGTGTATAAATTAAGCAAAACCAGACATTAACCTGATCATGATTCCTGGGCTCTTTGAAAAGTTGATTCACTTTGCTTTTAGTGGTGTGCAAATGTAAGGCAGTCCTTTGGGGATACAGTCTTCTTCACTTGCTTTTGTGGAGCCAGAATTGATTCTAAAGTGTAGTAAGGTTGACCTTCCTGGAAGGAAAAAAAAGAAAAAAAATTCAATCAACCAAACAGAAGAGAAAATTTAGACCATAATCTGAGAGACTCAAGTCCTTGAAGTGTGGAGCCAGTAGCGTTCACTGACTTCACTTTCTTTGTATCATTAAAATCTTATCTATCTTACTATTTTAGCAGAAAATTTATCAGGAACAAAATTTTTCCAGGAAAAGAAATATTTACAAAGCTAAAATATAAACATGAAAAACATTTTACATTTATTTTCTACAAATATTACCTCTTAATTATTTTCAGGAATCTTCTGAGGGAGATAACCAGATGTTATAATAACCACTATCATAATGTTTCTCTAAAATAATACTTCAAACCTATGCAATGTTTAAATAGTCATGCCAGGCCTAATTAACTTTTTATTAAATGTTAAACACATCTTCAGAGGGTCCTTTTTTTTTTTTTTAAATCAAACTCATTTGCTTAAGAAGTAATTATAACTAGAGACTTACTTAAGAAAACACTAACATTAGTGTTAATTTTCACACTTAGTATTCCCACAATTAGTTAGGGAAGTATTTATGTACATATTGAAGAGTAGGCATGTGCTAAGTGTAACTTCAATTGTCTACTCTTCTAGAAAACCTGGAGGATATGAGCAATTGAAGGCTAAACCAAAATGTTATTGGCTATACACCTAATTCATGGCTCTAGAGATAAAAAGTGCAGATCCCTGCACATCTCAATAAATGTACAGCAAAAGCCAACCACAGCTTGCCAATGTATCTGGCCCCAGATCCTTAATATTTTATTTAGGCAAAAACTTTCATTGTTCTGGAGTTCTTGCAAAGCTTATTGAGAATCCCAAGCAACCAGTGCACTATTATCGGCCTTTGCTATTGCTGTTAATAAAATTGACTGTGCTAGGTTGCATCCAAAATAACTTAATTTTAATAAAAAAATCTGAAGGAAAGTATAGTGAGAAAAGAAGTACTGAATTGTTAGAGAAAGCTACATGTTGAACTAGACCTGGCCATTAAATCCTGGCCTAGATTTAGTTTCTCTGGTAATATCAAAGCCACATTCAACTCAAAGACAGAGTTCTAACAGTAGATGGGAGAACTTGGCTACTGTTATGTAGATAAGATAATTAGATACCAAAGTCGTTTTTGAATGGCCTTTCTCACCATGCAGGCTGAGACTGTTCTCAGTCACAGTTTGTGGACTAATCTTGATCACAAGAAGATGGAAATACAAATACATTTCAAGTCATTTATGTATCATACTATCCAAGCTTAGGATCACAAGCTATCAGTCATAATCTGCATTATTACGACAGTCTGTCACCTTGCTATATTCATTGTGAGAACTAAGAATTATGTCTATAATAACAAAAAAATTGCCATTTAAAAAGTAACATGGAAGCATTCAAACGAAATCTTCTGCTGCACTTCAGAAACAATGACATATTAGATAGAGGAGGCACTGACACGAATCCCTCTGTGGGGAGGATCACAGTATTTGTTAAAGTAGGCAACAATTTAGGATTAAAATAAAAACACTAAACAAAAACCAGTTAAATTACACTTTAGGCAAGTATTGTTCATCTGTACTGTGAACTGTAGCCCTGCCTCAACTTCAGAGAGTTCAGTAATACCTCCAATGATGGTAAGTCATGATTAGTTTCTGCTTCCCATGAAAAACTGGAAAAAAAAGGGAAGTTCTGGGTCAGGGGTTCCCCGTTAGCTCGGAGGGTAAAGTGATGTCGCCTTCTGGGTATCCCATTCTTCCCTCATCCCGTGTGACCTGTGAGCTTATGAACTCTGACAGGATCTCTGCCCGAGGAAAGGTGGTATGGCTGCAGGCAGAACAAACCTGAGAGCAGCACAGCCATTCCAGCTGGGCTGCAAAATCCCAGTGATGGCTGTAAGGAAGAGCACCTTGCTGAAACAGCTGATACAGAGGCCACAGACCATTTGTAAACCAAATCCAATTGGAATACATCCTGCACAGCACACAACAGTTCATACAACTAAAGGCAATCATAAAACAATCAGGTTTTCTCTCAATGCTTTCATCCTTCCCAATTAAAATACCTTTAATGTAAGAATCACCATTTAAAGGAAAACCCCTAAATCATAACCAAATTCATTAGGGGCCCTCCTAGAACCTATCATTTATTTGGTACATTCTGTGATACTGACACTATTGAACTTCAATAGACATGAGATTATTCTATATTATTATTTTTGAAAAGAAAATACAAGGTTATTACACAGAGCTTTTGATAAAGTAGGAAAGCTAAGAACTCAACTGCACAAAATATAAACCACAACTACCTCTTTTTAAAAATAAATTGTAAATATTTGGGAAAAAGCTAGAGAAACAAAGGGATAAATACGTGGCTCAAAGTTTCATTAAAAACTATATAGAGTCTTGAGGATGGACACTCATTACCAGTATTCTACCTCCAGCAAAAACAAAAACAAAAACAAAAACAAAAACAAAAACAAAAACAAAACCAAAAACAAAAACAAAAATAAACCCAAACAAACAAAAAGAAAAAACAAGACAAACAAAAAGAAAAAAAACCAAAAAAAACCCAAAGGGAATATTCTGAGATAGGAGAAATCTAAACAGGTAAAGTGATTGTGTCTGAATCTCAGCATTGCCCTTGTATCCAGCTGGGACACAGGTAGGATCCATGCTATGTCTCTCAGCCACAGTCATACTCCCTACTCCACCCAATAAACTCCTTCACGAGTTGTCCAGGTTGTGAGATGACAACTTAGACAAGTAAATCCTGTTTAGATAATTCCATGTCAACATATTAAACTCGTGTTCTGTACCAAAACCCCCTAACTATTACCAGTAATATCTCAAAAGAACTGAAGTAGGTGGTTGACAATAACAGTAAAAGGGTGTTGGATTTTTTTTTCTTTCTTTAATTCAAACCCTCAGATGGAGGAAAACATGCCTCCAAACCAATGAACACGCAAGCCTACTTAGCCAGTGGATGCATTTCTGTTGCTCAGGGTGGCACCAGAAGTTACATGTTGTATTTTTCATCCTCTGCAGTGGTAATTTCTTGGTCATTTACCTCCTCAATAATAATGTTTAGCTGAGTAAAATAATGCTTTAGGCTTTAAGTCTTAAAGGTTCTTCCCCCTTTGCCCCCCTCAGCAGGATGACTGATTTCAGCCCTTTAGAAAAATAAGCTTACTTATGAGACATTAGTGGCATTATTGCCTCCTTTAATATTCGTGACAGTCTCCAGCAAATGTATCACAAGTTGGCATTTATTAGTGCTAGGCACAAGTAAGGGGCATGTTATTTGATTTGAATAACAGCTTGGAGCTACAGTTTGAGTCCAGAAATATATTAGTCAGAAACAATCTCATTTAATAACACAGAAACTAATAAAAGAAAAGTATTCCAACTGATTCAAAATTGAATTTATGAATATTGCTTAGCAGGATTAATGATCAAAAACTGAACCTGTTTGTCATGTATAACAGACTTTTCGATTTAAATGCAAAACTAGAAGTCAATGAGTCCAATGGATTGTATATTGCTTTGAAGAAAACCAGTTCATTTTACACATAAGCTTTGAAATTGGCAATAAACTTTAATTACAGGGTCAGATAATCAAATTATAATCAAATAGCCTCACATAAAATCTGTGTTTGAAATTAATGAGATACAATTCTACTAGTCTGTAATATTGTACCTCTGAAACTTACTAAAAGACATTTCATTTTCATTTAAAAGTCACCTTAAGGACTTTTCCCTCAATTTCTTCTGCATAGCTCAATTTTATTTGGAAATGTCTCATTTTTAGACCACACATTTCTAAAGATTTTTGCATATGGAAAAATCATTTGTTGCTCCACAGATTTTTTTTATTGATAATAAGAATTTTAATATAGCAATGTTATAAATCCTTCAAGTAGATGCATATTTATGCATTTTTAGAGCAAGCCACAGTTCGGATAATAAAGCTGTATAGTTGTTCAAATGCACATACTTATTAAAATTTTAATTTAAGATGAAATTTTTGATGACTGATCTTAACTTGCAAGTGCAAACATATATGCTAATGTACACTACTGCATAATCTATTTCTTTCTGGGGTATACAACCATGATAATTTCTCCCTACATGTCCTACCTTATTTGGAAGAAGAAATATATCTTATATTTAAAACAAAAGATAGAAAGAATAAATCCAAACCCGCTCTGGCTTTCTTAAAGATTTGCTGCTGTGTGGCTTCAGGCAAGTCATATTATATTTTATAGCTAAGCTTTCTCATGAAAAATGGCAGTTACAGCTTAGTCCAGCTTCAGTGCAACTTACTGGGCTTATCATGGGACCTTATTAATTGTACAGTGATTATCAAAATGAGGATGCAAAATTGTCTGATAGATAATGTCAAACTTCATTAAATATGCAACTGTAAAAGTACAGAAAAAGTCAAATACTTCTAAAGCTATCATTCTACTCAGTGGCAATACAAGTGCTTGATAGCACACAATATAATTTAAAAAAAACCTATGCCTTGCACTGAAATACAAATGTAAAATTTTACTACTAAGTAAAACACTGGTACTTCTAAAAATCAAGTTATTCCAAGTTAAAAAATTACAGTTGTCAAAAATAACTATTTAACACAACTAATCATCTGCTTAGATGGGCTACAACAATGAAAACTAGATCCTTGCACAAGAAAATCACCACTTAGTAAACTTGAGTGTGAACTTATACAAGAGTAGTTACCACATCTCAGTTAGGCCCACTGTAGTCGAATTACCTCCATTTGCTGAGGACTAAGCCCATTCAAACACCTTAGGGTAGAGCAGCCTCTCTTCCTGTGTTCATGCCCTAAAACTCAATACTGACTTTTTTTTTGAGTACACGAATCTCTAGAAAGTTAAGGGAACATTACAGCTACTCCCATTGTTCTGTCACATGTAAAAAGCAACAAAGTCAAATCTTTTGAATCTCAACAGAGATTTTTAAGAAATTACAGTTTTAAGAAGTCACAGTTGTTCGAAATTGTTAATATCACTGATTATTATGGGTCATATTGTGGATATTAAGTACTAGATAGGGTAGGAGCTTTCGTCAGTCATTGTTCAGCCTTGTCTCTCCCAGATTATGCTTGAGAACATGCATCATATTTGGGATAGTTTTAAAAACCCTGAAGCAGCGGGGACTCCCCAACACCATGTGTGAAGTTAACCTACAACATTACCAAGTTTCTTGTCTTTCATTAGTGTGATCTTCTTTCTGCCACTCTTATCCCTTCAGAGCAATATAAACAAACATCTTTGATGTTTACTCAATTCGAATATTATCTCCCTTCCACTCTACCACATACAACTATCATTTAGGCAGGTTATGCTGGCTAATACACTCAAGCCAACTAAAAACCAACGACAAAACAAAACAGATAGAATATGTATTATTAAAATCAGAACTTCTGTTTGCTGATAAGCATGGTTTAAAATGTACACATTTTACATGGTACCTCTATCTGCCACAGATACAAATGGCTTGTGGTTTCAGCCATTAATAAACCTTAGTCTCCTTTATTTTCTGTATATACATTTAACCAGAAAAGTTCAATTACAATCAAACTTCTGTCTGTAATGCACTTGCTTGGAAATGAGTGAGAAGTACATATGAATGCTAAAATTATGCTTCCACTATGGCATCAATATAAATTCAAAGTAACAAGATCAAGCTCAAACACGCAACTACTTTAATTCTGGTTGGATTCTCCACATCATAAAGCTTTTGCCCTGCAATATTTTAAAGCTGTATGTGTTTCCCCATCTCTCTTAGTTTCTAAATGTTTTATGTCCTTGCAGAGGACAAAAGCCAATAAGGGCAAATACAGCTTACCTAGTAAACATCTAAGCTGCAAACAACTTGAATTGAGTTTGACAGGTTAGCACTTCAAGACAACAGAGAAGGCATGAGAAGAAATGAAAGAAGAGACAAAGTCAAGGACTGACCTTGCTCATGAGACTTTTATGAATCCATTTATACTCGAGCATTTCCCTGGATGCTTTGCAGAATGGAGAGAAAGTCCAGTCAAACACTTTGCATGTCAAGGCCTTAAACATCTTCAGATGAAGGGTTTTCACTCTGATAGTGGCGATGTAGACTGTTTTGAATCATGCTGGTTAAAGTGGGGATTCTGATGGTGATTGAAATCAGCAAGATACAGCAAGTAAAAAAAGTTTTCCTACTTTTTCAACTCCAACCTCTCAATTTTCAGTAAGCAGTAAAATTAACTAATTTAGTGGCATAGTTTAGCATTAACATCACAGTTACCACAAGCTAAATATTAACAATAGTTTATGGTATATAGAATTTTCATAGAAATAAAGCTGGGAGAGAAAGGATTTGTGAAGATCTCACCTATATCATAGTGATCAGGTGAAACTGCAGCTCAATGCAGTGACTGTCATACAGTGTAAGAACAACCTGAAGGTTACAGGCAACTCACTTTGCCAGTTGAAGAACACCAACTTGTTCATTTTGTACAACATTTCTTTAGCTTCGAAGTTTTGAGGTTCTTTTCACGTCTTCTGACTTTTACAGGGAAACACATATTTTGGATAGGAATTCAAATTCTTTCTCTATGAGCACAATTCCAAGTTGTTACTATTGGACATACTATTGCCCCACTTTTTTATCTGTTTTGAAAAAACACACAAGCAAAAAAAACCCATCAAAACTGCTCCAACAACCAAAAGTTTACTAACCTCCATTTGTTTCCATTTGAAAAGAAACAGATGCTGAAATCAGGTGTTTTTCCCCTTTAATCCTGTATATATAAAGAATGTTCAACAGTTTTGAACAGATGGGAATTGTTTCTTTGCTTCTTGCTTCAAAGTCTTTGTTAGTCAGCACATCATACAATGATTATATTGAGGCAATTTTACTGAAATCCTTGTTATCACATCATCTATTCCTTATGAACAACTCCAAATAAAGTCTTGGGACCGAATGTATCCCATCCGTTACTTCATATATGTATGCATCAGCATTTTATTGGACTCCTCAAAGGAGTTCTGCTTTTCTTTCTCCTAGGATTGTCAAGCCATGCTTGGAAGCATTGTAAAGAGTACGGCTAAGAGTCCTTACCTGCTGGAGTGCTTTAATTCTTGCAGAAATAAACATGATTTTTATCTGCAGGTTTTATTCATAAATAAAATTATTTTCTTTCCTTTTTAGGAACTTCATCCATGAGAATAGTAATTTTTCAGGTCACTACCAAACACTGCATGAAATCCCTTGAGGGTATTTGCAAAGGTTATGTCTAAACTCTCTTGATTTCCTCTCTCTAGCAAATCATTCCACTGAAAAGGTGATTCTTCAAGGTTTGGTTAAATTCCTGATCTGAATCATTTTGCAAACAACCTGTCTTTCTCTACAGACTAGAGAGCCTGAAAAACTTGCTAAAACAATTTAAGTCTTTAACCTCAGCCCAAGTGCAACCAGCTTCACCTTGCTTTCTTATGGGCTATTTGGTGAAAATGTCCAGAGTTGCAAAGCTGTAAGAACCTCTCCCAGGTCCAAGCATAATGTGCAAAATGCCAAAGTTCCTGCAGCCCAGCAGCTTAAAAATCATGTTATCTCTTTATCTCCTTAAAAATAAGTACAGTCTGATGTTACAGGTACTCATCACTGGAGAGGCCTAATCAGCATAATTAAAATGAGCCCACCCTCAGAGGGGCCACATCCTGTTCATGTTTCTGTATGTCCTGTGACCTGGCATTCCAACATTGTTCATCTGCACAACAGTGCCCTATCCTGGTCATCATCAACTGGTTTTTATCTCCTGTAGAATACTTCATATTTCACATTAAGCTTTTATTGTTATCGCTTAAAAAGATACTTTTCTAAGCAAACAGTTTAACTGCTTCTTCATAGGCAGCACAAAGTTCAACATTGTACTTCCAGTTTCAGGAACTCATGGTTCTAGAATAGAAAAGGCTTTTTTTTTTTTTTTTTAATACCAAGTTCACTCATTCTTGTCTATGGAAATACTTGCAACTAGCAATCCAAATTCTACATGACTGCAAAAGTAGCATTGCCATGATTGTGCTCCAGTTTGTGGCAAAGTATGGCAGATTTGCAACTGCTTGGCAAGTTTCCCTGAGAACACCTGAATCTACAGAACCATTGAATGAGAGGCATGGTCTACCCTGTTAATAAATTTGCAATGAAGAAAATATTCCTTAGCCATAGTCACGAGTTAATTTTGCAATGATTTTGCTTTGGTAAACTCCTACCCCCATTTGTCCTTCCCCTGACCTCCCACCCTGGTAATAAGTGAGCAATATCTCAACCCCTTTGTGTTCCTGTGTCAACACTACCCCCAAACTGTAAGTGTTAGCAGCTGTGCACAATATGAAAGGGGGTTTGAAACACACAGCCTAAAACAGGAGCAATCACAAGAGCCTCTTTGACTCTCAAAATGCTAAATCACACATTGCTGATCACTGAAATGGTTTCCTTTCTGTACCCAGCTTATGTAGTGGTTTTGCTGTTCTGGACAACATACAAATGAACTTTTTGTAATAGGAGGTCTAAAAACACTGCACATATGTGAGCATCCAAAGAGTTGGCAAGTTTTGGACAGCCTCAGCTTCATTGTGAAGATTTCTCTTCACTGTTGGTATGCTCAAAGCAATTTACCTGTTTTAAAATCTATTCACATTTCTTCAGATTGAGTTTTAAATTCATACTGTAAGGTTACTGTGTTTATACTGTATTGGTTTCTGCTCATCAAAATTTTCCATGCTTCAAAATACATTTTAGGTAGGCTGGGAAAAAAAAGAGGACAACAATGTTCTATAAGCCTGTAAAATGTGGTGATACTTACAACAACACAATAACAAAAAGCCATCACTTTAAATGACCAGAGACTTTGTCCGTCTCTGCAAGCAGGCTCTTTCTTGTCTTCCACCTTTTCTTCTCTTTGCTGTCATCTTTTTTTATAAATCCACTCCAGAGGAGCAGGAGAAACCTGCCACAGTGTTAAGGGTATTATCTGCTCATGAGTTTAAAAAAAAAAAACCCAAAACCCAACAGAAAACTCCTTCAAAATATTTTACTGAATTTCCTGTAGTTCACCAAACATCCAGTACTGCAAAATTTTTCTTCGGTTGAACTGTGGTGTTTTTTATGCCTCTCTGAGTTTTAAAGATATTTCCCTTCCCCCTACTGGTGAATGCTGAGATAACTGAGAAACAAATGTCTCTTCCATATTTTCAAACTGCCATTAGCTTGGTCTTGTTGATTTGGAGCACTAGTCCTGATTTTTAACAGAATAGTTTCTTTAATAAGTTTTCTGTTCCTCTTTTAAGGGGGGAGCACTTCAATGAAACTAGAGAAATATTTTTGCACCAACATCCATCACTCTTTTCTTTACAATACTTCCCTATTGCAGCATCTGCTAGAGCTTCTTGTTATCATTTTGAAATTCTTGTTTCTTTCCTTTATATTTCCTACTTCTCACAAGCAGTAAGGAAACAGATGCACACCCATTCTGGTCTCATATCCCCAAGAAAATTAGCAAATAGTAGTTCTGACACACAGGTTACCAGAGGGTCCCATCACCTGCTCCACATGATCACTGAGCATTCTCTGGCTGTGCACTACCCTCCAGTAAACAGGAAGGTCATGCACCTCCCTGCCTTTGAGGTATTGGCAGTAAGAACTGAAATCTGCCCTCAGTAGACAGCTATTGCTGAGACCTTTGCAACTGCTTGGAAAACTGCTGTAAAGGGATGTCGAGAAAGAATTAACTTTGTGTGAGCTTTATTTTAGAAGAAAACTGAGAACTATTTTTTTATGTGCTACTTTAAAAGAAGTTATTAACTATTAAAAAACACCTAAGTAATCTTTTTTTTATCCAATATTTCAATTACTAAGTCTTCCTTTTCTAATTAGAAAGGGCAGTATTAACCTTCGTTACTACACAGCTATCCCATTTTTTAA
Organism: Eulacestoma nigropectus; assembly: GCA_013397775.1. NCBI lineage: Eukaryota > Metazoa > Chordata > Aves > Passeriformes > Eulacestoma > Eulacestoma nigropectus. The sequence goes on along the minus strand of VZTE01005381.1, from coordinate 1,149,951 downwards.
CAACTTTCCTTTTAGATTTTTAAACATGCTTGGTCATGCTCAAGCAAATGCCTTTCTTAGCTACTATTATGAAGTGTAGATAAGCTGTCATTAGTACAGATTAATTTTATATAAAAAATGCAAGAGTGATCTTTGTACCTTGAAGCTTTGTCCCATACACTTCATGTGTCTGTTTGCTTAAGCGTGAGACTTCCAGTAAACTATGTCAAAACTTTGTACTGTCCCATATATTTAGCCCTTTTTATTGCTATTTTTGATATTTAAATATTTTCCCTAATAAAATACCTCCTTCTATTTGTTTTATAAGTGAAGAATATGATTTGGGTATTTTTTTTTGCTTGTTGTCACTTAAGTAAGATTAATTATTCAATAGATTAACATAGAGACATAGTAACAAAATAAACACACTTGCACTTACATATTGCTCAGCTTCCACCTTCTTCACAAGGGGCTGTCTTCAATTCTCCTTGACTGTTCCAAAGAAATGGAAGACCTAAGTCTAATTCCGATTCATATGTTGATGGCAAAAAAGGAACCAAATATGAGAGAACTATTTCAGTTATTTAGTCACAGCACCATAACTATTTCTAGATGTTATTGGAAATCGAGGCTGAGGATTACATCCAATCTATTTTAACTCAAGGTCAATAGTGGCTTAAAATCAAAAGGATACAAGAAGCCCCTTAAATACACTTAGACTGTCAGTACTGGAATGGTGCTCATCATCTGAGGAATGATGTTCTTGAAGAGCCTCTCAAACTGAAATAGTGAGGAGGCAAAAATCCTAACTATTTTAAAAATGGAATGTGTGAGTGGGATTATATGATAACATTCTCTGTGCCTGTTAACCTTTTGATAATAAAATTACTTGAAATTTAAGCCAACCCTACCAGAATACTGGCATATATAGTCAATGTAACCTTGCCTGCTGCTTTACTGGAAATAATTAGAGATCAGATACTTCAACTGTGGCTGCAAATCAGCCTGAAGTATGCTGACCCAAATAAAAGGAGAGTTTATTATGGTAAACATGGTGAATCAGTGCCCCAAAGCTGATAGCTGCCATCCATGGTAAGATTTCCTTCCTCACGACTGTAGATGGAGCCCTAACATAAGTAAATACCCTCTCAGCAACACAAGTTTGGAATTTCATAGAATATATTGAGGCTTTTCAGCATTTTTACCTATTGAGATTTTAATTTTCAGAACAAACAATGTGAGACGCCCACTGTTTTTCTGGTTTCTCAATATGCCAAACTGATTCAGCTCTCCTCAAAAATCCAGAAAGAAAGAAAAGCAGTTGTTCAACTTTTATTCTGTCCTGCAATTATCACCTAATCTAACCTTCTCTAACAATTTCTCTGCTTAAGGGCACCTCTAGGGTTGTCAGACCAGCTGAATTCATTTAGAAAATGAAATCCAAACCTGACTAGTCTTATTCATCCCCTGCACCCATTATTCCTTTCATAATTTTATGCTACTGTACTAAAAGGCAAGGCAACAGCACATTTTGTGGATTTTATTGTATTACATATAAAACATACTGCTGAAATATGACTGTAAGTTTCTTGGTGAAGAAGGAGGGGTCTCAGCACCATCTGACTGAAAGATGTTAGATAAAAGAGGAGCTATTTATAGGAGTAAAATATGTCTACAGTTACTACTGTGGCTAACAATACAGGGTTCACCAGTATAATTAATCCTTTCCTTCCTATAACTCACTTGTTCAAAAAACAAAGTATTTCTTGATTCCTTGCAGCAAAACAAACAAAAACTTCCACAAAACAAATAAGCAGAAATATCAAAACAATACATTCTTTCATTGTTCTCAAGATACTTTGTCTGCTTCAAGCTTTAAGAAACAATTGGTATCACAGATATTCTGGAAGTTAAATAAATATGCAAAGACTGTTGGTATTCAATTGGTATTTGGCATCTAAGACTGCAAATTGAGAGCTGTAACAACCACAAACAGTTTTAGAATACTACTACATCTTTATTATTATTTTATTTTTAACAGCTAGTGAAAACCTTTATTTTACATCATGGTTGGCAAATCTCACTGGTTCTAAAAGCTGCACATCAAACAGTTCACATGGCCAAAGGTCACTCTCGAGAGACTGAGAGAAAAAGGAAGGACCAGCACAGTCACAGGTAGAAAGTATATCTGGGGACCCTGTGCTGCACTGTGGGATGGGACTGGGTCACTTCACTCCCTCTTAAAGTTCACAGTTTAAGGTCATTAGGAGCCCATGCATTGCCTTCTATATTCACATGGCATAGCTGCTTGCCCAACACTCAAACACATGTGAACCACAGGTGATTTAAAAGACAACTGTCGATTGCAAATATTTTATATCCCTTAAGTTACGTGAAATGAATAGGTACATGAGTTTATTTTGAGAAAGAGGTTAACTTCTGGGAAGCATGTGTGAAACTCACAATTTTACATGCAGAATCGTGAAAACAATTTTTTTTCAGTACATGTTCATGAAAGTAAATTTCTAATTGTACAGTAAAGTTGTACAATTATCAGGTTGTAATGATTACATAATGATGGGACCGGTGTCTCAATTTGAACGAGGCAGTACTTCTAAGGTCAATACACATAAACTGAATATAGACACAAAGGTTGAATATAAACTAGAATTCAAACTAGTGTTTAGTTGGGTCAGTTACACTTGCTATGCATTTCATATAAATTGTATATTTAATATCAGTAATTGCCATGAAGATGATTTTCAGACTTAAAATTATTTGCTGATTCAATTAACATGTTATGTTAATATTAAAAGCTCTTGGGAATATCTAGGTTTTTTGCATACTAATGGATTCTCAGACAATAAATACGATATATCTGATTAATTAAAAATTGTTTCTTTCAATTGGACTTGGACTAAAAATGTACTTAAGTACATAAATGTACTATACAGGTTTGCAGCTTAATTTTGTTAATTTGCTTTATTTCGGAACCAAATATTTTGTAGTCATTTATAAAAGACAAAATTGTCTCTAGGGAGATTTTTTTTTTCTTTTTGAACCAAGGAGCTAAAAGTTATTTTCTCATCACTCACTCAGAAAATTTACGTACATGACTGATAATAACTCTCCCCAGCTTCTTTAATTTCTTTATTCAATCATAAGACAGAGGTATCTGGTAATTTTTACCTATAACTTTTTTTTTTTAACTCAAGGAAAAGCAGCCTGTACAGACGAATATTAAATTCAGTCTATCCAGATGCTGAACTGTGCTCCAAGCTGTATTGTATGAAATATCAAAGATGTCTGTGTGTTCTGTTTACGTACAATTTTTCAGATTCTACTTGATTAAAGTAAAATTAATATGCTTTTAAAAGCTAACCTGTCCAAAAGATGCCCAGTAAATTCCTGTGTGAGCTATTTATTGTTTTAATCGGTAATCACTTATACAATACTGTCTAATAGAAGTACATACTGTTTAACATCAAGAAATCTATTTAACTCTCACTTTTTATAAAGATAAATACAGAAATGAGCAGAGAGAAAGTGAAGAAAATAGGTTAGATCTGTCCTATGGTGGCAGAATCAATATATTTAAACCAGCACAACATAGTTCAGAGAACTCCCCTTAGAGCTCCAGTGTTTCTGAGCAGTTATTTGAGCTTCTGATTCATAACATGGATCACATATGGAAAGTAAGGAAACTGGATTTACCTGCAGCATCTTTGGGTACCTGTTGACCCCCAGACTGAATCATTTATCTGCAGCTTTTAAACCCTGCAGGAAATATAGTACATAATTAGGTGTAACAAGATAATCTCCTGTTTCAAGAAATTCATTAGCCAAGTAAAAGAATCCTCTAACTAAAACAGTTATATCAATTCGTTTTTATTAAAATCAACATGTTATTTATTTATTTCATAATTCTGCTAAGGCCTTTTTAAATATATGACAGTATAATTTGTTTTCTGGTGTTCTGGCTTACATTAGATAACCACTTTTGGATTTTATGCAAGACATATGGAAAAATCCATCACTGATTTACTGCACATTTCCACACACAGTCAAACTAATGTCTGATCACTCTTGAAGAAGCAAAACCCTGCTTGGCAGTGAATACTTAAGCAAATTTCCAAACACATGGGTGTGCACAGCCTTGTGCAAGAAAGCTTCTGATAGTCAAAATGTAAACCAAAACACTGCAGTATTTACTGGTAAAGATAAAAAATAAATAATAGGGATTTCTTTTCACTTCAGAAACTACTGCAACAGAAGCAATTGCAATAAAATAAAAGCACTGCAATAGCTACCTCCAATACTATGTATAATGGATTCTGAGTTTAATAATTATCCATATGAAACACCTTGAGAACTTTTTCTTTTTTTTTAATAGCTCTTGAAGACAGCAGTTTTGAATGTTAGTCATAATGACGAATCTTTGGGTGTCAAATCTTCTAAGTTCTATTCATTATTTTGGGTGACTGCAGTTATGCAAACTGATGTCTCCAAGAATAAAAGGTGAATACTCTACCTCAGTATTGTTTCCAACTTCCTGTCCTAAACTCCTTTTTTATATATTTCAATTAGGTCCACGAGGCTGTTTTTAGTATCACTACAGCAGGTGGAATGACCTTTACCCCGTTCCTATTTTACAGTGTGTTTTGTGAGACTCTTGACACTCTACTTCAGACCCCCTTAGGAGGAATGTACTGCAGAAGTTATTGTCTTCTGAAAGTAAGATTAAATTGTTTTCATATTTAATTACAGACAAAGCTAATACTTTTCGGTTAATCAGAAATCCATCCTCTCTTTAAGGACACAAGCATTTTTGTTTATTGGGGAAAAAGTAAACAACAAAACAAAACAGAAGCCGCTAATCCTAATTTGGGAAGTGTTTAATTGCAGGGCATGGTTCCCAGATGGTTTTGCAGCCTCAACAGTTTTGTGGGAAGACATTTAACTTTGATTATATGAAAATGTCAAGAGAAATTATCAGAGAAAAACCCTCAAAAAGTTTTCTGAAGTTAAATGGCAATAAGGAGACACCTTTCTTCAAGAAGTATAAGTATAAACCATTTTTGATGAGCAGATTGTCCCCTTGAACAAAGGAGGAGCCCACTAGAACAGAGCATTTGAAAAGCAAAATCATGCCTTTTGATAGATACTTTCTGTCATGAACATAGTAGCTAATCCATTTTTTTAGCAAGATTAGCTGTCAGATTAACACATTACCAATGTGAGTCAGAGTTAGTCTAAACCAAGGATGTGCCTGAAGAATGATGTGCACCCACATGAAGGAAAGTTTACAGAGGCTGACTTACAACACCACTGTGGAATGCAAACCCTGCTTTTTTTTTTTTTCCCCCTCATTTTTTGCTAATGCTGACCAGAGCTCTACAAACAGCCATTCTCAATTGCTGTATCATGCTGAGCTGATACAAGCCTTGATGTGGATTTTAACATCCATATGCAGGCCTTGCATCTGCCACACACATCCATGCATTAACTCCAGGGCATATATGCCTCTATTTTTCTGGACAATATACATTAATATGTTAAAGAAGTTACTTTACCAAAGTGCTCCTTAAATACACTAGTTTTATCCATTCAAGAGCATTTGACTTCTTCTGGAAAGCCAGGTTTAAATAAATTTAATTTCATAATAGAAATGAATATGATCTGTGAACAACATATTTTCCTATCAATCAAGGGAGCAGAACCTTTCTCAAGCAGCTGAGAGGTGTCAATATTCCATTTAAAAAATATATCCCGAGCATATGGACCTATAGTTATATCTCTCAGACACCAGGAAAAGAAATACAATAGAAGTAATCTCATCTGAATTCAATGATGGCCCATTTGGAATAACTTGCTTTTGGAAACATCATCTTATAAAAGGTTGCACTCTAATATGTGGCTGCAGCTCAGAGGCAAAGGCCTTTGCCCCACCACTCTTCAACAAGCAATTTGGAGAAAACAAAATATTTTCAAGTGGCCCACCTGGTCTTGCTTTTAAGGTGAAGTACACAAAATGAACACAACATGACATATTCTTCGTCAAAGCAATGCAATTTCTGACTGCATGAGAGTTACTTCAAGTCTCTTCAATGTAACCAGAAAACTTTATAGGAAGAAGCAGGGGAAATTCCAATCAAGTATTATTCTAAGTAACCACACTCAGTGCACTGTAATAGGTGAACAGTGAGGAAGCTGTCAGAGACCAAGTGTTTAAAATCTTATTAATAACAGGTCATTCAACATATTCAGCTAATTAATACAGATGCCTCACCTATTTTGCATTCTCTCCAACTCTAAGTGACAACATCCCAGAGTGAATAAATTAAAAAACAATAACAGAAGCAGCAAACAGGGACACATGTTATGTTTGAAGATTTCCTGAATTCACCAGGAAACTAGAATCCCTTTTAGATCAAGATGAGGTTCAGTATTGCCCTATAACTTAAGATTAGTAGTTCCTACATCGAGCATTTATCTCCACACAGAGAAACAATAACTACTAATTCTATTTGTTCTTTGTTCTAAAAATGAATTATTGACAGAAATATTATCTCAGTACAAATGCTGATGTTATTTCAGGTTGATAAATGAAGATAGTTCCTGCCCCTTTCATTATTTTATCTCCAAAGCACCAGTGTAAAGGTGGGGAATCATCTGATTTAATGTAGACAATAACAAAACAGTAGAACAACAGATGAGTAATGAAAACTGACAGGTTTTGTATGTGTTTGAAGTAAAGGATTTTTTTTTTGTCCAGTAGAAATGCTGTTTGAATTTTTTCCCCTTATTTCATTTTAAATTTCAAAACAACATTCTTTTCTAAGTAGACAATAGGAACCAAAGCAAGAAACTGCATTAAATAAATCTCTAAAAATCTAACAGGCTTCAGGCTATGCTGTACTTTTTCTTTCAAATATTTCCACATAAAATCAGATGTTAACTCTCTGAGTGAACCCATGTGCAAACTCTTTATTCATCAGATTAATGGCTGTGGAGCAACAGGCAACTGAACACATTTCCACACACATAAGTTATTCATGACTTTCCAGAAAACTTCACTGCAACTACTTTTCAGTTAAATATGTTGCATCTAGTGAAGAAGAAAATAAATTGCAACGAGGTTTAATGGGAAACTAGAGTAAATGTATTGACATTACTAGAAATTTGTTTCTTTAAACAGGACCTTGTTACTACTCTGACAGATGGATTTTTGCCTTTCCACACATTTGAAAAGAAAAGGAAAAACAGCCTTTTCTCTGAGATACTTCAGATTGCCCAGTGTAATATCCCTCTTGTTGTTGCTTTTATGCTGATCCAAGGCACAATCCGTAGAAGAACTTAGTCAGCTTCTGTGCTATAGCAGCTAAGGCATATGTGAAGCTTGAAAATCTACAGGGTGAAAATACAGAAAGTCAATATTCTATATCACATTTGCATTTATACTGCATATTAGTACATGCTTCTAAATTTATACAACTTATCATGTCAAGTACATAGAGCGATGTACGAAACTAATGGGAGGGTTTCACTTCTGGTCACTTTGGTCAACAGGAACATGGTAGATAAAGACAGGATAAAACATGCTGGTAATGATGCTGGTGTCACAAGGAGAGCAATGAACTCAATAACATTTGATGTAAAGGTGACAATATAAAAGCGAAATTAAAGAGTGACTCAACATTTGCACATATGATAAAATCTAAACTACAATAGGAAGTGTCAAAAAACAAAACCCTGGAATTTGGAAAAAAACTCTCTTCAAATATCTGGTCAACCCTCCCTTAAGTCTCGCGGATTAAAATACTTTCTTCTTTTTATCCATCTTTCTCTGAGAAAGACATCTGCAGTACTGCAGGATGCCTGGTTTTTAGTCTGATCAGTCTATAGTCTTTCAGAAATACTGAATCAGATCTGTTACGTGGTCTGACCCTGTTTGTAGATCCTTAAAAATATGATTGTTATTTTTCTTTCTGTTTTTAAATTTAACACAGATAAATCTACAGTGTGTGGAATACAGTGAAACCTTGCTAAACTGAATGTTTTGGGGCCACATCGGTTTGGATGAGAGGAAGTTCAAACTTGTGCAACACAGTGGTTGCTTGTTCAAGTATATATTTTCACATATACTAAAAACTTCAAAGCATATGCAGTAAACACGAAATTCTTGAAATGATAATAGTGGCTAAAGAACAGTGAGAGTGGCAAGTCAGCAAACCACAGAGTGATAATTTGATTACTGGGTTGCAGAATAGTTAAGTCCCACTGTGACACCAAACTGAAAACTGTGTACAGTTCACGACCTATGGACTGCAAGGAATTCAAGAACAAAGAACTTGAGCTTTTTAGGATACATGACCTGTATCATGCTTCAGCTTTCCTAATATCAGTCCCTAATTTCTTTTTGTTCTTTTTCCAGTTTAAAAGTCTCTGCTGTACTGCTGTCCCGAGCAGGACTATGCAGAATGCAGTATGTACTGTTGAAAAGTTCTTTTGAGCAATGAAGTAGGAAGCCTAACAACCACGACAAGGCTTAATTTCATGTTCTGATATTGTAAAGTCAGTAAGAATGCCTAAATAACAACAGCAGGGAAAGAATATATAACACATCCTCCTAACATTCTCTCACCCTCTACTCTTTTTCAGCTCAGGGCATTTCTGAGCCACAAGTGCCTTCTAATACTTCTAAGCGTTTAGTAAGCCTCCATGGATTTCTGTTCCTTAAGCTTCTCCTGTTGTCCCCTGTAGGCATACAAAGCTTAACATTTAGTGCAACATCCAAGGAGAAGCTGCCTCCTGGTTGACATCTCCCTGACAGCACCAATAAATCCTCAAAAAGAGAAATGGGTTTTCTGCAGAAGTTAAATAGCACCAACAGGAGCAACAGGTACTGGGACTGAGAGGAAAGAGTATGTGCCTTCAAAACTAGACCATTAGCTCTTCATTCTCAGTCCTTGTGCAGTTATGTTGCCACTTTGCCATTGACAGATCCTCAACTTTCACCAACTGCCTCAAGGGATGTGTTTTTTTCTGTTTCTTGTTTCAAAGTAATTTCTATGTGCTACACAGTTTGTAAAATGCTTTAAGGATTCCTTGTTGGAAATAGCAATCCAAAGACTGTATTTGAAAAAACCTGTATTTCATGAAAGTATCCAACAAAAATGGTATCTAAAACTTAATAATAACAGTGTAAAAAAAGTTAATAATATCAATGTGATACCAGTTGTCATCTGCTGCAAAGTAATGTTTGGCATTTATTACTGAATCATTTAAGATCTGTACATGCAAATTGTTCTGACAGACATAATTTGAAAGCATAAACATCGGCAATTGTTTTGTTACCACTGTAGCTGTTTTCAAGTACCATTTGTGCAGTGTAAGTAGGGACACACACTTAACACTGTGACTGGGACAATGCTTTACAAGCTTGCCAGAGGTTTGGCATTTGTGATTAATTTCTTCTCGGTCCTTAAATTATTCATGCATGTAAGGATTTTGACCTGCTAATTTGCTCTGCTGACAAACTCTCAGAAAGCATCCATAGGTAGTTAAGCTGTACTCACTACTACTATTTAAGGGATAAACAAAAGGGGAATTCATAGTATTCAGAAAAGATTTTTAAAAACTAAAAATCTTGTTTATTTGTTTCCTAATGTCTACAACTGTCTGAACAACAACAAAAAAATTCTCAAATTAACCATTTGTGGTTGGTACATTATGGAACAATACTCTGAAATTACTGTATAATTGAAATAAGAACTCACAAAGGCGTAGTCTGCAGCAACTAAATACACCCTGATAATTATTATTTTAAACAAGTATGCTTTAAAGATTCATAATACTAGCATGGACAGAGAGTCCCCTCAAAATTACAAATGAAACACCAATCATTATCTCAATAATTTTTGTTAGCAAATGCTAGAACCAGGCTTTTAATAGTGCAGTCTTTCAGCTCATTTTCTTCCTGTAATATCTGATCTTCTATGCACCGTATGTCCATATGAAATTCTAAAATTTAGAACTAAAACATGTTCTTTAAAGAAACAGTAGACAAATTAACCTCAAAACTTGGGAATTACAATTCTGTATGCAAATGTCACATCAGACAGTAGGGGGCAACTTTCATCCACAAGTGGTACTTTGTTCATTCTGATCTATAATATCATGACATGAAGTGGGTACTTTCAGCACTTACCTAAGTTTACTGTGTAGTCTATATCAAGTCTGTAAAATGGAAGGTTTCATTTTAAAATTCCCATTTTCTTCTCCAGGCAGTGTGGTGAGAAAATATCTGGTGTATATACTAGAAAAATGCTGAAAAATAAAATAACAAACTATAGTCTCAAAGCTGTTGAGAAATGAAAGAGAAGGACAATTATATTCCTCTAGTTTGCTGTCAAAGGATTTTTGAGAGACCAATCTCAAGAGGCTTATTTTTCCACACTTACATTTTGATAAATAATTCTTCCTTGAATAAGCAATTTTTAAAAGCGCTAATTTAACACCCTAAAAATCAGAACATGGATTAATACAGAAGTTGACATAAATAGTAAAATATTTATTAGTGATTTTAGCATGCATAATGAGATTGTGTAAAACAATGAATTCATATTTAAAAATAAACTGGTGTTCTATATTGTGCACCAAGTTAGAATCAGATGAAAAATGAAAGTTTTGCCATGCATTTCCCCTGACAGCAAATGCTAAAACGAGGCATGCTAGCAAAGGAAAAACAAGTCAGACATAAAATAGTATTTTCCAAATGTGCCTCACTATATAATACAACCATAATTCTCAATTTAAATATTACATCGTTTATATAATTTAATATGCAACTAACTGATTTCCCTTTCAAATTTAATTTTTTAAATGATCACATTGCTGAAAGTAAAGAAGTAGAGTAGCACTGAAAATATTTTTATAGCAAACCTAGTCAAGAAGAACAATAACACTTGTAATAAACCCACAAAACTAGGGCTAGTCTTGCAATGAGGTTCACACAATGAAGTGGCCAGGCCTTGGGTGAGTTTTTAGCAAATTTGGGTAGAACCATGATTTCAAGTGAAGGATGTCAAATAATGGGAACCAAATCAGACAAACTGTCACACTCCATTTAAACTTCAAGCTTGAAAGTAAAATACACTGGATGTCAAACTGCAGCAACAAAGTGAGAAAGTGACTGCAGACCTTTCTCCTAAAGTGGCCTGAGAGCCTTCAGTAATTCAGGCAGGTAACTAAATTCAAGAGCCTTTGTTAAGGAGTCAGAATAACTTACAATGAATGTCTTGTCTGGCTTTAAACCCAAAGAAAATGAACTCTATATTTGCTTTTCTCAGCGATGCAGCTAACAATTATTTCTCTAAACATAACCCCACCTTAAAATATAAATCTCCCTTTTCACTTAGTGCACTCAAACTACTTTACTTAATAGACAGAGCATAACATAAACAAGGATTACAAGATGTGAATAACATCCACCCTCCAGCAGTTCCCAAAGTGAACTTACATTTTCATGTTAATACTCAGAGAGCATGTGTGTAACTGGTATCAACAGTACTTCTTTACAAGAAAAATTAGTCATAAAAACCATAGTAAAAAACCAGACCAGATATTTTACCACAAGAAATTACTTGAGATTACCTCATGATCCCATAATTTCTGATGTTTTACAAATTACTGGGTGGGGTTTTTTGGGTGATGTATACTTTTTTTTTTTCTTTTTGCTTGCTTGGGTTTTTTTTTGGTTTTTTTTGGTTGGTTGGTTTTTTGTTTTGTTTTGTTTGTTTGGGGGGTTTTTGGGGTTTTTTTGGGGGTTGTTTTTTTTAAATTTTTTTTCTTTTGTTTTTTGTTTGTTTGGTTTTGTTTTGTTATTTTGTTGGGGTTTTTTTGTCTTTTAACCTAAGTCTGAGAAGCATCATGCTATTTTGTCACTGTGTTTTGACAGGACTGATTTCCAGGTGAAATCAAACAGCTGCTTCCCACTACCCTCTTTGTCTCCTCCTAATGTTTTTCTGTCTGTGTGACCTTTCATGAGCTGTGTGCCAGGACTCAACTTCCAGTTCATTTGCCTACGCACTTGTATCCAGAGTTTGATTTCAAATGGACAGTAGATGACGTGGCTGAGGAGGGTCATCCTGGAGGGATAATCAAACAGACTGTGAAGTTCAGTTGTGTCCTGCATCTTCCCTTTGTACAAAATAACCTTTACGTGACAGACTTGTTGCTAGTGAAGTCCTGGCAAGTGTTCTTCCAAGGCAAAAATGCTGCAGGCATTTATGGAAACCTCCTTTTTCTCTCATGTAAAAGCTTCAAGAAATCAGGCTCAATACTGAAACAGGCAAATGAGCGAAGACAAAACCATACTCACACCATCCCCCTGCATCCCTCCAGGATCCCCACCTGGGCCATCCCTCCCCTTTGCATCCAAACCCAGGCCTGTTACAGATGCTGAGGAGAAGCTCAGCGGGAGACCTCACTTTGCATAGGACACCCACTTCTTTACAATATTAACTTCTCTCTCCATTTTCCTTTTCATGTCCTCATCTTATTTTCTCTCATTCCTTGTCTCCCAGGATAACTCTCACATAAATTCCTCACCCCCAGACCCATATTTTTGCTCCCTTTCCCTACTGATATACAGCAACCCCAACAAGGAGCCCATATTCCTTGCAGGCACTCAAAAATCACCAAATCCTTTGCAGCCACTTAAGTTACTCCAGGGTAGACATAGCTCTTAAATCTCTCAGGTCCTACCTCTGTTTTCTCCTTCACCATGTGTTCCTGCAGCCAGGCTGCACCCTGGTGATCTGTGGTTACAGGCACTTTCCTCAATGTCCCTCAGCAGAAGTGGGAAAAGTTAAGAAAAGATTTCCAGTCCTTTCTGCTTCCTCCCAGATGATGGGCACCAATGTGTAGGAATTAGCTTAAATACAGCAGAACAGCCATGAGTAGTTATGCTTTTTTCTTCATTAATTCTAAAGCCTCATTTCCTCACATGGCAAGCATAAAGAGAGAGGGAATCTTCCAGCAATTGCCTAAATAATTTCAATTCTTATTTGAATAAAAGCCTTTCTCTCACCAACATCACAGATGCTTTTATTTGGGACCTTTTCAAGGATTGTTTCTGTTGGAAGGAAACAACAAATCTGTTGGATTGTCAACCAATCTGTTGCCCTCTTCACTGTTAACTAATTCTTAGAGCTTAATCTCTTTGCTCTGCATCCTTCTGTGCTCTGTTTTTTTCTGTCACCCATGCAACTTGCCAAAGTTCCCCAAAATTTACAATGAACCAAGTGCAAGAATCAAGGTTATGAGCGGGCGACAGAATTTGGACTTCCTGTTTACTGCAGTGGAAGTGAAACACAGAAAGTATTTTCATGTGTAGCATCTTAGAAGTTCTTGTCAACTCTCCCCTCAATACTGATTTTAAAACAAAACTCACCATTAGTAGATCTTCCTCCCACCTCCCTGCTGTAGGGAGACTGTCCTCCAGAAAAGGATGAGAATGGAGAAACAGCCTATCTCACCCTTACAGGCTTCCTAACAGTCAGATTCTGTGCTCTTCCTGAACAGGCCAGCTCAAAAAGAACATACTGAGGAGAGACTCACCAAAGCTCCAGCACTCAGTGCTTCCCACAAAACGTGCTGTTGTAGGATCCATCAACAGCTGTACAGGGCCTCTGTTACAGGCCCCTATCATATCTGTCTGATGTTGTGGGTGGAAATATAATCCCACATAACTTTCCCAAATGTCTGGAAAAAGCTCTGTTACTATAGACTTTGAGTCAATCACTGTAAATTCCATCCTAAAATAAATGAAAAGTTACACTGACTTGTTTGCCTTAACTACAGATAAGCCTGCCAATATATATTGTTGCTCAGGTTATATCTACTGCATGCTGATACACAACTGGTTCTGTTTTATAAATAGATCCATTTTTGTGCATTTCATCTAAGATGTAAATTACACCAATGACAATACCAACCTATTGGAAAGTGTCCAAATGGGTCTGATTTTGGTATAATAAAATAACTGCTTATTACAGAGGAAAGGTGGGTAAGGAATGTTTTCAAAATGTAGAAAGAGTTTCTGTAAAGATTTTCTGATGTTTTCTTAAATTTGCTGTGCTTTTTTTATTGTTCGTGTACTTTGGTTTTGGAATCAGATGCTGATTGGTGTCTCCTCATTTCATTTCTCTGGGAAAATTGTCCTATATATGGTAGAACATCTGTTTCTCATTATCATTGAAGTCAAAGACTATCAGCTACCGTAGCTATTTACACTTATGAGTAGGTAATCAAAATAATCACTGGATGATAACAGTTCTTCAAGAAAAAGAAACTTCACTTTATTGTTTTTTTTTGTTGTTGTTTTAGTAATAGAAAGACCTCATTTTTTCCAATGGTTTTTCAAGGACACTTCAGTTCTTGCTGCTTGAATACATAGGAAATAATTTTTGCATACAACAAGAATGACATTTTGTTTAACTAGGAAATAGATTATTTTCCAAATCTACAAAAAACGTTAAACAAATCATTGCTAGATCATGCTAGATCATTTTGATACCAAGAATGGTTAGCTGCTGATGTTAGACCCCATTGCTCAGGGCTGTATCCAGTCTGGCCTGGAAACCAACTCATGAAAGGGTACACAGCCAGAAACTGTTCCCTGAGCCCAGACTGGATACCCCTAATCCTGCAGGAGGCTGGACTAGAGGCCACCTGAGGTCCCTTCTAACATGAATCATCCTATCCTGACATAGTATTGTGACAGAACTACTACTATTAAGATCTATAAGCATTTCTGTTTGAAAGTTTGTCATCGCTTATTTCCATAGACAAAATATCCTCAGCTGGTACCTGATCATTTACGAGCAGCTCTTGTTGGACATGAAATTTTGCTAGGACTGAGTTAGACTTTGATGCTACCAAATGCTGAGAGCTTGAAGTATGATTCAGCAAGGATCTTAAAAATAAAAAAAACTTTAAAAATACCTCTAAAACCCAGAGATGCATGATTCAAGTTCCTCAGAAGTTGCCTTGTCCCATTTTAAAAGATGGAAAAAGAATTAAAATTTATCATAAATACTAAAAAGGAACTAAAAAAAAGCAAAAAGCAGTAAGCATGGGGCTTACTGTGCCAAAAGCAAATTTTTATCACCTACATACTAAGGTACTAACCTGAACTTATATTCTGCAATTAATTTCATACATTTCTTCCAATTCAGTATCAGTTGCAGGATTGGAATCTAGTCCAATTACTAAGAGCTATAACATAAACAGTAATGTAGGTGAAGTCTTATACAAATATTATCTTTTGGAATATCTCAAAAAACTGATGGATAAGTCGCTGTTATCACCTGCAAAAAGACCTGTCTGTAATTAAAACATATAACATTTCTCTGGCTCTGAAATATGAAACAAGGTTTATAGCACAATTTTAAACTTGTATTTTATTTCTCAGTTCCAACACAAAATAACAAAATTAAATTTAACAGTTAATGTTTAGTCTTGATATGTTTGGAGACTTCTTGTACTATGATGATGTCTTAATGTGCCTTAAAATAATAAAAAGCATTTTAAAACAATATTACTATTAACTTTAATACTGAATTATGAAACAAGTCATTACAAATTTTGTCATGTTATATCTACTCTTATATAATGAGATAAGCTTTGACTTACTCTACAGTAAGATTGATCAACTTCACAGATTGTTACCGGGTTCATGATGTATTTTCTCTTACAACTTCCATTCCTAGATTAAGGTTATAAAAGGTTAAAAGCAACATTTAAAATAGATAAAATTGTTTCTGAGCTAAAAGTTTCTATCTTGATCAACATTCCTGGTAACCTGGAGAATAGCAGTTATCAGACCACACCAGAATACATCACAATAAAGCTATAAGCTGTAACAATAAATGAGAAAAGGTATAAAATAACAAAACTGATCATCTGACACTGTCATTTCATCTAATGCAGGGCCTGTGGTGACCAAGTTACACCGTAGTAAAAATTTATCTATTCCACAAAAATGAATGTTAACTGAGTAACATTTTAAAGCATGGTAGTACCCAGCTTTAATATGGCTCCTTTGTACCTTAGCCTAGAGATTACATAGATGCAAGTTTTCTTCAAGCTATTCATTGCTAAAATCTAGACAAAATAGTACTAGGTTACATTTTCCACTTTCCCTGTACAAGGTAGCATTTAGAATTCAGATTTAAGAGCATGTTGGCAATACAGACTACTTGATGCAAGAACAAAACTTTCTGGTATGATCGCATGTTTATGTTGCATAAGATAATACAACCCATCTGTTGGGAAAATCCTTGCTGAATATTATATCTGTTTTAGAAATAAACATGAATAGAAATCAGGATTATTTCTTTAAAATCCAAAACTGAGTAACAGTGAGCCTTATGAAGAAATATGTCTAGGAACCTGAGGCAAATTATACATGTTAATGTTGGAGTCACTGAGAACAGTTAACACAATGTAACCAAATGTCAACTGGAATATTTTGCAGTAACTTACTGAAGAGGTCTGTGTTTAATGAATAGATGAACGCTTGGTTTCTAAGTTTCCAACTTCAGATGGTGAAGATTAAGCGTTAAGGGTGTTACTGTAAATGTTTAAGTGAGATGAACATCACTGATTTTCTAATTTTACCACATGGTTTATTTCAGAAGAAAACAAGCACCAGTTAACATAGTTCTCCTGCAAGTCAGTAAACAGTCACACATGAAAACTCAATACAATTTGCTTCTTTGTTTATATGCAGGATATTTAGTTTGGTTTGCAAAGTATTAGAAGAATAATAAGAACCTCCTGACAGAATACCACAACTAAATTTCTAAAAAGCCACTCAGTTAATCTCAGTGTAGAATCTGGCTGTTTCAAATTATTGTAATGTATAATAACAGTCTTATTGACAATATAGATGCACAGAGCCAAAAAAAGCTAGAAATAGTGGCCAAAATGATGAACTAAGCGCCAGCCCAAATGACAACAAACATATGGCCACTAACTGAAGAATGGAGGGGTTTAGGAATGCAGCTGTCTGTGGTCTCCTAAAGTTCCAGAGGAATGAAACGCTGTGAGGATTGGCAAAGTCTGGATGAGAAGTACTGCTGAAGATGGTAGGTCCTAAAATGGAGTCAACCAGCAGATCATGCTGGAATTCAGATATTTCTGTGGTCAGAATATATTCATTCCATTGGCCTCATAATGTACATCAACAAATTAATATTGTATGGATGTCATTTCAAAGCCTACTGAAGACGAAGAGCCATTACTGAAGCCATTAGAGCACAGATGGTTCAAACTATATGCAGATATTCATACTTGCATTTCTGCATTATAGCAGGGTTTTTTTTCTGTTGAACTGTAATGAATTGTCTCATAATCTATTCCATCTTCTTGCCATTAGCAGGCTTTGAATGTTCACAAATAGGAGCAAAGAACTCATTTTCCAGAGCTTTAATCACACAAAGAGGGAATGCCTAATTCGCTAAATGAAATGGTCTGTGATCACTGAAGCAGAGATTTAATATATCACGGCAAATTAGGTAGATTTTAATAAATTACTTATCTCTCTGAATACTTTACATATGCTTATGAAGAAACATAGCCTGTTTGCAAACAGTGGAAATCCACAGTCTATAAAATCCTTTGAAGAAAATGACAAATAAAAAAGTAAATTAAAAAATGAAATGTATTATATCCTCGTTCTCAAGAGACAATCCTCTTTCAGCATTGATTCACAGCTCCATTAAAAATATCAATTAAATCCTTCACTGAGATTGGTTAAAAGCTGTAAAACTAACTTTCCACACCAGACACCAGGTATTCAGATACAACAATTTATTGCATATGTTTGATGTAAGTTCTAAAAGTGACAAAACCCAAATGAAAACACAGTTGCCCATCCCTAAATTTAGCCCAAAGTAGGTGAAGTAAAACTTGGTAACTCTATGGCTTCTTTTTGTGCTTTGACAGATGTTGACTGCAAGTAAATCATATACTGTACAGAAAATTATTGCGCCTGCCCTCCCCCTATTTCAAATTAGGGTAACCATAAACAGCTGATTATAATATTAGTAGAAGGGTAAAAGTTATTCAAAAAAAGGTTGCAGTAATTTAATAAGTCCTGCAACTAGCCTAATTTTTTATATTTAATTGATAGGAACTGCATGCATCAAAGAAAACACATACTGAGATTTAATGTGCATAAAATGGATATTAGCATTTTAAAGAGGCAGATTAACACATTAATCCAAGTAATTTTCATATATTGCTTTTAATAAAATCTTCACAGTATAAAATTCTTAATGAGGCTAATCACAGGCATTCCATTTAGTGGGGTGATTAGGGATAACATAAAAGTATTTTTAATCAGTTTTCTAAGGCTTATGGTTTTTTTATTAAAAATTAAAATTTTGACTTGCATTTTTATTACTGTTTTATGTAGGAAAAAATCTTAAAAATGCAAATAAAGCACATCATTCAATCATGTAGGTATTAATTATTTACAAGATGTTGTCCATTGCGGAGATATTCTTAGCCTTAGGGGGGAAATATAAAAACAAACAGACTGAAAAGTATACAAAACTTTACAACTACAAATCAAGCGTCCTTTTCACATAAATTATACATTAAGTATACTGTAAGAATTACAAAGATCTCATCTTTGATGCACTATCAAGCATGTATTTACACTGGGAGAAGGATCTTCTGTAGGCAAACTTCCTTTCATGCCTCGTAGTCATCTCTGCATTCCTCTCTCGACTGAGGGCAGCGCATGGAGGGCTTCCACTGTTCCTTTGAGCTTTCCAATTACTGCACTATCCTCTTGTGAATCAAAAACTAGAAAGGAAACATTACAAAACAGCATTAGCAATTTCATTTAAGGTTTCACTTTTGTTTTGTTAATCTTCCTTAGCACTTGGACAGATTAAAAGGCTCCTAGGATATGGTAAAAAAAAAAAAAAAAAAAAGAGGAGAAGTAAATAAATAATAAAGAAATCTTCCATTTCAGGTACTTAGCCTACTGGAAACTGAGCACTCTAAGATAGAATGTACACCAATAAAAGTATTAGTGCTGGAATTAACTCTGAAATAAAGGAAACTATTAGCACAGTAATTGCCTAGATAAATTAATATTTTTTCATAATGTGTAAATAAAGATGTTCCAAACTCTATTGAAAACATTTACGCATATTTAGAAATAATTTTAAGTAAAAAATATACCAATTAATGCATTTTCTACACATTGTGTATGACAGGTCCAAATCAGCCTGGACAATTATTAGTATTTAAATAGTATGTTGCTCCTTCCAGTTTGTGCAATGCAAAATGATTTAAATTCCAAGCTTCTATGTGTTGTAAAATAGTGAAGTATGAACAAAGATGATAATTCCCCTAGACTAAACTAACTACCTTCATCTTTGTGTATGTGGGTTTTAAAGTAATATTTAAAATTTCTATTTTACAGAAATTACCTGACATGATTTAAAATTGCACTCTTTTACAATATCTAAGTAAGCCCAGAGGGCCAGAATCTCTGCTGTCGTGATTAATACATGCTGCTAAGTCAAAAATGAGGCTCTTTCCCAGTCCTGCACAAAAAGCAGTGAGGCTGCCTAACATGACTCTAGAAGGAATTTGAATAAAAACAAATAAGCTTGACAGCATATCTTTCCAAAGCAAATTATACAGCTGACAAATGGCAAGGTTATGTATTTACTCTATAAATTAGGATAAATACTCTGGGACATGCAATGATGCTTCATGTTGCAACCTCTAGGCTGCTGGGACAGCTCAGAAGAGGTTTAGAGAAGGGAAAACATGGGATAAACCTTCCATCACTTACTCTGTTGAAAGACCTATTATAGGACAGATTGGATGCTATTCTTAGAGATCCAAACCATTTTGTATATCCTTGAATAAATCACTCAGTGAACTGTCAACTTCAGAGCAGACTTCAGGGGGGACAGTATTGTTTTTACCAGAAGAACAGCAGGATAACTGTAATTAATGATATCAGAACATTAACTCTATTTTCTCAGTTTTCATATTGTCATATTATCTCTGAGATACATCGCTAGATGTCCTGACTGTACAGTCTCTTTTTCATCCATCCTTTTGCTTAGTCATTCACTTAATTGCTTAAAATTTCATGGAAGCCACTTTCACACAACCAGCAATGAAAGGAACAAGATATGAAAAAGATACATGCTTGCAGTCCTCAAATAGAATGAAGGGAGCTTATGGTATCTGAGAAGGACTACATCTTCATATGGTAGTGTCCTATGAATTTTTCTGTGTCTAGATTTATTTTTTTTCCCTCAAACCAATATCCAGCTCAGAGAACGTGTACATATTACTCAAGAATTCTATTTATTGTGCCATTGCATTTAATTGAAGTCTATGTCCAGATCTTAAGAACAGACCCTTTTCCAATAAATTTGTCCAAGAAAATATACTAACATGCTTTTCTGCCATGATCTGACATATATTAACATAAATTCATTTCAATTCTCGGAAATTTCTACATTTTCAGAAAACATGCAACGTTATATGTTATGGATGCAATAGAAAAAAAAATAACTGATGGCATCTGTAAGCAAGGGCAGAAGTGTGGACAGGAAATAGAATGAAAGTATTTTCAGCTATTACTATCACTTTAATAGATACAATGCACATAAAGCAAAAATTAGTTCAAATGTCTTATGATTAGGGGAAGAAATGCTCCTCAATATTGAAGTAGCTGTCATTACATAATAATGATTAGCTTTTCACAGAACAATAACTAGCAACAAAAACCAGTCATTCCTGTCATAATTCCCTCAGATGATGATTAGGATTTTTAAGTTTTGTGAAAGGTGACTTTCAAGGGTAAAAAATTGTATTTATATCACTAATCAGTCTTACCAAATAAGAATTATGACAGTGGCAATTATGTCCTTAAAATACAGAACAAAAACAATCTTCCAGTGAGAGACACAAAATACCTTTCTGCAGGAGAAGTGCTTTTGTACAACTACTTGGATAAAAATTATTGGTAGAGAAAAGCTTAAGTGACTCAGCCACTTTAAGAAGTGCATCAAATCTGTATATCATTTTTCCAGGGTATAGAGATTTGATTCTTAGCATTTTCCTTACCATGTTCCTGGAACTTTGATGCATACATTGAGTATTTTAGCTGCTGCATGGATGCAGATCATGCATGATAATGGAAATAGTAAGAAAGCCTGTTTCTTTCCCTCAATGCTCAAGACATGGTAATTATCCCCAACAGTAGAAGCAGCAAAAGTCACACTGGCCTGGCATTCCAGTAGGGCTAACTGGAATTCGTATTCCTCAAAGGGCACCTTGCGTGCACTGTGTCCAGTCTTGGAGCTGGTTCATGTACCCACAGAGGGATGGCTTTATCGCAAAGATACTCTCAGCTTCTGCCCTGAGCTTCACCAGAACAGGGAAGAGGATTGAGATGAAGATGGAGGAGAAAAATGCAGCATTGGTAACCATGACCCTGCTACCATAGGCAACAGGAAACTCTAAGCAAGGAGAATATTTTCCTTCGCTGTCTATGAAAGGACTGAGTAACCTTCTCAAGTCTTCTTATGAGCATCATAAAAACACTCTCCAATGGCCCAGGAAACGGAAGATTCCACAGGTCCTACTCACCTCACCTTGCTTTGGTGAGTCACAGTGAAGGGCTGGTCACAGTCTTATTCAGAGGGGTGCTCAGTCTAAACTGACCCCTAACCAACACCCCCAGTATTTCACACTGTCTCGCATACAGTTTCATATGGAGGACACAAAAGCTGGATGTACTCTGGGGGTTATACTATAGCTTTAAATAAGATCCAGACATCAGCAATACAGAATTATTGACATAAATTTTAATAAAAAAAATATATATTTATAGTCCTATTACAATGAAGTATGTTGTACAAAACAGAGAATTACAGGAAGCAGACATGTCTTTTAAGTTCTTAGGTTTTATAAACTAATTACTCTGAGCTGGGGACGCTGTTTGGTTTTGGTTTTTCAAACATATTTTAAGGAATGACAGTAATAGTTTCTGCAGACTTTTGCAAACAAATGTGGAAGCCTTTAGTTAATAATAAAGAATTTCTTCTTGACACATTGTCAAACAATTACTTTCACAGTAAATCTTGCAGAGAAAAGTAGAAATTCAAAAAATTGTTTTTAAGCTATAAAAGTTTACAAGAAAGTGATCTCTAAAACTTACCATCAATGTCTTTTTCAATGATATTTCTTTGCTTCTGGAAAATCTCCTTCAAATGGACCAAAGCAAAATCAGTATCTTCACATTCAAGATCCTGTTCATCCTCTGAGGTATCACTAAGCACTGTAAATTTTAGGGTAAACACATACACACAAAAAAATTACATTCAAAAAGGGTTAAAAATCAACTTACAAAACAGAAAAAAGGCAAAACTGCATTCTGTTTTTTATTCTTCCACTGAATAAACATAAACAAGAACTCTTTATCAATTAAATTAAACATTTTCCATGACAAGAATAGTGTAAGACTCTCACTTTTAAATCTTCCCCTCTTCTTTATTATTATTTAGCTGTACTAGAAGGACAGAGAGGTTGTAACCATAGGTCCACAGGATTACAGAAATTTTTCATTTTTGTTCCCCCTCCCACCACCCCATGGTACAATTCTTGCTCATATGGCTATACAAACAACTATACAAAATACATGCTTTTCTTCTGTGAACTTAAATTACACCCATTGCCTCCAAGTACGGTTTTCCTTTCAAACACAGTTCCAGTATTGCGTTGGAGCTGGCTTGAGTTAGCGGCTTGTGTTGGGGCCAAAAACACCGAGACTGACAAAATGACAGGAATTTAGAGCTATCATGTGGTATGTCTTGGCAACATTGTTCAAACTGTGAATGTTTGTGAGCTTTAAAACCTAAAAATGTTACAATAAGCATAATTTCAAATGGGTAACATCAAGTTACTTTATATCCAAGTCCACAGGAAAGGGTATCTTAGACAAAATATGAATACATGAACAAAGCTATGGATAGCATTACTGTCCCTTATTTCTCTCTGGGATCTCTTATTTCTCTCTAGCTGATTTCCACAGTTCTTTTCTGTAACACCAGGTATCAGTACACATTTTCTTGCAGGAATCCCAAACCTACTGAACAGGAAAAAGTTTTATCATCCTGTTAAAAAGCACCATGTGAGAAGATATTTGCTAGGCACTGCAGGAAAGAATAGAAAACTAAATGAAACTTGTTTGTCAAAAGAAAAGTGAAAAACAGTAAGTGCTTTAAGCTTAAAACGTGTTTTACAATGAAAGCCTGAATGATTATATATTTTTGTTTTTGAACAACACTTATAGGCATTAACACCAGCAGGTAATTTAGAGTGACTGGACAGAAGCTCTGATGTAGACAAATTTGATTCTACTTTTTTTATTCCAGATACCAGAATTTCTAAGCAGCAAGTAGAAAACTTTGTGTATGAATTCAGTATATTAATGTGAAGCTAACACTGTATGCATGCTCTATCCCATAACATAGATTTTGTTACTTTGGAGAACAATGACTTCATATAGTCTGTTCCTTGGAATAACAATCATTTCCTATCAAGAAATGATGCACCTGTCAGGATCAGCCTGGAAACCTCTTGCATAAAGCTGTTCACTCTTGTTATCACAGCAGGGTGACTGTTACAGGAATGGATTCCTCCTTTCTTCACATATGTCTCTCCTGACACTTGTCAGAAGAGCACATACCCTACCTCCAGGTCTCAACACTTCAAGCACAGTCTGGCATGAGGAATCAGGGAAGTTTCACTACACGACTGAAATTTCCACACTCTTAAAATGCTGAAAGACAACACTGGAAGGATAAAAAATAACTATGACAACAGTTACAAAAAGTTAAATGGACTGCCAGAAATGTGTCCTCTTAACTGATTTAGAAACTTGAACATGTAAGTAAATAACGGTGGGGTTCAGATGCTGCCATAACAATTCTGTATCCTATTTTTATTCCAAAGTTTTACAAATATTAGCAAGTATATCTTCCTCAATTTAATAAGGAATTTGAATCCCTATTATACAGAAAAAGAAACAAAACAAAAAGGCTACCCATGTCACACAATACAGGGATAAGAAAAGCAAATATTCTGACAAGATCTCCATATTAATGACAGAGACAATGACCGTCTGAAAACAAAAAGAAAATATGTCTGTCAAAAGAAGAGAACTGTCTCTGGTTTGCAACAATTACTAACCTAAAAAGGATTTCAAACAGTCTTCCTAGTCTCTTACTACCTCATGCTCATGTATGTTACGTTTTATATCATTCTATTTAACAGTATATTTTTCTTGATTTTTTGGATATTGATTATTTTTGCATTTTCTGCAACTAAAGCCATTTATTCAAATGTGGAACCAAAATCAACATTTCTAATAAACACTTACAATGATTCCACATCAATAAATGAAATTGAAAGAAGAGAAAAATCAACTTTAATTTGAAATCTTACCTTCATGAACAGTGAATTCCACTCCAAACAAAGTTTAGACTGGATATTAAAAATTATTTACTGAAAGAGTTGTCAACCCTTGGAACAGGCTGCTCAGGGAACTGGTGGAGTCACCACCCCTGGAGATATTTAAAAGTGCAGTGCTAGGTTAACAGTTGGACTCGATGACTTGAAAGTTCTTTTCCAACCTAATGATTCCAGGACTCTAAAAAATATGTATTTTTCATATAAATTCCACGCCAATTAACATTTATTTATTTGTAAGCATAAACTAAAATAGTATAAAGCTGTGAAATGCATTATTTTCAGGGTCAAATTGGTTCTGTTTCACCTACAGAATTAGTCTATAGTTGCAACTTTGGCTTAGCAATAATTTTATGTATTATAATAGTATATCTTTTTCAAGAGCTATTCATTAAAGTGATTCTTCTCTTAGAAGACAAAAATAGCATGTGATTATCCATTTATTTATGCTTTAATATGGATCCAATCATTATGAGTATCATTTCCAGCACATTCATTGTGACAGGAAAAAAATAAATTAATACACTACTTAACAAGCATAATACACTGCCTATGCTGCTATAATTTGGCCTAGCACAAACACCAATAAAGTGTCAGGCTAAACCATCTGCAGGCAATTTTCAATGATATTTATATCCTTGATAATTTGGTTTCCTGAGCTTTAAAGCATTAGTTTAGTTCAGTTCCTGTTTCAGCTGAAAAAGCTCTGATACTAGTTTATAAGGCCTGTGATAGAAAACATGTGTTGAAGATTTAACTAGGCCAGGTTTAAAATGCATAGAGTTGGAAACTTTCAGTGTATGGGCACAATCTTCCCATAAATTTTGTTTCTTGGTGGTCCTCTTGCTAGGATCGAGTGGGGAACTGGACTACCGATGAACTTCCTGTCTTCCTATTTAGTCAAGGCAGAATTGAAATTTCAACACAGGCCACGCCAGACACATCAATGACTGCAGAAAACAACCCACCTATGAACACAGGGGACAGTATGACAGCAACATTCAGAAGATGAACGCTTCTGTTCAGAGAAAAAGCTCACTGCTGTAATCATACCTTACTTTCCCCTTAGGTTTGTAAAATAATTATTATAAATACCTAAGTATTTCTAGGAGAAATTGCAGCACACAGACTAGCTATTTTCCTTTGCTGAATTATCCCTCAGAGAAAAAAAAAATAATAAAAAAAAAGGAGTATTTATCCTCGGTATTGTCAAATTTTAGTAGAACATTAACTGCTTTCCTATTCTATATGGTAGAAAAAGTCATCTGCTTGCTTATTAAGTGAAGTATTTTTTTTTTTTTTTTGAAATTTCCAAATCTAAGAATTGTTTTGGTATGATATTTCCAGCCCAACAAGTAATCATTTCATGGTGTTCCCTGCTCCATTCCAGTAAAACCTGTTTTCTAGCCAAGACATGAAACTCAGATCTAGAAATGAAATGAAGAGAGATCACTCCTT
The DNA here is from genome assembly GCA_013397775.1 of Eulacestoma nigropectus. Lineage (NCBI taxonomy): Eukaryota > Metazoa > Chordata > Aves > Passeriformes > Eulacestoma > Eulacestoma nigropectus. The sequence goes on along the minus strand of VZTE01005381.1, from coordinate 1,123,926 downwards.
CTTAGTGTGGAGTGGATTGGTGATCTGTGAATACATACATGTTTAAAAGGTTTACGAGTAGCTCCAACACTTCAAATACAATCAGCAGGTATCCTATTCTTCCACAAATAAAATGAATATTTAATTTAGTAATTACTCCATTTTAATGAAGATTGACCTTCAAGAGAAAATGGAATCAAAGGATGTTATTCATTCTGTATAAGTAATGCACATACTATCTCAATCAAAAAAATTTGAATAAGAAAAAATGTATTATTATTATGAAATTGGACAAGACTAATTTATATTCTTTCTCATATGTATTCACATAATAGCTGCCTGATCGATCTATCTATCAGTCTATCAATCTATCTATCTATTTATTTATTTCTGGAAATTCTAGGGCCAAGGAACACTTTCTGCAGCTCTTAGGCTTTTTGTAGCACTCTGAATTCAGAAAGCAACAAATGTACTACACTACACTCCATAGATATGTGCTTTTCAGATTCACTAGTCATAGCATACTGCTGATAGATTCTCTCTTTTGCAGAATAAATTTATTAAAAACAAATCAAATAAACTCCCAAACCAAACCCAAACCACAGCACTAAACCAACATTAGGTGAGGTTGCAATACTCCATGCCACGTGAACCTACACAGGGAAGAAATAAGATCAATTGTTCCATCAGAACGCAGTTATCTTTCCTAGCTGAAACAAAATTTTTTCTAGTTAGTTAGTTAGGTATTAACTCCTCAGTCTAAGCTCCTCAAGAGACAAACAACAAGGCGAACCACAAGCATTATTTACTAAGACCTATAATAGAGTTTTCCAGCACTAACATGTACCTGCCAGTGAGTGGATCTGGCTTTAGAACAGACTTCTCTTTCTGCACACTTATCTGCCTTACCCACATTTATCACTGCAAAACAAATCAGAATTACTATTAGTATCAAATGTTTTTTCACCTTTTAGAAGAGCATGAGGAAAAGAACAAAGAAAAATAAACATTTCTTTCTTTCTTTCTAAGGAAAAGCAACAATGTTAGAATCAAATTTGAAAGGTCATGTGATCTAATGGTGTGTCACTGGCAGGTTTATGTGCACACTGTCAAAAAAGATACAAGCAGCATCTAAGCATGCCACATAGCTGTCACTTTCTGTTAATGGCAATAGCACTCATGATTTTAAAAGCCAGTGGTCTTTATTGCTTTGTATTTGAAGTGATTTACTGCATTTTCTTCCACTGAGGAAGCCAGTGATAATGATAATGTATGGCAGAGTGCTTGTCCTTTTTGACAGCCTCAGTAATTTAATCCTCCTTTCCTGCCACAATATTTCAATAAGAGAAACCTCTAGACCAATGGACTGGAGAAAATCCACAGCCTGCGGAGTGTGAGTGAGTGCTCTGAAAGCTTTTCATTGTTTTAATTTAAAATACAAACACAAGGATCAGCTTTTAATTTTTGTACTATTAATATGACCTAGAGTGAAAGTTAGCCTTGGTTTGGAAAACATACTAGAAGAATGAGAAGCAGGGTTTTAAGAAATTCTTTAAGAAGTTTTTGGGCATCTTATATTAGAGAAAGTAGCTGCTTGCTAGCAAATGGTATCAGTCGGCAAAAATCAGCAAACTACTGTGAAAGATTATATAAATTGAAAAAGTGTTACAGGAATTTTTAAAAATTAAATAAAGAAATGAAACTGAAAAGGTTTTGCTGTGACAGAACTAGAACGAATATAGCCCCCTAATAATCAAACATAGCTCTTCAGAAGAGTTTTCATTTGGCTTTGAGGGGAGAAGGTGGAGCTACAAATTTGCCTGTCAATAAACTCCAACATTTTTAATATTCACTCTCTTCTAATTACTCTGCCACTGTACTCACAACAATTCTTTTTCACTCTCCACATCACAGTAAGGTTTCCTTTTCCCAAGTCCAGACAGAAATCTTTAACGTATCTCATACTGTCTTCTGCTAACCAAAATAAACTTATTTGTATAAACAGAAACTCTACTAAGGAGCTGAGAGTATTGGAATACAGAAGTATGAGGAGCTGTAAAGGCCTAAATTCCTTGTAGAGGGAATTACTGAAGGACGTATCTCTATTAGTCCTAGGAAGCCCATTTTGCAGAGCTATTGATTTTTCAGTTTTCTCCAAAGCTGTTCCCCAGCTCCTACATGGCCAGCAGAACTGCTGTTAGGAACGGGTTACTATCACAAAACAGCCAGGGCAGTTACTTAGTTCTTGAGTCATTCAATCAAAGGCATCTGCAATTTGCCGCCTTTTTCTCTACTATCAGAAAGCAAAGCACTGGTGTTCTGTCTTTGAATCCTTGGTTTCCACTCACAATTTCTTATTTTCTTAGGTTAAAAGAAGCTGTTATTGTCATCTGCTGTTCTTTTGGGCATGTGGATGACTTTCCACATGTGCTACTCTCATGGCCAAGTGCTCCTGAGGCCACCACAGGAAGTGATGGGGAGGCAGCAGGGAGACAGATGGACAGCCAAAGAACTTCAAAGGAAATGCCACATCAACAGATTCTTCCCTTTTCCATAAGCATCCCAAATGGAATTTCCTAAGTTTACTAATAATGTGTCTAAAACAATTTTAAATGAAAATTATTAACAAACGCAAAGAGTTCAAATTCATTTCACTCAATGGAAAAACGCAGACTAGTAAGTAAAACATTTGGCACAAGAACTCCATTCAAGTCTGGGGAAAATGATTAACCAGAGTGAAAATATATTTTTAGATCCTGAGGAGTAACACGCTTTCATAGCACCCCTTAGAACTGCCTGAACTTAGAAGCATCAACATTGCCACAAGGCATGGAACATCTCATATTTCTATCCAATTAATTGCAAAAATAATTCAAAATTAACTTGTGACAGTCTGTGTCTAAGATTATAATTTTAAAGTTGGTCCTAAAGAAGTACTAAAAGCTGAAGATTACGACGACCCTGGAACCTTGTTAGAAATCTTTGCATTTCAAAACATTGCTGTTCTGTTATAGCTGACTTTGTTCATAGCTCAAATTCTAACAAAACTAAATGACTACATGGTGAAGCAGATTTTCATCATAATGAAAAAATAATGCTCCACAGTCTCAAGCATTAATATAGAAAAAGAATAAACACGAAGAATTATAAAAATATTTCCTGATGCAAAGCCTTAACATTCGAGGAATCCACCTTTTAGAATAGGGAAGTTCTGAAGCTTATTTTTAATAAAAAAGTACATCCCATCATCTTTCCCACACCTCCTGTTCTTTTAGTCCACTTCCACTTGTATTTCAAGTTGTCCAAATAGTCACATGTTCACCTAAGAGAGCTTTTGAGAGATGAAAGCTTCCCAATTAAATTGAATATAAAACCTTTGCAAGGTTTCATCAATCTTTCTTCTATTTCTGCTGTCTGTTCACTAGAACCACTGTATAATTTGAATTTATGTTCTTTGAATTTATGGTACTGTAGTGTTTGGAAGCACGCTTGGATATTCTAATAACTCTTTTCAGTGGTAACAAACACAACAGCTCCTCTCAGTCACTGTGATCATCAGGAGGTACAACACTTAATGTCATGGGCAATCAAGAGTTTGCAGCACAATCCTGCACTGTAATAAACTTCCCCATTCAAGTTTCTATTCCAAGACTCTAGAGGAAAGAAAATGATCTTCTAACCATTCTCAGTGAAAAATTCATAGTTGAAAAAACCCAATTAATGCAAAGTTACATGCTTGAACCGCCTGTGAAAATGGAAATTCATGGGATCTTGTACGTCCAGATCACTGGAACTCTACTACACTGTTTTTCAACAAGGTTCTGTTAATCTTCTGTATCTCATATGCCAAACAATGACAGTGAAGAATGTGCAAAAGGTATGGGAATAACTTCAAATGTTTTTTAAGGAATGAATCTCATGAAGCCTTCTGTAGCAGTTAAGATGTTTTTAAAACAGTCAATCTGTTCCAGTTACAGATAACATAAAATGCTTTATTTAAGAATTAGTGATTTTTTTAGATTACTTATGGACTTACCCTGATTTTCTCCATGCAAAAGTCTAAAAGACTATTAGTTTCCTTCTAAGCTCAAAGTAAATTTCTTTCTACCCATGCAAATCTCGTTTTTATTAAAGAAAATATTCAATTAACCTCAAACATTCAGCATACTCCAATCTAATTAGACATGAATAAGAGATGCAGCAAAGCTACAGTAAACACACATGCAGATTTCATTACTATTATCTTACTGGCTTCTCAACTGGCATTATCAAAAAGCAGACTCATTAGGTTTTTCCTCCTATATGCAAAGCTAATCTTGAGTAGAAATTAGACACCCAATTATCTAAGCAAACCTCTGCAAATAACAACCACATTAGTAATATGCTGCAGAGTACAGTCCTGAAGCAATTAAGACCGAAATCCACCTTTCTATATTGATTTGTTGGGATATTTTGAAGTTCAAAGAGTTTTATAATCGATACCCAGGCAGCAAATAGAAAAATCAAAATTGCACAGCCAGGTTATGATTAACAGAAATAATACAATACAGCACTACTAGATTGGAAAGCCTTATGAACTACAGTCTCTCCAAATCATGATGCTATTTTCAAATATCACAGCTTGAAATATATTGAAGTTTCATAATTACCTTAAAAGTCTGAAATTTTATTCTGTATTCGTCGTAACTTTCCTGCATTTTCAGGTAAACTTCGCAGAGCAAACACCTAAAATACTACCATGCTCAAACCATACCTAGTATACCTAGGAATCAGAATATTGTATAAAACTTTTATATCTTCTTCATGCTTGTTATATTCAAAGCAATGGGAATTCAAAAAGCAAGAGAAATTAAAAGCCTTAAGAAGCTTTTATTGGCTTATGGTATTATTTCAACAAGGTTTTGAAAAACATATTTTGTTTATGTGTGCCTATCTAGAACATTTGGAGAAGTGTCTACAGAAGCTAACAAGATGAATATTGCCCAGCTCATAAAAAGAGTTCTTATTAATGTAATGCCTTATTTAGCATATGATGCCAGAAATCCCATTTGTTTGAATGGAAGGAAGCCTCAGTGAATGCTGGACTTTGCAGCATTACTGGCTTTTTTGGGGGTTTCTTTTTCTTTCCTAAGGCCTTGCAAAGATCAATGTCCTTCTTGGAGTCACAAAAGTTAACAATTGCGTTGTTTATTGACATCAACTACTTTCAAATGTTCATTTGTTAGAGTCTAGCATATGCAACATGCAGGATTAAGTATTATGAGGTAAATAGCAATGTATTAGTATTAAATACAGTTGAGTAAATTCCCATTTAAAAAATGTCTTATTAAAGGTACACTGAGTATTCACAAGTGATGATCAAGTCCAATTACATATTTTCTCTAACTATTTCAGTTGTACATGGTTGAATAGAATGTTTTTCTTTTGCTGTATCATGTATCAATAGAAAAATTAGTTCATCATGCTCTTTCAAAAAAAAATTAGTTATGTAAAGCCTAATTTTAAAATGTATGCACTACCAGCATATCTAAATATATTGCAGTTTCAATTTCTTACACAAGCCTACTTTTGTTTTCCATTTTATAACTAATAACTGCATCCTTATCTCAGTTCTTAAAAACCATTATCAGTATTTCCCAAAATATTTGGAAAAATGACAAATACAATCAGTACACAGGTAAATGCAAATATAATGTACGGGAAGTAGGCTTTACTGCAGGCATTTTCCTAAGACAGAATTTAAGGGAAAGAACACAGCTGCTCAGGGATAGGTCAAACTCACCAATGCTATACAGTCACTCCTCTGACCACCTGTTGGGTTTGGAAGTGACAGTGGAGTGTCCTCTGCAGGGAAATTGTTTCATCTGCATTCTACACACAGCTGCTGTGTTGTTTCATCTGATGTAATTTGTGACTTAGTAAAACCAAGTGATGTAATTTTAATTCAGATTTTTCAATTTCCTATTTAAAAACAAAACACAAAGCAAAATAATTATTTTGTGTTTCTTGAAGTGTTAATGCAAACCAAACATACATGTGACTCATTGGGTAGTTTGTCCAATTAACATGGATTGATTGATTTTGCCAAAACACAATAAGAATCCAAACCTCATGGTTTGCAGTTAAGAATATTGTTGCAACAGATACCGATTGACATTTGATGTTTAAAATATTTTTGCAACAGTCATAGCCTACTGGAGATTAGATTAAGATTCTCTTTATGTACTAATGCTATCTGAACCAATAATTTCAGTTGCCATTTTTTAGCTACACAGCAAAGTGAGCCCATAACTGCTTGAAAAAGTTTCAGTAGTATTAGGTATCAAAGTTTTCCAAATGGAAGAGAATTGTTAGTGCCTATTGCAGACTATACCACATTCAATAAAAATCCACCGAATCACAAAGTAGTTAGGCACGTAAAGTACGACTGCATTTAAATGGAATTCAACTTCATATACTGAACTTGACTAGTTAAATCGAACATACCTTTAAAAGTTAAAATTAACAACATCATTAAAGTAAACACAATTGTCACAAGTCACAAGTACTTCCCTAGGGAACCGTAATTTGAAGGACGAAAAGCCACTCTGGTTTCCAAAGTGGAGTATGTAGGTGAGCATTCAAAGACAACTTTCTTCAAAGAGCAAACACAACATGTTGGAGTACAGAAATGTCAAAAAAAATTCTTGTTACTTCTTTCATTTCTTTCAAGTTCATATCTTTATTAAAAATATTTCCCCTATGTGGATATATTTTGACAATTTTTGATTTTAAACTTACATCACTTGAAGTATTAATCATATTCAGAAGATTAGCTTTCTAGATTCAGTGTTCGAACTGCAAGTCAATATTCTAATTTATTATGGAGATAGCTTACATTTCCCCAAGCAAATTATATGATTAATCAAACTGAAAAGCAGGTGTATCCTATTGTAAAAATATCCATCATATAGAACAATTTCCATTGCTGTCAAGTCCTTTCAATATTTGATGAAGTAATTTTACCCACTCTTTTCAAAAGACATTTCCTTTTATTATGTATCCTAAGACACTTTAACTAAAAACCCAAATCTGAATATTTCAATAAGGTTGTTTTATTATTCAGTAGATTCATGGAAATTTTACTAGGATGACAGAAAAAATTCCACACCATTCTGTCTCCACTAATACAGGTACATGGCTTCAGCTGGCAATATTACTGGGATTAGCATAGAATGATGAAATATTTAAAGGAATTTTTTTTTTCTAAAATCTAATAAATCAAATGACTGCCAAATGTCATTAAAGTGATGGTCTCTGACTTGAATATGCTTTTCATATTCAAATTTGAAAAGAAAGAGATGAAAGCCTGGAAAGGTTACTCAGTTTCAGCTAATAACCTCAAGCACTCTACATTCACATGCATAAAAAATGAAATTGGCTCTATTGTCTAATTTTACTTCAGAAACAACTCTTTTCTTCTTGCACTGAACAGATGTATTAGCATCTGTATTTGAAGGGATATGCTGAGTGGTTTTGTTCGCCCCAAAGTATTTAGCAGCTATGTCAGACTAGTTTGTACACAGACAGTAGCTTATGAATCAAGTCCAAATACAATATCCTGTATTATAAAGTATTCCTTTTACATATCTTAAAATTTGTTTGACATATTTAACACTTGTAATTGCATACAGTAGGCAAAGAATATTACACTTTTTCAAGGCTAGTGGGGTAAATTCAAGTATTCTGCTTTCTAACTTAAACCGAAGCAAATAATGGAGTCATACTATTAGAAAATTATAAGAAAAAATAATAAATTATCTTGGAGCTTAACAGTCAAGACTGTTTTGAGTCCCAGTTTTATTGATACTAAATGTGAATACAGCATATACAAAGGAGAACACAAGCTGATTAAAAAAGATATTTACAAATAAAAAATATAGAATTGCTTAAGAATAGCATTAGCTATCATGTCATATTTCATCACTAATACAAAACCACTCACGTTATGTAGCCATGCTGAAAATATATGTAGCATTCAATATATGATAGGAATTCATTTTTAAACAACCATTTATATGATGCTATGATGCAGAGTGAAATATATTATTTAAATCTTTTCCTAAGCTGGTTTTTTTTTAAGCCTTGGTCTCATTTATTAGGTATTGTTTAAGTGAACAATGGATAGTTTGTCAACTACTGCCCACAAATAATTCTATTTAATGAGAATAAAATTAGTCTTTACATTTAAGCATTTAAAACAAAATAAAATACAAAATTTCACCTAACACAGAGAATGGGCAGATATTAAAAAAAAAATAATATTAAACGCTTCCAAAAACGTCTCAGAGAAACTGGTTCAGTGCTTTCATTTCAGGTGAGGAAAACAAAACATGGGTAAGATACTTAGTCTGTGTCAGAATGCTTTCTCTACCATTTAACACCAACTCTTTGTAATTAATGCTACCCAGTGATTTGGAAGAATCACTGAACTCCTTCAAAAAGCTTTAGGATTAGGTTAAGTACTATATGCAGTGGACATTACATCTGAATTTGAAATCTTAACTTTTCTCACCTTTCTGATTTCGGAGATTAAAAAAACCTTGGTTTAATTCTGTAATCACTCTTGACTGCCATCTTGAAGCAGCTGTATATTCCACATCTTGATTTCTTTTTTGGTCACAATAGAAGGCTAACACTTTGATGTGAAAAATAAAATTCCAACTGTCTCAAATGGTCAACAATAATATCCCACAGAAATAAGTGCTTTAAAAAATAAGTTTGTGCTTTCCGCACAGAACAGCCGAGTTGAAAATACCTTGCTTATAGATCCAACGTTCCTATTTTTTACATCCACAATTTTAACTAATATATTGCCTTGAAAAACTCAAAATAAAGGGAACTTCTAAACTGTAAGATCAACTTGAATCCTCTATCTACCAATGCTCAAAAATATGCATGCTTTACTCCTTAGCATTTTATATATTTATTTCCAGAGTCCACTTATTCACTTCTATTTCAAGCAAAGAGCACAAAAGATAAACTATAAGCTATTCTCTAAAAATCATGAGTAATCATCCATTTGATATCACTATTTCAATCACTATGAATATTGATTAACAAATTTATTACTGAATGAGAAATAATCCTCTTCCTCTATCAAGTGCTGAATTCCTGTGATCATCTTACTAACGATGTCAGAACAGAGCCACAAAGAATGCTATTACAGGAATGTCAATGTAATTCAAATGTACAGAGACACAAACATTACTCGTTAAGTAATTATGATAAATAGGGCAACACAGAATCATCTACAGATAAAAATGCATATCACAAAAAAATTATTCTAGTCCTGTATGCAGTGACTTTTCATGTGAGGAATAACATCTTCTATTTTTACTTTTTCCCCACATTGGTGTAGATGTGAGAACAAAAAGAGGGACGCAGCAATGTTCCTTCTCCACACAGATGGGACTTAGTGAAGTGCATGCACCTTAGACTCTCCCTAAGACTTGGGGCAAAGAGATCTCTCCTTGTTGAACAGCTCTTTTATAGGTGAATCCCTGCTGAAGGAGGGAAAGGTGCATGTAATCTTCCCCCAGCATCACTGTTTTGCCATGTGCCAGGAGAAGAATGAAATGGCCCAAGATTAGCACCATAACAAGGTTCAAGGCAACTCCTTCAGCTCTGACTAGAATTAAGAACACATTGAACAAAAAGATCTACTTGTGACAATGAAGACAACTCTGGTTGCTGCCATTCATTTTTCAGACCAGAATAAATTCATCTTTAATATCTTCAAAGGCATGAATTACTTGCTACAGCTTGAGCCAATTCAATGATTAGGTACTGGCTCTCTATGCAAATCTGTAACGTACCAGCCATGTACTCTTTTTCTTTCCAAAATGACGATTTCAAATGCAGTATAAAGCATCAAACACTTTAGAAAATACAAAGTTTTTGAGGGAAGTGTTAGCTTTCCCACCACAACCATGACAACTATACATCTGAACATGAAGTCAGATCTGCACGTTGCTCGTAATAGAACTTTTGATCATTTGAATAGTGCTTGCTTTCTCTTCAGCTTGCCTCACACCCTTTCTGAAGAAAAAACATAAAATTGTTCAGTGTTTCTCCTCAAGTCAAATTGGTTTTAAAGATTTGGTTTTGCACCTTGCCCATGGCACTGCCTCAACTAACAGATTTTAAATATAAACTGTTTCTAGGGATGAATAAATACAGAAATATAGATATATCTGGACCTGTTTGATTGGTGAGATACAAACTTCCATAATTCTGAATTTTATTTTCTTCCCAAGAAGCCGGGAAAGCTACATAAGCAATACTGTCTTGAACTAAGGTACACCTACTCCTGCAGACTGTCTAAAAGAGAAAACTTCACTTTTTTAATGTTTAATCATTCACTTTTGATTGATCCATCAGAAAAAATAAAAACCAAATATCAACTCTATCAAATCTCAAAGCCAGTTAGCTACACAGGTACCAACTAGTCACACAATTAAGTAATTCAAAGGTTGTGTAAACTTACAACTACCTTTCATTTCAAAGGGAAGCATGATGCTTAAGTTAAAAAATCATGAAAGGCAGAAAATTCCTTGAGGAAAAAAGATATCTGTACATTTTTGGTACATTAATACACACCAACATTTAAGTTACACAAATAAGATGAAATAAGTAGCAGTATTACGTAAGAATCTAGTCCAAGACAAATATAATGGGATTTCCGCCTTTATATATACAGTTGTACATGTATTTTTCTACATGTAGGTCACAGACTTCTGTCTTGATTTAAAAAATAAATTAAATTTCAAAAATCTGTATTTGAAAGTTAAGCCATTTAGGAAAAAAGTACCTCTTAGAATGGGAAGAAAGCAGAATTATCAGTATAGCATCTTCATTTATTAGGAGTGCATCTGTAATGAAAAACTGCAACATATTGCACTTTTTTAATGTAGTTGGTTTTTTTATTTAGTGTTTTAATACTTAGTATTTGATACTGTGTCCTCACCTTGTCGTTACAGGATTGTGTGAGAACAATATAGACCTTCAAAAACGAATAGAACTTGATTCTTATAATATGCATATTGAGAAAATTGATGGTTGATGATATTTATCACAACTAATCACACTAAAACTCAGTTTCAAATCCCATCCGTTGCTTTTCAGAACTGCAGTTAGAAAAATACATGCTATTTGTAAAGTCACCATAACTAACTTCCACGTCCACAAGCTCTGATAGTCTCTCCAGTAAGCCACGGAGGAGCATTTGTATTCATAACCTCAAAAAAAATTACCAGCTAGGTTGAGAATGACTCCTGCTCATGCTTTTCCTGTGGGCTTACACATTCAGCCTTAAATCTGGCCTTCTACTTAATTTCATACTCTGACTAATTAGTTTTATTTGTTACCTAAAAAATAATGGGTAATGACTTAAGATTCTGTAGTTTTCAATCATTTTAAAAGCTGGTGTTTGGTGGTTTTTGGTACTATTTCTCCCTCTTCTTTCATTTCTTCTATCACAAAGAATATACATGCTTTCAATTACAACTTCAAAGTATATTTGACAAGGGGTAGATAGAAGTTGTAAATCCATCATTTCAGCATAGTGTCTACTCAAACTTCTGTCATCTCACACTTTATCAGTGGCAAAACACAGCTTAGGTATTTCCTGGATTCTTTAAACTTTCTTTTACTTTAGTTTCTAGATTACAGTGACCCCCATGGCAAACAATCGCCTTAAAGATGGAGAATGGCAAATGGTTCTTTTTAATCTTAGACTAATCAGTAGTCTTCAAAAGTAGCGACTACGAAGTTTAATAAGTTACTTTTATCTTACTCTGATAAGATGGTTCTGTTTCACAGATTTTATTTCTTGTTTTATTAAATATGCTGGTGCAGCACTTTTACTTCTCCAATTTCTTACAGAAGAAAAGCACAAAGCAATAGAGGTTAGTTCTAGACAGGACTAGGAGAATACAAAGGATTAGTATTTCTGGCACAGCAGAATTAAGCCAACTCATTAACACAGGGTAATACTAAAACACTAAAATATAATTCTCTAAATTCAGATTTGATATTCACAAAAAAAGCCAGGTTGAGGAAAAATACTGAACACTCAAAAATCCCTCTGAAGTACACTAAAGACATTCAAGTCCTGCAAAAATAAGTGTAAAGAGAAATCATATCAGCCAAAATTGAAAACTGCAATACAATACCCATATAATTTCCTTTTCTCAATGAATACGGCTAGCACATAGACAGAAATGAATTATTTAAGCAACTGTACAAAACAAACCCCATAATAAAAGGAACAGTATCTATTGCTTCGCTATACACAAGCTTGAAGCTTTACAACTTCTCACCTTAGCACAAATACGTGTCCTTCACCAGAACCATGAGAATTGGTATTGCTTTGTTGCTGTTTAAGAAAGATTTTCATGTCAAAATTACTTAGAACTTGAGATCTTAACTTACAGGTACAGGTAATGACTGCTATCAGTAAATTGCTATTAAAGCAAGAGAATGCATTTACAGTATCTGCAAGAAAACAAGAGAGATCTATAGAAAAAACCAGAGCATTACCAAACAAATTGGGTTCGTCAGTAATTGTCTTATGGCACATTTTAAGACAACTTGGAAGTTGATGGCAGTAAATTTTATTGTGAAAATTGAATGCGATATAATTTCCTGTAAGGATATGGTGTAGATGTGGGAGTGCAGCGGAGGAGGGGATGTAAGAGAAAAGATTTTTTTAATTTATTTTTTTTTAAATATAAAGACCATGCCAAAGAAGATGCAAATTCCCAGTTTTGATGTCTATTTTGAGGATCTGAAACAAGGCTTTTAATCAATGTATTATACATCAAATTGATAATGTTAACTTCTGATTATTCAAATGTATGAAATATTCATAGAGAACTGTCCAAACTTTTACATTTCTCAGACTTCTTTCTCTATTAATTATCATGCCTGGAAGCTTTTTAGTAAAAGCAGCAGCCATCAGCCTGACTGAACCTGACAAGCTAGCAAGGCCCAATTACACTGGCACTCTGTGGCACTTTGATGTACTGGAAACGAAAAGAGATAGGGGCAAATTGTATAGCACATTATGTTAATGACTTGATTTAATCCAGCCACTAAACTTTATGTAGCCTGTTAAAAAAGATGCTAACACTAATTATGCCACTTTGGAAAGGAAAGAAGGGGACAAGCATTTCATACCGACAAAGTGAAGCTCATAAATGTTGTAAATGAAATGAAACAAAATGAAGTAATCTATGATTAATCATACATCATAGACAAGAAGAAAAGAGAAAGAAGCAAGTGGTACAGTTAAGTACTGGAAAATCTGTTAGATACCCTTTATGATCAACATATCTAAGAAATAACCATGAACTGTCTAATTTGCAAAAAAAACCAGTATGATCTTAAATGGCTTAAACAGTTTGGCATACAACTCAGATTTAGAGGATAATTAGCATAACGATCTCTAAAAATCACAAGTTTTATTTACAGTGTTTGATTACCAGCAGGATATTTATCTCAAAAGATAAAAGGCAGTGATTTTTAATCTTAAAAAAATACAAATTCAGTAACAATTTTGACATGCTGTATTCTATAATTAACCCAAGAATTCATATAAACCAATGCATATTTTTAAAATCCAATCTGTATCAAATATATTGTTATTAATAGTTAACTATTAATGCTTAATAGTTCAGAGGTTTTATTGTTTTATCTACCCTTCATGAACATGCATTTTTGTTATCAGAGGAACAGATCAACGGAGAAAGGTAGAAATTGATGAACCTGAAATGAATCTACACACAAAGTCCTCTCAGACGTGCTCTTAATAAAATACATGACGACTAGAAAATTACAGAACAAATGTATTATATTTTGACTTCAAAAGATAAAGTAGCAGTCATTTTAGTTCTCAAAATTACAGGTGACCATTTTTTAACATTATACATATAAACAATGCAATTCTGTCTTCAAAAGTACCTTCTGTATCTTTCTGAAGAATATATGAGTGATAGCATTTCTAAACCCCTTCTACAGCTTTAAGAAAAGGGAGCAATATTTCTTATACAAAGAATTGCTTCTTGTTGCTAGTTGCTTTGTAGGATGCTTCACAGCCTTGAAAAGAGCATTTAAAAAAAAAAAATCAAGCTACCTCTAGGATATCACATCGCAGAACATTGAAAACTGTGAAGTCTGATAGGATCTAACAGTTCAGCCCTGGTCCTTTAAAAGAAGGCTAGACAGATTAGAAAAGTATTAACTGTTAGCAGTGCTGTCACCAATTTTAAGTGCTAGTTTTATATTTTTTTAAGACTGTTCAGTCAAGGTTAGATCAAAAAGTATGAAATAATCTTTTTTTTTACAGAACGATCCTAGTGAAATACTGTTCAAAGTAAATTTTCCAAATTTGTATTAATACTGGTTATTTTGTATATATGTCTCCATGCTAATTAATTGCTGGTTTAAGAATAAGTCAAGAGAACATCATTAGTGTACTTGCCTACAAATGATAACAGAAAAAGAAGTACACTGAAGTGATTTGATACTGTACATATATAACTTTTCTGAAAACTGATGTTAGATACAGCAAAGCTACTCTTAGAGGACATTAGGCTTAAAATATTTTTTTTTTAGTCTGGCCAAATAATTGCCATAAACATTCTGACTCAGCTGTTTAATATTGGTGGATAATGGACTTGAAATAGTACAGTCATTGCTGTCAGTTTTTACTGATTCAACAGCATCATCATCTTGTCTATCACCTTGATCTGAAAAACATTCAAAGGATCAATGTGGTTAAACCCCCTGTACTGTCCATCTGAGACTTGCTGAGGAACGTGATAGCAATATATGGGTTTTTCTAACAAATGAAGAGTAAGTGCCAGGCAAATCTTCTCTCACCTGCAGAAGACTAACGCTGCAAACCAATGACCTTTAGAGAAATCTAAACTGTATTTTTTTGTGGTTTGTTAAAAAAAAATAATAGTGTTTCCCAGATGAAAGTTGAGGACTGGAATGATGTAAGTCCTGTGATGAACTGAGGTATGAACAACCATTAGCTTTATACAGGAACATGGCCTGAATTTGTGGATTTCCTCTGACTATGTTTATTCTTTATGTTATGCACACATAAATAATAATGTACCTTTTTTTAAAATAAAAAAGAAATAGTTCTGTTTGCAGGTGGATTATTTTTAGAGCATTCTGGGGTTTTTTCTCTGAAGCAAATTACTTATAAACATTACAGGGATTCAACATCATGCTTTTCCAATTTTTCTAATGTATTCTTACACAGAAGATGCAAACAAATGAACATGAAATTTTAGCATTCTGCTTGTGCTTCTGCTGTAAACTTGGTATCACGAACTTGGTTTATTTCAATGTTAAACAGTTTAAGCTCAGAGGTGGAACAGGACGACCTGGCTTTTATAATCTTTAAATAAATCTGACTCTAACAACTTCAAGTCATGAGTATGATAAGACATACTGCTCCTCTCTGTCTGAAAGGATCTCCAATAGCAGCATTGGCTGTTATCTGCAGACAAAAGGAGCATAATCATTAAAATAGTCTTTAGAACAGCATAGTTCTAAGGGAGAATATAAAGACATTTAAAATAGAAGCCAGGTTTCCTTTAATATTTTATGAATCTAGGTCAGATACCAGATTTTTGCATTCAATTACAGTACAGTTTCCATTTGGGAAGAAAATAACACCACCATATCCACTACCCAGCTTCAGCTATAAAGTACACCATAATATAATTTCTGTCATGGAGCTTCTCATAATGAGGCAGCTCCCACTGCTAGTAAGAAATGCTTAAGAAAACGGAAAGAGACATAGATTTATTAACAAAATACAGTTACTTATTTGTAAAAATGAATTCTACCTTTTGGTTCCAATTCTTCAGTTATTTTTGTTTCATTTCCAGAAGTAATTGATGTTTGGTCAGCTAACTCCTCTGACAGATGTGAGAGCTTTTCTGTCTCCTGTAAAATTTCTTCAGCCATCTCCACCTTATCATCTGCTAGCCTTTCTTGTTTAAGCTCCTGCCCCATATGCTACATAAAAAGATAAACTTACAGTCTTTTTAACACCCCTTGAATAGTAAAACTTACTAAAGTTCAAAACTTGAAGAGTTACGGCCCATATTCATTATACAAAGCCTTTAAATGATGGTATTGCTTATGCAGCACAGGAAACAATGAGAAGTTGTCAAGTGCAGTAACAAATAATTGATACAATAAAAAGAAATTCTCTAGCAATGTATATTTGTGAAAACATAACTATTATAATCATTTGGTACCTGTCAACATATATACAGCCTCTTAGATTACCAGATTCATTTATATTTCAGCTCTTTCAGTTCTACAAGACTCAGTTAAAAAAGCAAAAGAAAGCAAAAAAACCCACCCCACTACTTTCTTATTCAGTTAGCAATTTTACAACTAAATTAGACAGTATTTTCTGTTTCAAAAGCAAACTAATATAATATAAAAAAGAATCAGCCCTGTTACACAGCACAAACATTCTCTAAGGTAAAATGTATTTAGAGCATAACTTACTCTGAGGTAATCTTACTCCCTTGGTTCCCTCTGAGTTCAATTACATACAGTAACATCTCGTCAATGGATACAACATTGCAGGGTTATGTCCAGGATGGAAACTTAGTGATGACCGAAGTCAACCATCTTAAAGCCAAGAGAAGTGAGGCCCTGTTGTCCTCTCTTGGAGCACAGCAGCAGTGCCAACACCTGCACCTGTGCACCTGCCTGCATGAGGCACCTCCCAGGGCTCACGGACCCTCAAATCTGCCACAGCCGAAGGACCATCGCTGACAGCGAGGCCTGGGCTGATCCCTACCCACACATTTCCAGAGTCCTCAAGGTCTAAACCCTGCTTGTTGGGAAACACAAAGGGATTTCATGTGGTTTATTCACTGAACTCGTGGTAGGTACCTTTTAGGTTGATAGGTACCTGTACGCACATAGAAATAGGTGCACACATCACTTTACCTGTGTATGTGAATTGATTATGGTATGAATGTTGCTATCTCATATCTATAGCTAAGTCATTGTTATAATTGTAGTGAACCCTTTGGAATCGCTTGGTAAATGTTAAAATACTTCAGTGATTAAGTGCTGCAAAACTCTTTTGCACCCTAATCTTTGCATCCATATCTTGGCACACTTATCCCTCTTCACATTTCTGACTTTAGTATAAATTATACCAAATTGCTTCTAATTTGATCTTCCTTTGTATGCTTTAATCTGTGTAGTAAGTGAGCCTTGCCAACAAACTCTGTAAAGTCATGTTCTCACAAATTCATATTAAACCCCACTTTTGCCAAAACCTTTGATAGTGCTTCTTTAAGTGGCCAAACCACCTGTTCACAATATCTACTTAGCTATATTCCAAAGTTACTCCATTTGTTCATTACTTCCCCCAGCTACATATTGGTAATTTTTAGTGGGAAGGCAAAACAAACTCCATCCAAACAAGAGCAAAATGTGCAGGGCCAGAAGCTGGACTTTCATGGTCCCTGTGGGTCCCTTCCAACTCAGTATGCTCTATGATTCTGTGATTCTGTGAGGTGATCCCACCATGATCTCTTCCAACGTGAACCATTCTGTGATTCAGTGAATACTTCTGCAGTAGCAATGGTAAGCAGCTGTAATCAAATCCTAGATACACAGGCCTTGAAAGGTATTAGAACATCTACTCAAGCTGCAGCAACTTAACTCACTAGCAATTGAAAGTGTAGTACCCTGGTGATACAGTTAAGAGTACAAGAAGCTATTAAGTGCCAACCTGGGGAAGGCAAAGACTGCCACTTAAACATTATGCCCATAGGAAGGACAGAAGATGGAAAGCGTTGCCTAATTTTCCACATTCAGCTTACCCAAATAATAGTATAACCCATGATGCTTTCATGCTCTGAATATAAATTTAAATTTAGCTTTACATAATCAAGCTGTCAGTAACAACTGTCAATATGTCGTAACTTCATATTAATGTAGCTTAAGGTATCTTTATCTATTTTAGTATCACTTAAGGCCAATTTTGCAAACACTTGCTGTGGTCAAAGAAAATGTTTAAATATTCGATTTAGTATTAGATGTCAATAAAGCTACTCAGAATCTTAATGGTAAGCACATGATGAACTGAAGCCATACTCATGTGAAGAATTATTCACAAGTTGGTCCACTTCATTCCATTTGATTGTTCACAGAAATACATCTTTTTAAAAATACACATTTGAAGAATCAAGTCTAAAAATATTTAGGTCACTTCCTGTCTGTGCTCTTCTTTTGTATACTTTATATATTGTCACAGTATACGTAACAGTGTTGAGATGCAAAAAGACACTGCGAAGTCTTAAATATTCACTGAGAAGTTACCCTACTGCATGGGAAAAACACATATGAAATAATCTCTTCAGTAGATTAGAAGAAAAATGTATTACTGTAAATGTACACAGCTGTAAATAAAAATCAGTGCATACTGAAAATATAAAAAAATTTCCAAATTAATGAAGTTGAAAGACAATTAAACATGGCCAAGAGCCCGTAAAGGCTTCATGTAACTTTGTACAGTAAATAGAATAGTGGCTTATAATTTGAGAGTGACTGTCAGAGGGACCTCTCTTCCATTAGAGCTTTCAATGTAGAGGAGAGAAGAAATACTGAATAAAGAGTAAGTATTAACCCAACAGAAGAAGAATAAATGCAGCTGAAAAAATATGAGCCTCATTCAGCATATAATCTGTATTTGGTCAATTTTTGTACTTAATAGCTAGTCATAACCTTAGCATATTGTACAAATGTTCACTTTAAAGACAGCTTTGAAATCACCAGCAATAGAAACTAAGCTTTTCTGGGCAATATTCCTGAACTTCAACATAGGTATGACCTCACATCTTGAGAAAATACTAGACTTTTTCAGAAAAATACCTCTTTCTACTTTGATCTTGCCAAGGATTGCATTTTTGTCTGCTAAATCAGATTTGATAGCTGTCTCTAGTTTAGCAATTTGCAGTTTCATTCGCTGTTCCTTTGATTTCCATTGCTGTTCATGGGTCATACAGAAGACACTGTAATAAAACACATGGCATGTGAAAAACTTTCAGAAATCAGCTTCAACAGAAAATAATAAAGAAAAAAGCTTTTAGTGGCACAGAGACCACTGTCATCATGTCTTAGGAATTAAGTAAACACATGCTGGTCTGCTGCTGTTGAAACCAAGGCGCCTTTCTCAGGCTGCGGTTAAAAAACATGAAAGAGTTTGTGGGATGAGCAAAGGAACTGGCCTTAATTTAGAGCTCCAAAGTCAAAAAGCTGGCAGCATGCAACATTTCTGGGACTAGAAAAGGAATTCAGATGCATATCCCAGAGTAATCCACAACTCCAAACCTCAGCAACTGACAACTAACAAAACCATTCTTTCCGCATACAAAACCTCTTAATGTAGAGAACTGGGATCATCCACCTGATTTCTTTTAAATCTGTGAAACATGCAGAGCATAAAGACAGCTGCCTGTTCAAAGAAAAATGTTGACCACAAAGTGACAACAGTTTTCTCATACTGTAAAACAACAATTCTGATACTGATTAAGAAGCACATTTAAAGTAATCTTTCTCTGACTTTCAGAAATAAAAACCAGAGGTGGGCCAAGAAATTAGAATAACTATTTTGCCTGTAACACATTATTTACTTGTAAACTACCAACCTGTGTGTAGTAAAGATTGCATGGACACAGAATTAGAATTGCTGAAACCACAGCAAAAAGCGTTACTCAGATTAAAACTAAATTAAGTACGTTATATAATTTATAGTGTAATTCTCAGTAGGCAAAAAGACAAAGCAATGCAATGAGTTTTCATATAAATTAGCTAGTGAGTGGTATAGTCTTCATATTACTATTTTTCAATACTTGCATTCTTATTTACTGGAAAAATGTCAACCTTAATCAAGCACAGACCAGTTTATTCACTTTTGTACTCTGTGAAAAATCAGTAATTGTAGGGTTTTGTAAACGAAAAAAGTCAGTTTCTCAACTCTTTACTTTGGTGAAGCTCATCAATTAACAAACTTTATATTTTACATACAGAAATGTATTTAAAATCTTTTGATATCTATCTATTTATCCACCTATCTCTTCAAGAGACCTATGGAACAAGCCTTGACCACAAAAAGACAGGAGAAAGAAATGCTGCAGAAGGGACAGCCCGTATAAGTTCACAGACTCTACATGCTGACTGAGAGTTCTGAGTACCTGTAAGTGCATTTATATTGCATATATTTGAAGAATGACTTTAAGATTAAAGAAATAAAATATTACAGCATGAATTGTAAACTATGAAGTAGATAGGATTTATATTCCTGATATGTATTTTTCATTAAGAAGTTGTATCTCTCTGTATTTTGTCCTTTTCTCATACTATATCTAACCTACGCACACAGTTCTCTAGTCACAGAGCATCTTACAGTGTCACTGTTTTTACAGCATGCATGAACTTAAGCAAAGCTTCTAAGTCCAGCAGTAATACATACATCACTCTCCTATAATTTTGAAGATAATATGCAGGCAATATAATGCACTGAACCCAGTACTATTCCCCAGTACTGCAAAGGTACAGAAGAGACAGCGTGGTGTCTATGGCTTAAAGTTTGATTGGCTCCGATAAGGAAAGCATAAATCTCTTCAAAAAAAGAAATACCATCAGTTTTCACAATTCTGAAAATGTTTTCAAGTTTGAATGACCAAAACACCCAGTTATATGTGAGTTCATCAGCTCTAGGTACAATTACTTCACATATGGATGCAGCCAGGTATTATTTCAGTTTTTCAGAAGACTGTGCTGGGAGAAAAATCATTAAGCGTTATTATGATGGTAGTTAAGAATTTAGATGTCTGAAGGAAGAACAATTTAGAAGACAGGTTTTATCCAAGCCCATATAATGCTAATGTTTATGTCAGTTTGAATTGAGTCCACGTGTGTCCCTTTCTTCTTCCGAATGTTAAGATTACTTTTACTCGAATTCATGTGGAATTTCTTTCGTATTTACTGTATTTCACTGGAGTTGGAGCCATCTGTTTAACTATAATGGTCAACCACATCTGGCACCATTTCCTTTGGAGGGAGTTTAAGCATTTGTAGATTTGCATTACAAGGTCATATGAAAACAATTCCTCCAAACCTTTTATACAAACGAATTGTTTTCTTGGATACTGACTAAATAACAAGAGTCAACTGACAAATTCATACTTGTTCTTCGTAAACTTTTCAGATCCAGTTCTGCAGTCTTGATTTTGGCAAAATTCCCATCAATGTCAAATAAATTTCCCAAAAATAACTTCAGCAAAGAATGGGTTTATGTACCTTTTCCTCCTTTAAAAAATGAAAAAAAAATATCATTAAGGAACTGGCACCTGTGGACACTGGCCTATCCACTGCTAGCACAGGTAAGCTGTAGTAAAGTTGCATTGTTCAAACAGGCAACTGAAAAAGCTGGCCATTAAACAGTACCTATATAATCCTTCTCTTTCTAATTTATTGTTACCCAGATGGTAACATGGAATGATGAAACATGAATCAATGTTTAAATGATAGTATATGAAAAGAGAGATCATTTTAGTAAAAGAAACACTACAGTATAGATTACTGTGCTATAATGGAAACTTATTTAAATTTCTCTAGTTAAATATTTTTTTAAGTTATCCCATTATGTTTTTAAGTAGAATAGAAAATTTCAAGCCAAGATTGTAAGTTGATTTCTTAGTAAGAATTATTTCTATGAATAATGATAGAGAATTAACAAAAGCATAATCAGAAATATTTATGACATGATCAAATTTTGGAGAAATCTATAGCAATTAACTTAAGTGACAGACAAGTCACCAACTTCTCCATATGAAACTAAATATTGTGACTATACAACTGTTGCATCTCCCAAGTGAAAAAAAAGTTTTAAGCTGTTTTTTCTCACAGTTTTTTACTACTATAAATTTTAAGTTCACTGTAGACCGTATAAAAAGTATGACAAATATTGTAAGCATAATATGAACAAAATTTGATATCACTCACGTTATGCTTAGTCATTGGTATTTTTTTGACAGACATCACACTGACAAGCCAAATTTTAAGAGAAGAAATAACTTGGATACAAGAAAAGACTTCAAGATCTACTTTCTGCAATTCTTAGCTCTAGGACATGTATCTTATTTCTTAACCCGCTTCACTGTAAAAGACAGCACAGGTTCACAGTGAAGGAAAAGTTCATTTGAAGGTCATTTTTTCCTTTAAAGTGCTTGTGGCAACTGACTATAATTGCTTCTTTTCTGTACCAGAGAATTTCTGAATCCTATCTTAACAATGTATTTTCATTTTCTTTTTGAGCACTGCTGATAAAAATTATACATCATATTATGTGTAGGACCCTTTGCAAAAACTCATATGAACCTATACAAAAATTGCAAGCAGAATCAGGAGAAGTGAAATGGTAGCTATTGCCAAAACAACCAAACTACCCCTCAAAAATAAACATTGGAGAAGCTGCCAAACATCAGATCTTAGGTAAGGTCATTGAGACGTGCTAGAAGAACTTACACATAAAGTTCAAACACCATTTTTTTCAAAAAAACCAACAGCAAAAACCCAAACCCAAGACAAAATCAAAAGAATATATGTCTACCAAAACTCATTCTTCTTTCAGTAACCCTAAAAAATCTACTAGAAATTCAAATAAGAGCTTTTTGAATTTATGTTCAAAATAAAGTGACTCCTACTTACTTTTAATCACATTTTTAAAGAAGTAATCTACTATTTCAAGAGAATTAGAACAAGTATGGAAGCTGGTCTGTTTCAACAAAGCCGATGAAATACAACGGAGCCCCATGAATGTAGATTTATACACAGTCATATGATGAACTGCAGCATGAACATATTTACATGTGTGCAAAACCACAAAATATGTATACACACATCACAGCACACAGTATATAAAGATCTACTAAAAAAGGACTGGAATCAAATTTTATGTACCCAGAAACCCCAACTTACCTTATGCAGCTTACCACAGTTTTTCTTCAAGAGTTCATTTTCTTTTTCTGGATTGCTTATTCTTTCTTGTAACTAAAATGAAGAGGGAAGTTTCAAGTAATGCACAGCACAAAAGGAAATTACAATGAATGTGTGAACAGAAATGGCAAATAATTTTTAGGCAATGTCAGGCCATTATTTGTTCTTTTAACACAACTGTCTTAGAAGCTTCATAAGAAGATGAATCCACATGGATTTACATTTGGCCCAAAGTCTTTTTCATGCTGTTTATATGAAGCTGACACTAGCACGTTGCAGTTGATCAACAGTATCTATTCACATTCTGTCTTATGCAAACAATATAAAAACCTGGAGCATTACATTTCAAAATTTCCTTTTAGTAAGTGAATATCAGTATTAGCTAGTGTATGGCTTTTGCATAGAAAATATTTTTATTGACATTATAGAAACAACACACCCTTGCTTCCAAAACACTCACTAAAGCAGAATATAGTTTCAAAGGCATGAGATACTTAAACTGAGAATACGTACTCTATGCATTACAGCACCTTAAAGGTTTGGAGGAAGTATCTATGAAGTAACCTTGGTTCATGTAAAATACATTTACAAAAGGTAAAGCAGGTGGTACAACTAAATATAAGTTGTAAAAAATGCAAGAAAAACCAAGTTTGCATACTCTTATTCCTCATACACTGAAGAAAATGGGGAAGAAACCATTTGATTTTTAGCCCTGTATCTGGACAACTTGTTAGTGATGACAGAAGTCTGTGGGAGTCACCAGACAAAGAAACAGAAGTGACTGATTTGAACTGCTGAGTAACATGTAACATTGTACTCTAATTAAATCACGTTCAATGAATACTAAAAACTACCAATACATGACCAATAAACCAAGTATTATAACTTTTTTTTTTTGCTATTAATAAACCACTTGCTTAGTATCACAATTGCCACGATATCTTATGCTTTAACCTCAAATATTGTCCAAACACTGGTGCTTGGACAAAGCGGCACAGGGATCAGGTGTGGTTCACAATTCTATGAAATGCAAACAGCATTTTGGTCCGAAGTTTTTCTTTTGAATAGGATAAAAATATAAAGAGCACCAGGTCAGTCATCTATATATGTTTGAAAGGTCTATTCATATCTCCTCCATTAAAAGGTATCCCAACATTTCTTTTTCCTTTATCTGTATGTACCACCTAAAGCAAAATATTCTAGCTCTTGACCACAACCTTACCTCTTCTGTCTCTGTTTGAAATAGTTACTGACTGCATTTTTTTTTGAAGATGGAACCACTTTAACTGCTCCTCTTTAAGCTGTTTGTTCAGTTCATCACCTTTTGCTAACGAAGCATCATGGTTGGTCTTGAAGTTCTTTAGGCTCTATGGAAAGGAAGAAATATCCAGAAAAAAATAAAATAAATCACACCTAGCAGAATGTTACAACACTGCATAGTCCAACAGTGGTCTCCTTTGGCAGTATTTAGTGTATATATTCTCATTGTGGTCAACAGGAGACACTCTTGATCCAAATAACTGAATGCATGGCTGGAGGAAAGTGGCACTCTTGGTGCTCTCATGAACATTAAACCCTCGGTTCAGTCATGATGAAAACAACCAAGAAATACATCTGTTAAGCACTTAAAAGATTTTGCTGTGGTTATAGCGGTTAGACATGCTGACCAAAAAACACTGCAGCAGCAAGCAAAAATGAATGTTGACCACAGCTATGGTAATCACAGAGCTTGCCACAGCTCTGTTAACCCTTAATTGTAGATATATAATTGTTTCATAATCCTAATACACTCAGTTCTATTTTCCTACTAGTAGTACTTTAAAGAGGGACTTCTGATTTCTTTTACATTCTCATTTATTTCAATGGATTATACTAAGGCATATTTAACCAGTTTTAATATTAAATTAAGGATGCTGATAGAACCTCTGTTTTCAGAATATTAGTTAATACTATAGTGGCTACATGCCACAAATGCTTTCATAAAGCTTCACTCATTAAGAATTTCAATGTAAATCACATTCAAAGTATGACTTGAAATAACAGAGTCCACAAGCCAATCTTCTGTTTAATAAAATGCTTGTATGAAAATTTATGCCACATACATATGTGAGTATAGATGATGCAGAATAAAGTTAGCTTCAGCTTTTTCAATATACTATTTCCTACAAAACAGTTGAATAGAGAAGCTGAATCTGAATCCTGTACAAATTGTTTAGGCTCACTTGCATCTGAATATACAAGAAACAAATAAAATCCCATTGAATACCAACCACCAACTTGATCTTCAACCTCTCATATCTCATTTCTGAGTTAGAAAATATCATGGAGAATAAACAAAATTAGCAGTTAGTCTTATTTCACAGAGTTAATAAAATGTATTGTTCATCAATTTTTACGCATCTTTCTTCAGTGTCCCTCTTGCTCTGTCCTGTATCTGTGAACTCTATTGCAATAACTTCAAAGAATTACAGTTTAGAAAGAATTTTTTTGAAATCTTCATTCTCCCCATATTTTATTTTCTTACTTACCAAAATCACAATCCTTAAAGTCTATAACCCTTCCAAATGCCCCCGTGAACTCATTTTTTCTTTCCCATCTCTTAGCTTCAATTTTTTACCTGAAGTTCTCTTCCATTTTAACACACAATATAGGAAGAAAAACAAACAAACAAACAAAAAAAATACCTTGACAAAGCTCCTTTCATAGACAATTTCATCCTTATCTCTTTCCTTAATTTCCAAAAGAAATGAAACCAAATCCATCAATAGTATTTTTTCTACTGAACGATCTCATTAAAACCACTAGGAGCATCCACCTGAAAAGTCTCCTTGCTTCCACTCGATTCTATTCCTTCAGTGTTTCTGCTACTCTCCTGAACATTTTGGATTAGCTTTCCACATTAATTTTAAGGGGACCATGACTATAACCTCATTATTTTTGTACTTTTCTAAAATGCATTCTTTACCTGGATCATCTTCTACATCTGAGTATTCTGTTGGCCTTTTTTTTCCATTATACACAAACTGTTCCTATCTTGCTGTCCCTGGAGTATCCCAAGACTGCGGTCATGACAATAATCAGGATGATGATTTTAATTTAATATTTCTAGTCTGGAATTTTATTTCTTTGGGAAACATCTTGCCAGTTAGAAATAACTCATTTAAAGAAAACGGTTATATAAATACTGCACAAATGGCCAGCAACTTCTCTACACTGCAGTTGTGAAGTTGTACCAATCATTCAAGGGAACTGACTCTTTAGTATTTTAACCTGTAGTTCCACAGATTGGCATATTTCGTATTATAACTTATATATATTTAATATTATAACTTATATTATAACTTATAATTTATTATGACACACTGAATACTCAGTCTCTAATTGAAGCAAACAAATTTACCAATGGGATCAAATATATACTCCAAAACAGCCAAACCTCCCCAGCTTTATCACAGACTGATAAAGTGAGGGGGGTCTGGTACCCATTTTTGGTAAATCAGTATATTTAAGTCAAAGCTCTCTCTTTAAATCATCAGGAGTCTCTTTCAGTAGCCAGACAATCCAGTTCATTCTTACAATCTGTCTGGGATGACTTTGCAGATGAAATCACTAAGACTTCCTAGACCCTTCTGAGAAAAACCCAAATTTAAGACTAAAAATCCTTACTCTATTTGGAGCAGCTTGAGAGAAATGTAATATGTGGTTCATTTTCATGTACTCAGTACTGACTCAATATCAAGAACTGTGTATATTTTTTTTTCATTTACAAAGGCTTCTGTGATGAGAATATGGAAATGTACTGATCAAATTCCAAATATCTCTTGAAACTGGAGAAATTTTCCTTCCATTGCTGAAAGAACACTGCTCTTCTCAACCAGCTGTTTACAAACCTCAATAATTTCCACATTGTCCCAAATGTTTAGTCTTCAAATTTAAAAAGAAATACATCATGAGGTTAAAAATACAAAATGAATTATCATATTAGTTTTGTTTTGAAAAGTTGAACTCTTTTGCAAATCAGCTTCCTACAATACGTTTGGGAGAAGATTTAGTGTGTAATACCCAAATTAATTCCTTCTTCTGTATTCCATATTACACAATGTAGGTAAATAAACACGATGATACAACAGCTTCAACTAACACATCAGCATCTTTGATTATTGACAGAAAAAAACTCTCCATCCTATACTTAAAAGTGATTATTTGTTTTCCATTCACTTTTCCACCATCTGAAGTATTTGGTGCCAGTAGAATCCCATTCTATGGAATTTCCTCTTACAGTTTAAACATATCAAATACTGCTAAAAAGAAGTGACTCAGCAACTTATAACACCTGAAGGCTTGTATTCAAACATGCTGCAGGTGTGTCTTAACTACATGAAAATCACTTCATGTCTATGTAGATACTCTTATAATTCTAAGATTACAATTACAAGATTTGAGGATGATTTTTATTAATATAAATTATTATAAAATCCAAATAGATCTTTAACATTTGAAAAATGTAACTTCTCTTCCAATATTTATCTATTTTAGACATACTGGACTTACTGTCACAATGCTACGCTGCAGCAAAAGAATGGACTACGAAGCTTACACATCTGTAAACCAGCTGAGTACGTGAAATACTTTCCTTTTATTCTTCAAAATATCAAATGCTATTGTGTTTTGGCATTGCCCAGTTAATTGTCCTTACACAGAAGATAAACACAGTCACAAATGTGAGATCTTCCCCAAGAAACAGGCCTAACTCAATGCTAAACTATCATGTGTCTAAAACATGTTATCTACATAAATTAAAGTTGTGGTGAGTATAGACAGCAGCACTGTCTCATGCTAGCTATTTAAAAGCTAATGTAGTGGCACGTTTTTATTAATCTTGTTCCACACATCAAACAAAAGGGTCTGATGCCTTCAAAGGCTTTTTTTCCCCCTTCTTTTTTAAGCAGGGGGCTTTTTTTTTTCTTTTTAAGTAGAAAAAGGAGCAGATGATAGTGAAATTTATGATGTACAGATGTAAACTCCATAGCTTCTGACAGTCAACATTAACTATTTTTTCAACAGTGAATGAAACAGCATTTGATTTAAACAGGTTTTAGATACTAATATTATAGAGCAAATTATTCAAATTCAGAAGTGAAAAATTACTTTTTATTTGGATCATTTCAATTCTTGCAATTGTAAGGGCTAGAGAAAGCATGTGCAATTAATTACTTATTAGTATATTACATTGATCACAATTTCTTTATTTATTTAAATAAAATATGCCTAAGAAATGTCCATTGCATCCAGATATATGAAAAAGAGCTTGCTGTTGGACAATGAGACCTTTTCAGATTTCGTGGCCAAGGCACAGTTAGTTGAGGAAGACTGTTGGGAAGGATCATTTTTCTAGAAATGAAGTCACAAACCAGTAGAATAGAAAATAATGATCTACACAGGCTTCTCCCTCCCTGGTAGGTATATTCTGCTCCCTGAACATCTGCCCAGATATTCTGATATTACTTAAAAATAGGAGTTATATACAGATTTAATAGAAATTTACTAGTATTTTCCACTCAAACAAGTATTTCCCTCAAAGTAATGAGTAAGACTAAACTTATACTGAGACAGATGAATCAATATTTTCTTTAGTGCCCAGAAAGTAAAAAAATTTGCCACAGAACCTGGACACATTGAAGTAGAGCTGGAATAGAAGTCAGAAAAAGAAAAGGAACTCATATTCCTTTGGAGGTAATAACATGAATTAATGGGCAAACTGATCTAGCTCTATGCCTTCTACCACAGCTGCAAAAATAAGGAACATGAACTCTATCCTTCTTTTAAACCTCATCTTCATGCTGGCTTTAAAAGTCTGAAATGAAAAACGAAGTTAGGAGAAAGTGACTCTTTAAAAAGCTAAGAATTATCTTTGGGGTTAATGTCTGAAGTACACTACAGAGAATCTCTTTTCCAGACCTCTTATCATTAGGATTAAAGCATAGAGAGTGGAGTCCCAATAACAGGCTGGGCACCAGCTGTGTGGGAATGGGGCACTGACAGCAACTTACACCAGAAGGAAATGATTAAAGAAAGGATCTTGACCTCCACTGTACAAATTTATGCCAGTAAATCCCAGATGGCTAAGCTAATAAAATTGAGATCCAATTAAACCACATCCCTTGCATCTTGTCTTTGCTTCCATATGAGCAGGACATGGATACAATACTGCGACTACTCTTAAGGAGTCTTGACTATTGTATTAACTGGATTAGTGGCTCAAAAACTTTACCCATTCATAGTCAAAACTGGAAAACCAAGCAAGTAAAATACATATCACCATCAAACTTCTCAGGGTCACTTGCCCTCGGTCTGGCAAAATAAGCTAAACACTTTTCAGATAATTGTTCTCAACCACAAACACACCAATGGCCAAGACACACAGACTCTCAAGGAGAGAAGAACAGAACAAGAACGTACAGTACTATTTAATAGATCTACATACATCTAATAGATTTAAGTAATACAGCTAATAGATTTAAACCCAGAGTAACAATGCAGCAAAAAATGCCAAAGGAATTAAAAACTGATGGGCAAATAAGTTTTCTTCATTACAAGATCAAGTAAACAAAATTCAAAAAAATCACAGTAACATGCAAATACCTGTTTCACAAATGCAGTCTAGTATGGCTTTAAAGGTGTTTTTGGAAAGTACTATGAGTTATTAAGTTATTTGAAGATACCTGCTTGCAAAATGATTTTATTTAGAATTAATGTTTTACCTTGCACACTGTGTACCATAGACATCAAACTACAAGGCTGTGGTTTTGGCCATCTTTTAATTACAAACAGTCAAGCTAATTGTAGATAAATTTTGTACTTAAAATGTGTTTAGTCTAACAATCCATAGGCCAAGTTTGTCCCTTAAGGCAGATTTATACATTCCTGAAAGAATCCCCAAACAAACTCCAATTAAATATGGGAAAAAACATTGATTACAGACACATTACAATAATCATCTCAAGGAGCGTTGCATATGAACTCAGCTCTGTTATGTAGCTCTTATATTAGACAGAAACTGCAGCGAAGCTGCAAAGGCAGCTTTAAAATATTACTGGATTTTTTGTGGATATAGGACTCAGGATAACCAGTACCTCCCTTCTTTATTGATGATGGACTAATGATTTACTGTGGCTCCTTCACTATTTGGAAACTACAGTTATTTCAATCACAAAAACTTCTTAAACATGTAGCAGAATAAAGAATGTTTTCCCAAAGCTTGACAGCAACCTAACGGCAGGCTGACATCAAATGGTGCTACAGCAAAGAGATTGGTGGAAGCACAGTCCTTTTGGCACCTCTCAGTTCCTAAAGAACTTCAGCACTGTCATTACGTGGTTACGTAGCAGGATGCCAGCCACGTGTTTTCTTAGAAAACACAAGAAAAAGCTGCTAATAATATCAAAATTCAAAGACAAGCTACAAAGATGAACTAAGATGACCTTATCGGTCATCCGGATGTCCAGGTTTCTTCCAGTATTCCAGTATTGACAGTTTCTTCTCTACTGATATAAAGATTAAAAACAAGAATTACACAGAACCTATACATCTATTTATTTTTTTATGCAGTAAAACAACTTGTACAGACTGTTCTAGATAACAGTTACAAGACTCTCAAGAAAGCAAGCTAATGAAAGTCTCCTAAATATATCATGTATGTATCCCTTTAAGTTCTGGCTCTGGTTCATTCAGCATCAAAAATACACGACTTGGAAAACATGGGGATTAAGAGTTTTTCATAAAGTATTCTGGTGGCAAAATTATAAAACACACACTACATGTGTACTGGTGGACATTTTTCAATTTATTTCCTAGTATCTTCAGTCAAACACAGTAACTCTCAAATACTAAGGTATCTTCTATCAGGTTTCAAACTAGAAATAGATTATAAAGGAAATACTTCCAGAACTTCAAACATGAGCTCACAGATGGTAACTTAGGTCAAGTATCACGGTTTGGATATAAGTAATTTGATAAACATAAATATGGATCTGTACTACTTTTTAAAGCCTGACTTTATTGAAGGATTTTTTTAGCCAAATTTGAAGTGCAGCTTTACTTTCAAAGTCCTTAAAAGTTTTCACATAAATATGGTAGTTGACATAGAATATAGATGTTATCTTCGTTTTCTATCTGCTGTACTTGAAGAAGTGTTTATACAAAAATGAAGCACAGAAGTTCTTTGCAACAGATTATTTTGAAATAATTAAAAAAATATTTTAAATATTTTCTGAATTCACTGTAGGCACAGACTGAGAAATTATTTATGATAACAACTTATTTAACCTATTTAAATGATATAAAGGAAATTCTGAATAGGGGAGACTTATGACTTTGTGAATAATTTAATAGCAAATATTACGATGTATTATTTATGTAGCACCACTGATGCACAAAAGAATGCTCACACATAATAACGGGGTCCCTCCCTTGAAAGGCAGTTAAAGAACTGATGACATATTTCTCATCCAAGGAGAACTTTCATTGAAATCAAACAAGTAAGGAATGCAGGATCATGCCATATTAGATCCTTAATACAATTAAAGGTAACAGTCTGAAACTGAAAGTCAAAAAGGGGAAAATACATGCAAAGCTGTAGAATTTTGCATGTATTTTTGCAAAAGTAAAAGGAGAGAAAGAGAAAAGATTAAACTAATAAAAGCTTTATTATGAATATATTCTGCACGCATGTTTGCCTGACTTTGCTGCACTGCACAGCTACACCTAATTTGCTAATCTACCCTTATACAAGGCCAATAGTTTTCGACTATTTCTAGACTCCCAATTATTCATGGGTACTAACGAACGTTAAATTGCTTGATATGAATTTATACCTAAAATTTTGTAAGAATTATATTGAAGATCTTTCGGATCAATTGACGATGGTATTTTTAAAGCAGCCAAATACAAAGCAGATACAGTAAGATATATTTATTCTTCGTGGGGTTTTTTTTGTCTCTTCATACCTTAGAGACAGCTAAGCTGTCCTGAATTTTTCCAGGCACTTTATTTTTTGGATGAGTGTCCTGCATGTTTTCTGACCTGCATTAAAAATTATTTGAGATTCAGATTCAAGGTTTGACTGAGCAACCTAGGAGTTCAGTTCTTTAAAAAAAGAGGGCACACACCCAACACCAGTCTGTTGGGTTTATCATCATTGATCAAAAGGGCAGGATGAGAATATACGCAAGATAAAAACATTAAATAGTCTGTGCTAATGAATATTATAGAAAGTATTCTCTGACCTTATGGATGACAATACTACTGTGTTCAAGTTCTGAGTATTGGTTACTAGATTTCTAATAAGTCTTCACCTTAGGAAAATGTGTTCAAGAAATTGCATATTCAGAGAATTCAAATTACCAGAATCCCCTCTGGTTTGGACAAGCCCTCAAAAAGCAGACAGGCATACATTGTTATCTGAGCAGGATGCTCTGTGGACAACTTTTCCTTTTTTTTTTTTTTTTTTTAATTACTCATGCTTTCATCAGTTTAAGAATCTCTGCCTTAATCAATAGGGTTCCAATCCTTGTTCTGCACAGGCATCTTAGATCTGGATCTGTTTTTATGACAAGATAAGTCTTCCCACTCTGTCATATCAACATTTGATATGTATTCCCGAAACCAAGTTACCGTCTTCTATTTGGTAGCACGGGCCTGAATGAATTTATTATATTTCTACCATCTTTTTGCATTGTTACGATAAAAACAAAAAAAACCTGATTGTGGGACTAAAACTGCCCAATTAATGATATGAAGTGTAAAAACATAGGTGTATTAAAATTGTCAAAACTTGCCCTACATATAAATCAAAGAGGCAAACTGGTAGGGACAAACACATTTTTTATCTGTCTAAAAACATGAGAATTGTTTCTGTTCTCGTATACCTAAATCAATGTAATGAAAATGAAGACTGGTGTGAGGGTATAACTGGCCAGCAGCCTGATCCATAACTTCTGGATGTTAAGGAGACAATTCTGCTGACTCAGGTTTGAATCAGAGCTGTAACTGTTTGTTGGGGTTTTTTAAAGCACATTATCAGTTCAGTGTATAAGTTAACTGAGTACAACTACTTCTACAAATGTTCCTATGAAAATACGAAACTTTTAAAGTGTGAGTTCCAAATGTAACTACAATAAGTAAAGGACTGAGAGTGAGACTGCCTTAAGCAGTAAGTCTCGACAGTAAAAAGCACCATTATAGATGGCTGCATTGTAGTATTTGCTTTGCAAAGTCCACACGTGTGATAGATTTTTCAAGTCTGCAGTGCTGTGCACACATGTACCAAGAGACTAGAACAAACCTTGAAATTAAAAAAGGAAAAACATGTGCAAACAAACTACAGATGTGAAACTCTGTTATAACATGATAACACTAAACTTTTTCATACACTGCTTTTATAACCCTTTAACATGTAGAGAAGTTATACTAAGGAAGTCCAATGATTTTAACTATTAGAAAACTTGCCGGATAGCTACTCTTTTCAAACCTGTACTTTTGTTTAACCCCAACTACTGTGGATTCTCATAATAAGGACTTCAAAGGCAAACAAGCAATCATGACTGCTATAAATAAATACAAGAACAAGGGGAAAGAACAATCCTTCTGTCTACAGGTACAATTATTGCCCACTGATGAACAAAAAGAGTATAGACTTGCTACAGTGAAGCAATTATTAGGGATACTGATATAAACCACTGTTTTTAATAAATGTGAATTACACATTTCCTTGTATGCTCTGGCATACCAGCAGCCTCACTCACTTTTTTGAGACCATTGCTAATAAAAGATTGAACATAGCTGTATGGACAAGGTCTATGGCCTGGAATCTGGAGCTGCTGGTCGGCTGAAAGGAGTTTGCTGAGGAGGCTCTCGTTTTGTTTCTCAAGCTCATGAACTCCTTCTTGCCAATGCTCAATCCTTTTTTCCAGCTCCAGGCCTGACCCAGCCACTTGGGGCCGCCACCAAACTGTTCAGACTTTTTTTTTACCATTAACAAGCTGTATTAACTTGGTGGTCATTCTGGGGAAAATAATAAAAAAGATGAAAAAGAATGTGAAAAGTCAGCATAAAAAGCATTCTGTTGAAAGGAACATAATCACTGTGAAGACTTCAGCATAGAACCTGAATAATAAATTTCAGGTTTTGATATAACTATTACTGCCTGTGAAGAACTCTTTGAAGATAATTGAAACCACTGTGCAGCAATCTGCTTTATAGCACTGACAAATAACAGTTTCCTAAGGCTTATCATTTAAGGTTAGTAAAGGGAGGACACATATTTACTCCATATGGTGCTTAAATGTAATTTTTAACGCATGACCTTATATAGGAACCTCTGCATGCTGTTAAGTAAAGTTACAGATTTGGGATGTGGTGGGGCAAACTATAAAAGCTACAATTCCACAGAGCATTCAACTATTGAAAGAATGCTAATAATATACAACATTCCAATGATATATAATTTCTAGTATTTTAGGATTTAAATATATATTTCATGTCTAAAGTAGCTAAAATATATAGGTGGAGATATTTAAGAAGGTACGCTGGAAAAAGAGACTTAACAGTTCTCATTACCATACTCAATTTTATACTTGGCAAATATTACCAGTGTGCTTCGGAGAAGGAACGGTTAGCTGCAGAACATAATTAGATACAGAGGGTATGGTTGTCATCTGTCTTTAAAAGGATAAAATTTTGCTTTTGGTATCTCAAGAGTTGTACCTTTGATTTCCCTTAGTTTTGATAAACATTTGTAAGCTAGAACAAAAGGCAGAGAGGGCACATGGGGGTGATGTAACATGTACGAACAGAAAACATACCCAGCAGTGAATGCAAAAAACTTGGCATATAAAGAAAGAAAAGGTGGCTTTGATGAGAGAGACAAGTTCAAGACTTTACAAAGTCAGTTGCACATCTTCGAGACCTGTATCTGGTTTACAGGAAATCTATTTTTGAAGGCCCAGAAAGAAAACTGAAAATAAGGACACACTTCATTTGTTTAAAGGGGCTTGTTTTATTTTTTGTATACTTGTGGACAGAAGCTTCTACTTAAAAGAACAAAAGTGAAACAAAAAAAAATCCATAATAACTTCAGGATGTCACAGAATGTTACTTGCCTGTAAGCAGGTTTTTTGTTTACGGGGAGTTTTTTCAATGTTCTTCTACTGCAAATTCATTCCAAACTTCTAGTTTAAAGGGTTTCGGCGAGGAATGCTGGAAAAGAAATTTAGCTTGACGAGTTAAGTTTTTTCTCTGGCAAACACTGTATTTTTTATTTTCTGTGCCATAAAGTATTAACTCAGGTATTCCAATTTGGACATTCCATGTAATGCTACCTAAGTGGAAGACGAGTGCATTTGGTAAGTTATGTGACAGAAACACAGGAAATGCTGTTCAGAATAAGCAAATAATTCATTTGTTCCACCATCTTAGATTTGACAACAGCCTGACAGAAAAGATGGAAGTTATGTCATGCTGGTCAATTTGGTCCTGACTCACTGAATACTGTGTCAAAAGGAAAGAATGCTTTGGACTTAAAAAAATACGAAATAGTCCCATCTACAGAAGCAATATTTTCAGCTGCCCTTTTATGAATCTGTTAGCCACACCTTGCTTGGATGCAATGAGATTTTATTAAGTACAGCACAACATGAGCACAGAGTCATGGTGCTTTTGGATTAATCAGCCCTCCTGCAATGCAGTAATACCATGAACAGTTCTGCTGAGCCCAGACCGGTTTGCCAGCACAGCACTAAGTTTAATAATAAGCCTGAAGTTGCTTGGGTACATTAATGATCACAGAATCACAAAATCAATTAGGTTGGAAAAGACCTCTGTGATCATGAAGCCCAACCTTTGACTGAACACCACCTTGTCAAGCAGACCATGGCACCGAGTGCCACATGCAGTCTTTTCTTAAACACTTCCGTGGGCGGTCCATTCCAAGGTTTAATCGTCCTTTCCGTGAGGAAATTCCTCCTAATGTTCAACCTGAACCTTCCCTGGCCCAGCTTGAGACTCAAGGGTAGATGACAGTCAACTTCTTGAAGGCCTGAGAAGTACAAAAATAGGGGTGGAATCTCACTGTACAGACCATTCTGATTCTAGAATGAAATTCCTGATGAATCATTAGGCTTCTACAGCCTCTTCTACAGTTCCCAGAACACCTGCTGTACTCTGACAGCATAGCTCTGAACTCAAGGTACCAGCTGCAAAGTGACAGACAGTGCTGGACCTCTGTACACGGAGATCTAATACAGTCCACCACAAAGACATAACCAGAAATTAAAACAAAAATTAATTCCAAAGAATGATTTTTGCTACTGCTTTAAAAAGCGCTCAGAGAAACCAGCATTTTTAATTTGTTGACGTTTTAAAGGACAAAAATATTACTGTAAGCTAAAATAAAAGTATTAACCCCATACCTTTTTGTTTTCTCCTCTTGCTTATTTGCATCCTGCTTGAGTAAGGTGTGATCATCATGTGCATGAAGAAATCCGTCCTCCAGTTCTTCTTGACTGATTTGTTACACAGCTTGCTGAGCTTTTACATTCTGTGCAGTTGATGATTCTACCCAAACCAATACAACTTTAAATTACTTTCAATACATTCAACAACATTTGTACAAAGTCAAAACTCATTTTGAAATACTGAACCCCCCCCAACTTTTCAAGTAATTTTATATTTTACACTTGTATGGGTCTGTTAATTTTTTTAGATTTATTGTCATTTTAATCACTTCCTTCTTCCTTCCTCTTACAGATTAAAAAAAAAAGCAATTAAAATTGTACAGAAACCTGTTTACATACTAGACAACACAAAGGTAACAGTTTAGCAAGTAACCAGGTTCTGTCAAAGATACTATCTAAAAATAAGCATTAGCAAAGAGATGCTTTCTAACTTGTTCCAAAGTTAACATACTCTCTTGAAGCTTGAAAAGATTAACTCATAATTCTATAAATTTACTCATATAAAAGACTAAGACCAGTTATTCCATTCTAATAGCAGCTGAGTAACACAGCAGAATTCCATAGTTCTTTTGGTTCCCATTTTGTTAAATGGATCTGTCCTTGTCCTCAATTCAGCAAAAAAGTCCTCTTTTCTTCTGGAAGGATGAATGTTACAGCTCAATGACATTTCTACTTTTTAGCATCTCACAGCAACTCCACTCTTAAAACAAGCAATTTGAACATAAAATGGGTCACAGCATCTTTCACAATTTAACCCAGATTTTGAATGGTATTTGAACTTAATTTTGTGAGTGGCAACATCAGAAACATTTTTAGAAAGAAACTAAAGAAGCCACTGATCAAAGTCTGTAGCTGTAATAAATAGCAGCTGGTACAAACCTTGTAATCCTTCAATTCCAGCTGGAGTTAGACCTGTATGTCTCACAGGCAGGTCCCCCACAGTTACATCAGCTGCAACAGGCATGGCTTATCTAGGGATAACAAAATACAAATGAAATTCCTCTTCATCTGTTATTTAAACTGAGACTAGAATGAACAATACACCATATAAAACGAAGGGAAAAGTTATGGCAGATTCACTGAAATGACAGACTTGTGAATGCTCCTATCTCAACTGGATTGCTCAGAGAACAATCTAAACTCTCAAGTTTAATTTTATGCCAGTTTTAATCTGTTCTCAAAATACACCTTTGTAGTGCAATAGCTCTAACTGTATTTAACATATGTACAATTAGCTTTCTGAAATTCTAGTTCTGTTGTCTTCAGGAATCTTTGGGCTAAGGCTGTATTCCCAAGCGGATGTGGGAAGGGGACCTGCAGGTTTTTTTGTTTAGTTGGGTTTTTTTCAATTATTTGTTCATTTTAAGAGAGGTAAAAGCTTAAGGCGTCAACTGGTAGATGAGTAATGCCATCTTCCATGTTTTGAATGGAACTCTTTGGAACAGGTGCTGGGGGTTATGAAGTCATTCCAGTGTTGCCTGGCATTTTCTTAGTCTTCTTTCAATCATTGTCATATAAGAAATTACTTTTTAAGATAGAGACTCTCCTATGAATGATTCTCATAAATCTGAACACGATTCTATCTTGAGGCAACAGAAGACTTAGCTACATGACTTAGTGAGATTAGGAAAGTATTAATGTGAAAAAGTACTACATTTGTTTTTGTGTAATATATGAACGTACTTGTTAACAACTGCTGTTTCTTTCTTGTCTTCTGGTGCAGAAAATTACATGTTGGTCACAGACTGAAGTAATGCTGAAACAAAAGTAAAAGGAGAGACATGAAGTCCTTTGGACAGTCTTCCCCCGAAAACCATTGTTACATTCTTCAGGTGACATAAATCCTTAGTCAATCCAAAAACATCTAGGAAAGCATTAGGAAATTAACAGTGATACTCCTAGAGCCTTGCATCAGAGGGCAGAAGCGACACAGTAAGATCAACAGACATCACATGAAATAGCTGTTAATTTGATCAATTCGATCATAATCAAAAGTGCTGCCTAAGCTATCTCTTTCTTCCATCATAAATAAGCCTCCTTATGGCTTTGTTCTAAAGAAACAAAAGAGATTAATGGAAATTTAGTTTCCAACAAGACAGTCTTGCTTTTAATCTTTTGGTTTCTTCATCACTAAAATTTATGATAAAATATTATTTCCAGACTTCACTGTTTATAAATAAACAGGAACACATTTTTTCTTCCATGTGGAACAAATGTTTCTTTATCATGACCATTGAAATGAACTGATCTCCACTTGTAGACTTGCAATATGGTTGCAGTTTCAATGCTGTCAGTGACAGAAACAGAGAATACTACTCTGTGGTGTTGATGTCCACATCACACAGCCGATGGCACAACTGGCAACCAATGGCAAATACACATCAACTGGAATCCAGCTCCTCAGCATCCTTGGCTCTTTTTGCAGTACTCTCACAAAATCCTCGAAACTTTTTTGTAATTTGTTAAATTAGCTCTGTCTGCAGTCATTGGCTTCACTCAGGTCTAGGTTCATTATTGTGGTTACTGCTGTATGTCCCTGTACCAGTATGGCTACAGCAACTGAGATGAAAGGGAAAGAGAAACTTTTTATGTCTAGAGGATTATCTAAACTCGGCTCATGATGGCAGCAAGAAGATGCTACCATTAAACGTCTTTCTAGAATGTGATTGTCCTTACTTTCACAAAACAAAAATGGCAGGGGCTTTTTTTTTTGGCAAGTTTCAAGAGACATCAAGAGATAAGCAAGTATTTTATCAGCACGATTCCACAATGTTTGTGATCTATCAAAATCAGGCTTCAAAAACTCTAGCACAGTAACAGGTACAGACAAACATTACTGGTTTTCACTATTTGCTACTTGTTAAAGAAACTTTGCTGTGGATATCTACCTGTTATCTTCAGTATGAGAGAAATCTACTCACTTAAAAACAGAGACAAAACAACACATGCTTGTCATTCAAATAAACAAAAAACTCTTGTCAGCTGCAATCCATTACTGACTCTAACAAAACCACAGAAATACTTAAGTTGTAAGCAAACTACCATAGCAGAGATGCACACAAAGTCAGTTTTTACTGGCAACATGACAAGACTTGAAGTGACAAAATAAAGCAACCTTAAATTTAAAGTGTCCTGAAAACTTACAAGGTGAAATTTTCAAAAGGAGGAAGAAAAACTGTTTCATTTCCATTACAAAGTGACAGAAATTAAGCATTCAGCTATCAGAAAAAGAAAATTAAAAACCCAACCATATTAACTGGTTTTATCAGATACAGTGGTTTTGGATAGAAATAGTACAAACATGCCTCCTGGTTTTAAGGAGGCCAAATATAATTACAGATTTAGAATCTGGCTTGGCAACTTACTTGCCTGATTAGTAACATATCTATGTCTTTAATAATCACTAATAACCACCATTTATGCTGCTGCTTTGAGAGAGGACACTTCAAACATCAAAGCATGAGCTACATATGCTACAGTTCCTCTTTGAATATTATCTCAGTGTCAATCACAAACACTTAATCAAAATTACTTTTCCTTGCAGTCCAATTCCAGTGTTATTTCTGAAAGCACGAGATTTCTCCACAGCATTCCATATTACTTTTGAAAGCATTTCCAAAGTGATTACGTCTGACAGAATTGTACAGCAACACTGCTACAAAACTGATGGTACTTAAGAGTGCAGCACTCCCTAAAAGAAAGAATAACAAAGCAAGAAAGATATAAATTTGTATTTGCGTCTGGACAGATCCACATGCCATCCTCAACCTCAAAAACTTAAACCAGGTTTTATTCCCAAGAAAGGATACCCTACAATCACCTCAGCACATATTGTTCCTCAAAAATAAAAGAACTTAATATACAAAGAGAGGAATATTCTGCGTATCTCTGACATTAACCTATAAGAACTTCAAGTTACGTATAAGCAAGAATTTTCGATATAGTTACTGAAGTTAAAGAAGCTGTAACTCTGTTTTACACTTCACTACTTACAAAAGTGGTTCTGTCACCACCTGTATCTGAAAATTTACTGCAAAAAAACTGCACATGACTTTGTACTGTTACACGAGGCCAGACAGTAATGAGACTAATGCTTTAGGTTCAGATTCTTATGTAACTCACAGAAGTGTACTTTTGTGCCAACATCATTCAAAAGTAGCAAAATTCAGTGGGGATTACTTAACTTTTTTTAGAAGTTCTCAGACAGTGGGGCTAGAAGCGACTTTCAGTAAAGGGACTTCTAGAGAAATCATAAAAATTACAACTTAATTGCTTCAACATGGATTTTGAATTTGGGTCTCAGACATAGCCAAGACGATCCTTTTGTTACAAAATCCTACCCCACTTCTCCGTTAGAGGGAATTTAGAAAAGGAGGTGAGAGGGACCACCCACCTATCTTAGCTTATCACAACGTTCTCCCTCTATTGAGTCCTTAAAAGATAAAGATTTGCCCTTTATTGGGCTTGTAACCTAAAACAATCTCATTTATTACTTGGTAGAAATATGCACACATATCATCTTTCAAATATCATCTGTTGCAGTGCTGTGTGTTTTGGGATGTGGACAGGAAAAAAAAAGAGAAAATATGGAAGATATTAGGAAACGGGATCACAACATCCTGCTGTTGCCTGAGGGAAGAACCATCTCTCAGACCTGTAAGTCCTACTTCAACACAGAAAAATAGAAACAACTTTCAACGTATTTTACAAGTGCTTCCCAAATTTTGACTCGGCCGCGCCAGTTCTGGCGGTGACTGACAGGGCTGGAAGGGGCAGGGTCGCAGGGAAGGTAGCGTTTCCCTCACGAAGGAACGCCTACACTGCTCCCGCCCTCGGGCACAGGAGCTCAACTCCGGCTTCAGCCCAGCAGCCTTTCCAGGTACAAAGCACAGGCCTACAGGGCTACTTTTAACCAAACGCTGAGGCTCCCAGCATTTTCCTACGGGCACCGAGCGAGCAGCCTCTCGGGTCTGCAACCGCCGCCCTCAGCGCGGGACCCGCCAGCCCCGCTCCTCGCCTCCCCAGCCGGGGACCGCCCGCTCCAGGACACGGCGCCACAGCCCCGGACAGCTCCAGCGCCCCTGTCCTCCCCGCGCCGTGCCCAGAGGAGGAGAAGCTCCCCCCGTACTCACGGCCCCCGCCAGCCCCGAGCTCCTCTCAGCGCTCAGTAAGCAAGTGCCGCTGTTGCCAACCGGCCCCTTCCTGTTCCGGGCCGCCCTGGGCCTGCCGGGACTTGGAGTTCGGGGCGGGGCCGCGCACTGCCCGCGGAACCGCGGTCCGGCCGCTGCCGGCGGGAACTGCGCGGTGCCTCCGCGGTGCCCGGGGCGCTGCTCCGCTCCGGGCGGACGGCTAAGGCGGCACCATGAAGAGGAGAGCAGGGGAGCGGGAGAAAGAACTGAAGGTACCTTCCGTTTGCTTCCTGCTCCCCGCAGCCCCCAGGAGTGTGCCCGTGGCCAGCCCTCTCTCCGCCGCTCGTGGGGCTGTGTGGGGCAGAGCCCGCCGGAGCTCCGGTAGCTCCAGTGCTGGAGCCCCGAGCGAGGGGACTCCGAGGCCGCCGTGAAGTTCATTGTGAGACGAAGGAGCCCCGGCGCCGAGCTCGGCGCCGCGGTCACAGAGCCGGGGGTGCCGGGGCCGCAGCTCCGCACGGCCGCGTGTGCCCAGCACCGCCCCGCGCCCCCAGGGGCTCCGCCGGGGCTGCCCGGGCAGGGGGCTCCGCTTACCCTGGAAATCTCGGACCCCCGCTCCCTTGAATAAGGGGCGCCGTGTACAGCGTTAACAGGAGCTAGTGGTAAAGGCGTGTGCCATCTGGGCAAGATACTCCAATTTAAAAGAGAGTTCTGTGGTATATGAAAGAAATTATGCAAGGACAATATGTTTGTTTTTGTCGGAACATTCCCAGTGAGATGATGCACTGTGTAACTGCGCCTTAATTTTTAAATTTAAAAGTACTCTACGCTAAGCCTGACCTAAATAAACATTTTTAAGTCTTTTATACTGCCCGAGCTTTATAATGTTTCTTTTCTTGTTCATGTGTTTAGATGCAATGCTGTTACATGCTTACATTGAAGATGTTACTTCACTGTCTGGAAGCAAACAGGAGTGCTGAATGTTTGCTGTTTCAGTGCCTTTGAAGGGCTTGTTTTACTATATTGTACAACATTTGACTTCAGCTCTTGATGATGGTTGTACTTCTACTGATTTTGTTTACAAAATAGTAGTACTGAGAAGCAGTAAGTGACTTGTTTGAAAGCATAGTGCTGATATTAGTGGT
Source organism: Eulacestoma nigropectus (assembly GCA_013397775.1). Classification (NCBI taxonomy): domain Eukaryota; kingdom Metazoa; phylum Chordata; class Aves; order Passeriformes; genus Eulacestoma; species Eulacestoma nigropectus. Next base: position 1,081,062 of record VZTE01005381.1, on the reverse strand, counting down.
GTTAATGAAAGGAAGGCTAATTCCATTATAAATTTAGAAAATGCCTTTGAAAATGGTAATCTCATACACCTGAACAGGGAACATGCTGGTTTTGGTATTGCTATTAATTTACTATTCAGCAAAGTTATTTCACTGCAGAGGCAGGGAAAAGGTCTGATGTAAGTTTGCAACTAAGTATTTTACTAGAAAAATTTAGAGCCTCTTTGCACTAGTAAGTTTCATAACAAGTCCTTAAGGACTGCATGGCCATTTTGTATTTAGTCTTTCTGCTATCCCACGTTGCTGCTAAAAGACAGCAATTTCAGTGTTACATTTGTGTTCTACCCTTTCCATATATGTCAAAACATATGCAGATGTCCCATCCAGTATAAATACCTTGCAGAAAAAACCTCAACCCATATTTTTTTAGCCTGTTTGTGCTGCCCATCCAAGGGTCTTTGACTTTTCAATGGGTCTTGAATGTGTTTGCATTAGGAGAATAATTGCCTTTATTAAGACAATCACTCAAGGATATGTGTGAGGGAGTAAAAGCATGGTGCTGTGAACTACATTGGCAAGGGCTGTAGGAGGAAAGGCACTTGAAGAGGTGTCAAGAACAATGTATGAGAAAAACGTGAGGTAAAGACAGGAGTACTGCTATAGACACAGCTAGATGTTGTGGGTGCACAGATAGAGAAGGATGGAAAATAACAAAAGATTCTTACAGAGAATTTAAAGGTGTCGCTACTTACGGAATGCCTTAGGGGGATGTGGTAAGTTGGGCACTACTTGAGAGAAGCTGGGTATATTGAAAGTGAAGCAAGATGAGCCTGTAGAACGTCTTAGAATAAATAAAGGCTGCCAAAGGAGAAAGCAGCTGTGGGAAAAGGGGGGGTTATGCTAGAAGGAACATGCGCTTTTTTTTTTTTCCCATGGAAGCATCCTCATACTGATTATTTTCTACAACTTAATTGGAGGTGTAATCTCTGGGCTCCTGTCAGTGTGCCAAGTGTTACCCATAGGCTTAGCCATTCTTATCTTATGTTGCTCACCTGAGAAATGCTGAAGACAAAGGAGCAGTGTCTTTATTGTAGTAGTTCTGCCAAGACTTTCATTTAGGTAGTGATTAAAATATTTTTTAGCAAACCAAATCTTAGTGAGGTTAACCCAACCTCTTCTGGAGAGTAAGATTTATGAGGCCTACTACTGAGAGGGAAGTGGTTGGGTAGAGAAGCTGGTTTGGATTATGTGTCTCCTGGCAATGTCTCTTGTTTTCCAGAATTAAATCCTGAATAAAAGTTCTTGTTTTGCTATAATTGTGTACAGTTAAATGCTGTCTGTCCAAATCCCACTGATCAGCCTTTGCTTTGTAATTATGTAGTATGTTTTTTATATGTGATAAGCTGTTCTCTGGCTCAAATTTTCTTGTATATAGCAAGTTTTGATTTATGCTTCTATAGAAGAACATTTGTGTTCCAAGTACATGTGGTAGAAGTTCTGTAGAGTGCAGTGCTGTCAAACAGCAATTTCCACTTTGCGGATCACTCAGTTGGGTTGAGTAAGATTAAATGTGTAGCAGAAATTAAATTAATTGTGCTAGTATTTGGTGTTCCAAGCCCAATAGGAGGAGGATGCAAATTCATTCCTGGGAAGATGGTCTGAAAAAAGTAAGAAAACCATAGCCAGAAGTTAACTGCTCATCTGTTCTAAACACCATGTTGGGCATGCTAATGAATAGAATATTCATTAGCATGAATAGAGTAGAATATTTCTCTGAGCCTTAACTGGGCAGCAAAACACAACTATTCTGAAGTTCCTAAAGACACTTTTGAAGCTGTTGCAAGCCATCAGCTTCTCTGGTCTTTCTCATGGCAAATACTGCTTCTGTGCATAAAACCAGAGCTGTTAGAGTAGATGTTGCTCATTAGCTGAAAAGACATTTTTATGAAACAGTCTGTTGGGGGTTTGTTCATGCTTGTTTGTTTTAGCTTAGAATTCAGTTTTAATTAACACACTTTATAATTTTTTTGATTATTTTTTCTTCACACTCTTGGTCAGAGTTGGTCACTTCTTTTTCACCAAGTGTGGAAATGCACCATGTAAAGTAAAATCAAACAAACCTCCTATTTGGTGATCTAAGTAGGCTATTTCCTCCTTTTAGACTTGGGAAGAAAGCTTTTTGCTTTTAGGATGCTTATTATCTTGATTGATATTCAAAGGTGAGTTTAAAAAGTTAATCTTTAAGACTTAATGTTCTCAAGACTTACTTATTCAAAGTGGATTTTTTTTTAAAGTAAGTTTCAGTTTGACAGAGGCCAAGTTCTAGTTATTTCCTGTATGTGCTTCCTCTTGCCACTCTTTGCATATTAACACCTTGTGTCATTACCACGTGAAAGGGAAGATACTCAGCTAGTCTGGAGTATTATTTTCTTTTAAAGTAAAGGTATTACCTTGATAGGTCTTCAGAATAGACCACTAAGCCCAGTTCACAATTACCTTATGTAGCTGTTTATGCTAATTCACACTACTGTGAATACTGACTGCAGAGAATGTATTCCACAGACACTACTGTTATGTTTGTACAGCTCCCAGCACAGCTGGGACCCCAATCCAATAAAGTTATTGCTGTACAAATAATAAATGCATCAATGTGCCCATATCTGAATATTCACAAGGGCTTTTACAAAGATACTAATATGCAGTATCACATTTGTGAGACATGTTGGACAAAGTGGCAAGGAAATATAAAGCTTTAAATAACACAAAGCTTTGTATGTATTTTATTTAGAAGGAGAAAAAGGGAATATACAGTGTTTTGGCTGAGATATCATTGAAAGTTTTATTTCCTGCATCATCCTTATTTTTGCTGCCTGCAAAATAATACATCTTTGCAAGGTAAAACAGGTTGCTTCAACTTGTTAATGCCCAAGGAAAATTAGGCAAGTATTCTCAGAGCACTTCAAAGCATGATTAAGGGTTTGATTTTAGAATTAGTGCTGAAAGATGTTGCCCATACCATACAATGAAGTTTAAAAACTTCAACATTGTTATCATGGTTTGTTCTAATATTACCTTCATTTGTTGTTTCCAGTTATTGTTCTACCTCTTAAGATAAAAAACATTATTAAAAAGAAAGCAAAACAAAATTTTCTAATTGACAGATTAGATTCTTTTGGAAGTTGTATTTAGGAAAATTAATGAAACAGCTTCGATGCAGTTAAATAAGCTTCTTGTCATGTCATATTTCTGCTTAGGTAAACGGTGTGCAAGTTTTAGCAGAATCAGCAACCAATATGCCAGTAGCAATTTTTGTGGTAATCACATTATTGGACCGTCCCATTATTAATGAGACAATAATTAAGAAATAGTGTTGATAGTCACATAACACGTGATTTGTATATTGGAAATGGTCAGGTAGAAGCCTTGCATATGCAGAATAAAATACAAGAAAGAATGAGTGGCAAATGTTTCTTGCTTTTAAATTCATCACATTCCTGCTGTTTAAATTGCCTCAGCTGCTAATGCTGGAACCATTACAGTAATGGACTCGGCAAATGAAGGAGAACCGAGACATACACACTTTATTACTGGAGAGGTAATTTTCTCTTCATCTGTAATAGCAGCAGTGCCTAGTATTGATCAGACCATCAAGATACTAATCCTCTGTAAAATTACTTGTTATAACTGAAAATGTGTTAATCCAAATCAGTCTGTGTCCTGACTTTCTACTTACTATTGAATACAGACTATTAGATGGTTTATTTTTTGTGATTTAAAGCCTTTACATCAATAATAGTTGGAGCTTCCTTTGCAAGAGCGTGTGCTTAATCTTAGCTATGGCCCAGGGTTGTCTTTTTGTTTTAACTAGAACATCACCCACTTAATTAAGAAGTGCATGTCTATCTTTCTGCTTGGAATTATATTGGTACTTTAGGCTCTGCAGATTTATTAAATGTGTTGTTTTACATTCAGTCACTTGTTTTTGCTGTAAATAAGAACAGATCTATGCTTCATGTATTGAAATCTACGAAGATCTTGGAGCTAAGGATGTGAGGAGAATGGCTGCTCAAAACACAAATTTGGGTTTTGTGGATCGTGGCCTGGGAGGCTCTTGTCTATGAGAGTAGTGTAAGGGAAGTCCAGTGCCAGGGGTCTAAACGTCTTTACTTTGGTCCTGGTGATCCACTACATGAGACAGTCATATGGCGAGCTGTGCATGTCCAATATCCGAATATGGGAAGGCGACTTTTTCTTATTTTTTTTCCTTTTCCCTCTGTTTCATCTATTTTTTCGTAGTCTTATATGATTAAATTGGAAGCTCATGTCTCTTAAGTTGTGTAGCATCAGTACAGTGGCTGTTCCAGGTGCACGATACCCTGTAGGACCTGGGTATGGGATGGTTCTGTGAACCCTGACCTTTCGTTAGACTTACTGCTCTGGGCTCCTGCCAGGTGACAGCCATGGGTATCCTGCCAGCTCGTGGTGGGCAAGGAGCATCGCAGAAGTGGGGCAAGATGCCCCACTGGTTGTTTATTTTAAAGACTCTGGTAGCATTCCATGCATTTTAGGAAATTTTTGTTGTCTAAATTAGCTTTTTGCTCTGGTAAAACAGTCAGCGTTTTTATCCACGTAATTATCCCCTGCTTTCTTTCTTCATTAAAATTTAACAAATTCAGCTTGTATTGTTTGGAGAGACTTCGCAGTTCCTAAACGGTACTAGGGTATCAATACCTTTACAGGGATTTTGATTCCTTGTCTGCCTCAGAACACTAAATTTTTCCCTCCCTTCTAAGGAAGAATATGAACACAATATATGTTTCTTGCTAAGTTCCACTTTCCCTAGTGAACAGCCTCTTTGCTCTAGTTTTCAAGCAGTAGTCTAGAAATGTGTAGAGCAAAGCATCTTGTGTAACGATGTGATTTGGAGGAGTTCACTTATTCAGCTGAAAGCTACACTGCCAATTGTAAGGTGAACTTTAAAGTTTTCTGTTGTCTTAGTAAATTGCTACTAGACTGTTATTAAACATGAGTATGTTCTCGAACAGCAACACTGAGACAAAAGAAAAACAATCATTTACAAATCCAGTGTTAGACATAAATTTCTAAAAAGGTGATGATAGTTCTTTACATAATTTTTCAAATATTTATATAACTTGTAGCATTCAGGAAAATTAATTTTCCCCCAGAAATTAGGGAAAGTAAGTTTTGAAAATCCTTCCTGTTCTCTGTAGAAAAATAAAACTTCATGTGAATTGAATTTTGGGGTTTGAATTAATATCTTTTTGAAGAGAAATCTTGAAGAGCTTGTTAGCAGGTGGTTGAGTTTCAGAAAGCTAGGTAGTCACCCAAACCCTTTAGTCTTCTGGTTCTGAACTTAGCTTATAATCTTAGGAGTTTCAGATGGAAATCAGCATTTTTGAAATAAAGTCGTAGTGAAATGTCTCTCCTGGAGGTGCAGGGCCTACTTTCAATTTTATTTTTTGATTTTGAAAACATTTGATGAATAATTATTATACTTTTTTCTTTTACATCAGAGAAGATTCAGTTTCAGCTGACCCACGTTAGTGAAAACTAGACAGGTCAAACAGTGATTGCCTAAAGCTTATTTCTGTTCCCTGTGCAGTTGATGATCAGACTTACGCAGCCTTCGGCTGAAGCAGGATTGGGCTCTCATGTTTTTAATAATTCATCCATTTCTTTAACTATTTAATTACCTGTAATGACCAAGAGCATCCAAAATATCAAATGATCCTCTTTCCTTCAGCTGAGGCTGAAAAGCACTGTAGTGTTTTATTGTATTCTGTTAGGTTCACTAGTGAAGTGCAAAACATGGTTATGAGTATTTATTGGCATTTAAAGTATGGCACAGATTAAACATAGATTTGAAGCCTTCTGGGTACAAAATTATAGTGCTGTAATTTCAAAACACTTGTGATTAGTTACGGGAGTCTGATTATGGGAGGAAACTCTGCTCTACCTTATTTAGCTTAGCAGTTTTTTGCATTTGTATACATGCTACCCCAATTTCTGAAAGACTTACGTCTTTATCTCCTAGAACTTGTTCAGCTTCATTTTTCCCTTTTATCTGCTGCTCTTCCCACCATTTTTATTTAAGACTGTAAAGTTACTTTAGTGTAACTGCTCTTGTCACCTTTGCCCTCAGCTAATCAAATAGTTTACCTTGAGGGAAGCATTTATCTCCCACTTTCATTATTATTATTTTCGTAGCTGTAAAGATATATATTTTATGTCTCCAGAAGGGTGTAACAGTGAAACGAGGTATTGATCTGCTGTATTTGGCAATTTCTTTCCACCTTGCCATCGATATCATGTCAGCCTCTGTCTGTACTGTGGTTGACCTCACAAATAGCTCTTTATGTTCCCATTGGATTCAAATGATATACTATACTCAAAACTAAATCAATGAATGATTATAAAATTTTTAGTATTATTTCATAACCCTCAGGCAACTGGTACTTCATGCAGTGAATACCTGATTAAAATATACTGTTGATTCTGTTCTAAGGTTTAAAACTGTATTGAAATCAAACACCTTGTAATATTAAATTCAGGGTCTATAGTATTTCTGTATGAATACTATAATTACTGAAAAGTCTATCTGTAATTCACCAGAGAGATTCCACTTTACACTGGCATAAGATTTTACTTAAAATCTCCCAAATCTCATGGATATTCTGTCCTCTGAGTGCAGAAATTTCATGCACTGGATCTTACCAGTGATAAATCGTGATCGTATATACCCTGTATATGCTTATAGAGGGGGGGGGGAAGGAGGTAAAGATCAAATAAAGGTTTTCATCTCCAAAAAGTGAGCAGTAAGTTTAAGCAACTTTTGGTTTGGAAAACATTGCTCTTACTGCCATTACAGTTAGGTACAATTCTAACAGTTTAACTGGTGAAACTCATGTTCAAATGCACATTTAATACATTTAATAGATTTTTTTTTTTTTTTTTTTTTTTACTCTGATGGAAATAGGTAGGATTTTCACAAGCAGTTAAAGGTCTTTAGAAGCCCAGTCTTACTGATTTTGAATGTGCACTCAAGATCTGGAAAAATCTTTAGATTCTATTCTGTGTTTACTTCTAGTGTAAATTATGTCAATGCAGCAGGTAGTGATGCTCTTGTGCATAAAATAAATACTTCATTGTCTGATATCTAAATCATGTGATGACAAACGACTGCAGTTAGTAAAATACTGAACTGAGCTATGATGCGTATGTATGTAATCACTGAATTAAACCAGAACAAACTGTTTAGTCTAATGATGTTAGGTAGGAGAAAGTTTTTTGAGGGCCTTCATTGTAAACAGTGTATATAAACATCAGGAAAATGATCATCTTTCTGAGTTCGAAAGCTTATTTAGAGTCAGAGTGTAAACAGGAATTTATAATAAGCTTTTGAAAAGAAAATGAGCATTTGTCAAACATACCACTTTTGCAAGATATTTACATTAAAAAAAAATATGGAAAGGTGTTCCAATGAGATTGATTTCAAGTAAAATGTTTCACTGTATATTGTGAGACCGTGTAAGTACCATATTCTGTAATACAGTGTAGAACCACCAGAAATTATATGGAAACTCTGATCAGTTTGGAACTGTTTCTGTAAGCCTGGACTTTTTCTAAAATGCAGAACATTTTTTTAACGCAGTGCAGCTATTAGGAAATTTTAAAAAACCCAGTTCTGTCTTCTATCCACATAGGAGCCAAAAAGTAACTTTTTACTAAATTTGTTATTTCAGATACTGTATTTGTTGAGTGTAATGCAACTGACTTGACAGGAGGTAGGATCAAAAGGCAGTTCTGTTCACCACTTTCCAGCCATTCCTGTGTCAGTCATTTAGAATAAGATGGGTTGAATCAGTTATGTGGTTCTTTGCATCTGTGGTAATGGGGAAGGGAAACTGTTTTGGTTTGGATGTTTTACTGTGGTGATTAGTTCAGTAGTCAGTTATCTTTTATGGATGTTCAGTGCTCTGCCTTTTCACCTCTGGCATGTGAAACGTAAAATGTGTACCATATTGGTGGTTTGTTTCTTTTTAAACTTCATGCAGAAGGTGGTAGTTGAGGAAAACTACAGGAAGAAATGTTGGTTTGTGTAGACCTACCCCATTCTTTAAACCAGAAGACATTAAGCTTCTGGATTGTCAAGCTTGGTAGGCATCTAGTATATGCTGTCTGTCATTTCTTGAGCCTCTGTTGCTGCTGTCCAGGAGAATAATTCATGATATATTCATATGGACACTATTAATCTTGGTTCAATAGGAAATGTTTATGGAAAGCATTTATACATAGGCATAAATGAAATAAAAACAGATTATGAGTACAGCCAATGTTTTTATTTCACAGTCTTGTATCCATTTTAAAAGAGTCCAAAAATGTTTTACTTGCATTAGTCAAAGTTTGTATTCCTGGGTGCCTATTTTGCTTGACTGTGCCATGTGGAATTTTTTTTAAAAAAGCTTTGTTCTTTGGAGTTTCTTTGCTTTCTTGATATTCGTATTTTCAAGTTAGATTCCTATGGATGCTAAAAAGTTAGAAGCAGAGAAATTCGTCAGCTTTTTCTCAGTATTCTGTGAGAGCATTGCTTTCACACGCAGACTATATGAAAACAGTGAAGACGGTTTTGTAAACTAATTCTTTATCTTTGCACCTGGAGTTTGTTGTGCAGTGTTGTTATGGTGCACTGAAGAAAATATTTTCAAATGGGTGTTGTGTAGCCTCCACCAATCATTCTAGGAGGTGGTTGATCAAGGGACCAATAGTACTACGCTACTCTTGTAAACCAAGTTATATAAACCAATTTATAATTAATTAAATAACCACTTTTTTCCTGAACTTGGATCGTGTAGTTTCTCGCCGCTCTCGGTACAAACAGTGACAGATTCCATAAGTTTTTCTCTAGTATTGTTGTAAATAAGAGTTGAAACTTGTATGAAATTTTCTGGCCATGGGTACCGGTACTTTAGAAAACTACCATAACCACTTGACTATTGCAAGATGTGCTTGATGAGAATATATAGCAAAGTTCTTAGTGGTGTTATAGCTTAAACTTTTATATTGAACTGTAGATATTGGTCAGCCTTCCCTGAACTGTTTTAAAAATATGTTGCTGAAGTATTTCTTCACAGAAAGAGTGTTTGGGCATTGGAGGTGATAGAGTCACCGTCCCTGGAGATGTTTAAGAAAAGGCTGGCTGTGGCACTTAGTGCCATGGTCTAGTTGACAAGGTGGTGTTGTCACAATGTTGATCTTTCCCCAAATTTATAATTTCTGCTTTAGATAGGACCATCTTGCCCGTGTAGAAAAGCTTTGAAATTTGTTGTTCAGTCCAAAATGTTGAATTACAATTTTATGGTTCTGGCTTCCTGAAAGTAATTCAGTGTGATCAGAACAGTAGATGGGCCATTATCTGTGATTTGATAAGTGTTGATAGTATGACTTGTGTAATAGAACATATAAATGTAATGTCTACGTAAAGGAGCTTGTGCTCTGTGTGTGTGTCTGTATACGTGACAAACACATGGGTTTATGCTTTATGATCCAAACATATTCCTTATAAATAATGACAATTCCTTTTCTCTTCAGTTTGCAAAGCACAGTTTGTGATTAGGGTCTTTCATGGCTTGGTATCATAACAGAAGGTGGTACAAAGCAGTAATGTCACAGGCGGGAGGATGCCAATGACCCAGTGAAAGAAACAAGCACTTTGCATGTTGATCTGTTTTGTGAGAGGGCAATTTTTGGCCCTGTAAGTGCAGGAGAGATGGACTGTTCATGAAAAGGGCATAGGGAGCTAACCCATATGATCCTTTGTCAGCCTGATTAAATTTAGTGTCAAGCGTTCATTCATATGAAAGATGAGACACATCACTGTTTATCTAATAGAAAAAAGTATTTCTATTTTTCCTGAAGTCTTTTATATGTTAATAGAGGCAAACATGACCATGATCACATAATTTAAATGTGTAAGTGAAAAATATACATCTTTACTGGCAATGGTTTAAAAGTAAGATGTATATGTTTTATGCAAAATAATGCAATTTCATTGTTAATCATGCTGTTCAAGCCATAACTCCACACAAAACAGTGCTTTTAAACAAATAGAATATACTGTTATTGTGCCATTTATAACAGAAATGCTTAGAATATTTAGAGATTGATGCAAAGTATTTATTTTGCATGCTTTAATGTATGCTTCTATTGTGATATTAATACACAAATGCAGAATTAAAATTCCAGGTATTAGACCTAATTGTAAGGTGTTAGACTCTGGTTTTTAATACTGGAAGAAACACCAATATTTAGAACAAGGGTTACAACAGATGTAATTTTGGAAATAAATGCATGCATACAAGAAAGTGGAAGAATTTCTTGTGAAATAATTGAACTTCTAAATATTTAAAGAATGAGAGGGGAAAAAGTTTAGATGTCTCTCCCTTGCCTCTTCCTACCCTGCCAAATGTGGCTTGCTTAAAAGAACTGCTGGGAGTTCTGTTTAATGTTATACTTTGCATGCATTTGTGATTTGAAATAAAAAAAATAAGAAAAAGCCAAATTTGAGAGAGACAGTTTGAATGGCATGCTGTCAGTTTGGCTCTTTGTGAATTGGCAGTGGTCTCATTTAGGACCTTCAAATATGTGTCTGCCTGGACAGAATGAGAACATTTTGCATGTTCTTGAGAAGACAACCACTCCTTGCTGCCTCACAGTACTCAGTGGTGCATGACAGTTGCCCTTCATCGCTGTCTTCTTCAAACTTAACCTTTGACCGCCCACTTTGTTGCCGCGCAACGGTTGGAGCAGGCCAAGATGTTCATGAATGACGGGCATTGGCCTGCAACGTGCTTGTCATTATTTGACTGTCAAAAGTAGCCTGCCATTGGGCTCCATCAAGGTTTGAAACCTATGTGCAGCAGTCCATATTACTTAACTTCCAAGACTGTCAACAGGACAATCAAATGTGCATAAAAAATGTGTGTTGAATATGTCTTTGATCATAATATAGGGAGACATGTTTCTGTGTGTGCTAAATGTATTCATATGAGTTTCAGAGGGCCAAGAGGTTGATTCTGCTGCCATGGTAAAAAGTGAACTGTTGTCTCCTGTGGTCTAAGTTTCAAATAGCACAATTTAGATTTGAACAGCTCTGCCAGTTAAACTCTCAGCTTGTCTTGCGTATCCTATCAGCTTTTCAGCCAGCAGTATAAGCAGCGAGATACCAGACCAGTGGTGCCTGAGGTTAGCTGTCAAACTGGAATGTTATTTTGGATCTTGCTGTAATGTAATATCATAGAAGGAGGTCAGGCTGTGTGATTTGTAAAGCAGTTGTGCAAACTTAAAATGACTGAAATGTTTATTTCAGGTACTTTTTTTTCCATCTAAAAGAGTTGACGAGAAGATAGAATTTATCATGAAAAAAACAAAGGCAATATAAAATGGTCATTTTTCTCTCAAGTACAGAATACAGTGCATAAAAGGGCATCGAAATCCCATATGAGGAGTCAGGCTGAAATTCACTGAGTAATAAATGCTTGACATTGAAAATATTTAACAGGCAGACATCTTTGTATCTTCTAATAATGAATCCCAGAGACATTTGGGATGAACCTTGTACATAATTTAACAAATGGGAATTGTACGCCTGGGTTAATTGTGAATATGAACTTGGTATGTAGGTAAATCACTTATGCAATCTATCATATATTAACAAATATTTTGAACTGCTTCATATGACACTTGGAAGTGTCATATCCTACTTTAGTGGAGTATTTGCTATTCACTTGCGCAGCAGCTGTCTGTAACTGCAATTTATTTTATTGGATTTGAAACTTGTCTGTTTTCTCTCAAAATACATCAGTTCCTTCATAATTGAAATGGTATATTAAAATGACATCACAAAATAGCAACTTAAGAAAACCACAGATTCACTAGAGCTTGTTCATAATAACTTCTTTCCAAACCAAAAAAGTAGCATTGTCTTGCAAACTGGTTATAAAACTACTTTTTTTTTTTCCTTCAAGTTTCAAAACATCTTCATGCTAAGTTAGGAAAAACAGTAGAATCATAGTAGTGGTTATTGGTTAGATTGCTTAGAAACAAAAAAGTAATATTTTCATAATAGTTTTGCCCTCAGTGTATTTTCTGAACCAGATTTTATTTTTTTCTGCTTACAGTATCATTTGCAAGAGATCTCGGTTCAGAGGCGACAATCTAAAGTACTACACCGTGTCATGGAGATCTTTTTGGTCTTCTTCCTCTTAATCATAAATGCTGTTGCTGTTTAGTAGCCCAACTCTTTGATTTTTAGTCTTTGCCAGTGTGTTGACATGTGGCTACTCTGGAATAGAGTATAAAATGCATGCATTCAGGTGTTTGCATACATATATGTACACATGCATGCCATAAATGTGCAAAATTCTTTGGCAAATGAAGTGGTCTTTTATTAAATGTTAAACCTATTATCTTCTAAACTCTTTATCTGGCCCATGAAGTTGCTGTTAGTAAGTTTTGGTTTATGTTTCCCTTTTCTGGAGTAATGTATACGTATGCAATATGTTTTTGTGAAGAAGGACTGAATTTTGGAAGTGTGTATATATGCAAACATGCAATCATTTAAGCGCATTTAACTAGAGAAATAAATAATGAGTGTTTAAATAATGAGCCATTGTGTTTGTTGATATGGTCTCTGAATTCAGAACTCCTTTTTGGCCTCCACAGTTTAAAAAAAATGCTACCAAAATTAACAGAAAAACTGACCAGACTATTTTCAAACCAAAGGAATGTTATTTTTCATTTCAGACAAATGTTGCTCTCTGTTTTACTGTACAAATCAAGGTTTAATTTCTACTGGGAGTTAATAATACTCTTTGGAGTTGTGTTACTGGGGGAGAAAATTTTAAAATCTTCAAGCAAAAGTTTTTTTTTTTCACTTGAAGTATGGAATACCTGTTCCTCCTCTAAGCAGAGTACTGAAGAAACTGAGCATTATTATGCAGTTTATTGCAAGTGTGTTCATATCTTTATATTTTTCCAAATGGAATACTTTCGTAAATGCTGTCCAGTCTGTGTCAGAACTAAGAGTTTGCAATGTTTTTGCTCTTGCCCTGTAGATCTTTTTAACTTTTCACTATTTTAAAAGAATATGGAGAAACCAGTTTATTAAAATAAAATGCAATAAAAATAAGTTCTCATATACACATGGAAATGTATTAACTGTCAGGAGCTGATGTCGTTTCCCATTGCCTTAAAAGATTAAAAGAGCACTATAAAAGTGTTTTCCAACTTTCTTTAGACATTAGAATTTGAAAGTGAAAGCATAGTGAATAAAGATGACAGCAGTTAAGTGTCATTAATTTGTTTTGTGTTCTGAATTAAGAATATCCTGACTGAAAGCAAAATGTTTTAATCAGGCAAAGAAACTTCTGAAGTGGTTCTCAGGATGGCAGGATGTGTGCACGTGCTTTTTATTTCGACTTGCAAAAGTGTTCAAAAGCCACATAAGTGTATCTGAGAGGTTAAACATCCTTGATGTTCTGTGGTGTTATAGGAACAAAATAAATCCTATTACCCAAAATAAAAGAGAGGTAGATACCTTAAGGGAAGTGCTTTGTTGTCCCCTATACCCTCTGCAGTACAAATATCAGCTTGTCACAAAGGTTGAGACTTTTGTAGTGCATTCTTTCAGGGAACAAATCTGTCTGCTGGCTTTAATGTAAGAGCTGTGAAATATCTGTATTAGGTAAAATAGAGGTTAAGGCACCTTAAGGGCACTGAATTCTTATCTGTTTTTACTAGCAGTGGTGTCAACATGTACTAAAATGTGATGACCTACTCTCCTCTTTGATAAAAAGGAAAATGACCTGTCTACTCTGGATGGTGATAGAGTTGCCTGGGGCAGATTCTACTGTCACCTTCTTTAGTATTAGTGTGTAGGAAAATAAAAAAGGCCAGGATAGTTCTGTTTACCACAGAAGTATTTGACATTCCTAGCTACTGATAAAATATACTCAGGGGTAGAAAGAAGAAACTGGTTTGCACTACTAAACAAGGTTATGAAGAAAGGCAGAGATTGTTTATTGTGTGAGCCCTTGGTATCACAGAACGTATGATACGTATCAAGAGATTCCTTCTGACCACTTCAGACACTCACGGTTTAAGTTCTGCATTTAACCCTGCTCTCCACTTGTCTGGGGCCTTTTGGTACACAAATAGCTGACGTGTCTTGAGTCATGTCTTGAGATTCTGATATACCGGTGGACTGTGCAACTTAGAGAGTTTAATCATGCACTTAGTTAATAAAAGTAACGATATTGTATTCTGGAAATAATTGGTGTCACATTCAAGACCTTTTCTCGGTAGCATTCCAGAGCATTTATAGTTTTGTAACAATTAATTTAGCAGTCGTTGTTGTTAGCTATTGGTTATAGCTGTGTGTGATGAAATGTATAGAACTCAGAGAGTTGACTGAAATTGTAGAGCTGGAACATTTCAAACTGTTAAATGTACTTTAAGCTTTTAGTAATACTTCTCTGCAATTCTGTAAAGGAATTAGTCCTGCTAATGGACTTAAGGATGAAGGAAAGATTTCTGTTGCACTCTATCAGTATTTAAGAGTAGAGTGGGTTTCAGCATTTCTTCGTGTTTTGCAAGATGGCGATGAAATGCAGATGTCTCTTGTGAGTTTCTTGCATAATAATCTTGTCTCATTTCCATAAATAAATTAAAAAGGTTTTGTTGTTAGAAGTATGAGACACCAGGGGATGGGAAATTGACTTCCTGTTGCCAAACAGATACTTTCTTTTACTTTTTTAAAAAACTGAAGTCTATGCCCAAAATGTGCATTTTTGTGATGAGTGAAATCCTAAGTGAATATTCATGAGAGAAACTGAAGAAGTTTCTTTAAAAGGCACGAAAGCCTTTTTAAAAAAGCGTAAACCCTATAACTTTGGTCTAGTTTTGGCTGTTTGCAAATCAAGCTTATTAAGGTATTTGTAACCTAAAGCTCTGAGTATTCATGAAGAAAGTAGAAATCTCTTGGTATTGGGTTTAATGTCAGTAGAAGATGAAATTTAGAAAGTCAGTGTTAACTCATTTAAATCAGGTCAGTAAAGTGTGTGTTGTTAGATCCTGAAAATTCTGACATTACATTCTTCTGAAGCCTAAATAATTAACTTTGGTTTTCCTTAATTGTTTAGAAATTTTTTACAAGGCATGCGAAACAGGAGAGAACTGTCAGACCATCCTGAAAAATGGCTTTAAGCAGAAAATTCTTTTCAACTTGTTGAAATGGTACTTCAGTAGGGCAATTTTGCCTCAACAAAAGTCCAGTTTCCTTAAAGTTGCAGCAATGCTATGGTATCAAGTGCTATAAAGTAGACTTGTGCTTGAAAGAATTTTGAGAATGATGAGCTGATGAATTAAATCAAGGTTATTTTAAACTATTGAAAGTATAGCAATATCTGTGGAAATATCAGTTTAATTCTTGCATCTTTTGGTATGGTTATAAACTGATATCTGTGTTGAAAACTGAAAGAACAGTCTCAAGAATTTGAATTTATCAATTATTGTAGAATGTTTCTGATTATATTCCAGATTGCTTTACAGAACTTCCCTCTTTCAATTTTTAAGTATATACAGAATTCAGTATTACTCTGGCTCATACTTAACTGCCCATGCTTTTACCTGAGTTTGTGATTAAAGAGTGTTTAGAAATTTGCATTAACAAGCCCATTTTTTTATCCTCTTTTTTGTTTGTTTCATAATCAGTGGGGGATTTGTTATTGTTTTCTTGTAAATACATTTATTCCAAGGACTTTAAGTAAAGAACAGGATATAATCCAGTTCCTACCGAAAATAAATTAGAGAATGAAGTCAGTAGTAAAGTTAGGCAATAAGCAATGAAGGAACAAAATAAGAACTCAAGAAAGAGAGATTTGCTGAAAGATGATAAAATACTTGGGCAATGTGATATTTTGGGAGGAAGATTAGATACGCAGAAAAGTAGCACAGAACTGAATAATAGAGAGTCAATAAAAAGTGAGTTACAAAGCCAGACATCTAGCGGATTCCTGTGTAATATTCTAGCATTTATTTGACTGAAATGTAATGAGTGACTGTTGTGTACCATATATATAAGTGAATTTAAATGTGTGGTTTGCTTTTTAAGAGAGGCTGTTTGGCAATGTAGGTGCATCAGATTTTGTTAAAGGCAAGTCATTTTTCCCTTGGGCATCTGCTAATTCTTTTTTCATGAGGAGTAGTGAGGGAGAGTAATTAATTGATACTGTGGAAAAAAAAGAATTTTTTAAGTATGGAATGTTAATATAGATACAAATAATAAAAATGAAAACAAAATCCAAGCAAATAGTTGCGGAGAACACGTGACCTGCTCATGCACAAATACCTGCTGGGCCTTGGCTGTTGACTCCTTCCGAGAGGTACCTGGCTGAAACAGTCTGAACTGCTTAGAATGGATTTACTTATTCTTAGAAAATCTCCTTTGCATGTGGAATCTTCCCTACTATTGTGGCCCTGAGCCTAATCTCTCCTTTCTAATTTAGTTTTGAAATTGTTGAGAATTCCAAATTTCATCTGTTTGTGCAAAATGGCAGAACTTTGCATGCATAATAAAAGCTCAGTGACTTCTTGACAGTGCCAGTGGCGTGATTAATTCCCATGCATAATATATTCAATCATGCTATGCATATGCAGTGACAATATAAGCAAAGGGGAATGAAGGATCCCTATGGATGATGTCTGGGAGAGAGCTCTTGTCTTGCTCTTGTCAAATACGTTTGTCTCTCCCCATGTCCCCACAGATTCTTTCTCCTTGGGCTTTATGCCAATCGCAGCATCTTCCCCATCTGGTCAGTATCAGGAACGTGGACCACACCTCAACCTCTTCCATCACGTGCTGGCAAGTTTGAGTGACTCTTGGTACAGAGGCAGAAAATAGAAGAAAGCTGGCATTTTCCTAAGGAGCCTTTACCTAATAATCCCTGGTGTTGGCCACATTGAGTCTTTTCCTGTTAATAAATTGCACTGTTTGCAGAAAATTGTTCCAGGTGTTTGAAACAATTTTATATCAGGTGATGTAGTGCCTCATATCCCAAATATTAGGCCTTTGATTGCATTTATTCTTAGGAGTGATCCAGACTTTTCTTGGGTAACCTTACAGTGTTAGTCAGTTGTGTTTGTAGCATGCCACATAGTTTTTTTTCTGCTTCTGCAGATAATTTCTAGGCATTATTCCATGAACAGTAGTAAAAATGTTAAGACATTAGAGGTAATTAAAATATTTTTACTAGGATCACCAAAGCTCTCAAAGTAGAAAATTACCTCAATCTCTTTTATGACATGAGCAGTTGCTCTAGCAGGCTCTAAACAGGGATTACGTGGTGCCTGTAAATGTTAACAAGAAGCCTTAGAGAACTTCTGCTGACAAGCCAGTATAGCTTTATGACATTATACTGGCAAAACTCTGTATGTCATATTTGTATCTACATATGTGGAAAGGTATAGTGCATTTTGCTAGCTGTGGTTTTTAGGCAGGTATGGTGATTTGATGTCATGCTGCACGTATTTCTGTATCTTAGTAAACAAAATACTTGTATCTTGTTAAATTAACAAATCAAGTAGATTTTGTAGCTGTGTTTTAGTAACTGGATAAAATATAATTTAAATTCTGGCTGGTTACCAATATTTATCAGTGATGAAAAATTACAGATTAGTCTATGTTTCTATAATCAGAACATTTACACAATGGATATATTGTTACAGTTGTCGTTTTAGTTCTGATTATTACTCAGTATGTCTATTGCAATTTTCTCGTTTCCAGCTGTTATTGAGCTCCATGTGTAATAGATGGAATTACTGTGTCTACCATTTATTTAATGAATAGCCTACAGAAACATTAGTGTTAATAATATTATCCACTTAATGTACACAACAGTTTATAATATGGATAGATGAATAATGTGTTGCGCTATTTAAATTTTATTGGAATGAGATAAATAGATCTAGGGCATTTTTGTTCATAAATAGGATGTTAGGGTCATCTGGAGGAATTAAAAAAAGTCAATTCTAAGCAAAGTGATTGCAGCTAGTCTGTTATCTAATATATGAATAAAATAGTTTAGACTTAAAGCTCTTTTGTGGGGGCGGGTGGGACATGGGGGGTTTGAACCAAGAGAAAATTTTTCTTTTTAAAATAAGTGAGAGTGTCAGCTGTTCAAGTTCTTTCTTAAAGGAGTGTATTCTGCTAATAAGGAGAACTGGGTTGGAAAACTAACAATTTGGTTCCTTTGCTCGGTAGCAAGGAAGTGTACACGAGACATATGTTAAATAGAACTAAACTAAATTTACCAATTTGATAAATATGACATGCAGCTCTGATTCAATAGCAAAAATAGCAGCCTGCATAGTAAGCAAAGTCAGGCCTTGTCCAATGCAGGCAGGTTCCTAGCTATTCTTGTTCTTTATCTGCTCTTTTGGCTTAGATCAATGTAGAAAGGCTTGATTTTGTAAGCCAAAGAGGAAGATATTTCCTCCTCCCTCCCCCAGTTTTGGGTAATTTTGATTGTATGAAAGAGGAATTCCTTGGCCTGTTTTGTCAGACTTGGTAGGGCTTCTCTAAACTGACTCTTCAAGAAATTATTTTTTGAAAAAGTTGTTGTATTACAGTAATAAGGATATGCTTTGGTTTCATGAAGAAGCACTGTAAAATGGAGCAACCATAATTGAGGATTTTTTCTTTTTTTTTTTTTTTTTTTTTGAATAGGCACTTAAGCAAAATCTCCAGTAAATGTTATGTGGAAGTTACGTTGTTTGAGTCAGAGAAAATGAAGTTTGAGTTTCTGACAGCATTGTTTAAGTTCTGATACTTTCCTTGCTGTGTTGAGACAAGTTTGATAGGTAAAGGTAATAATGTATTAGACCAACTTGTATGGTTATAAAAGTTAGACAAGACTGAAGAAGAGCTTATGTGTCCTAAAGCTAGACTGACCTTGCTTAGTGGCTCTGGGTGGTCTTATAAGGGACGTACTTACAGCTGTTGTAGCCCAGTGTATTTTGGGTTAGTTGCCTCACACCCCCAAAATGTTCTTTATAGCAGACAAGCTGTGCTGTGCAGACCAGTCAGTCTTTGTTGCTGAAATTACACAGGTCATCTGTTGTTGAACTCCACAGATCTCAGAAGGACTTTGAGAGATGTTGGCATATTCACTTGTGAATTTTAGTGGATTTTTAAATTATAGTTTTAACTCTATGGTGTATGGTTTAAACTGAGTGTGTATGGAAAAAGGTCTGTGCATTTATGTACATCCAAGGGGTTCTTCTACTAAATAAAATACCTACTGAGTCTTTCTGCCGTAAGACTTATGTCCTCATAGCTGTGTACCCATAAATTCCTTAAGTTACCAATAATTTGTCGCTCTCCATTCTGAGCTTCATTGTAGTGCAGGGGTTCATGAGCAGTGACCTACCAGCATTTTAGGACCACCAGACGACTGCAGAGGGCTGTCTGGTATTTTAACTCTAGTCCCTCAAAAGTACCTGGTGTTTCAGAGAGGGCAAAATGTGTGCATCACATACACATGCTTTTCTTCTGGCCAGTTGTACAATGTTGTAATTTTCTTCCTTAAAAGAATGTGTTATATGTTACTTATTTGGGGCCATCTATAATTCTATTGCAATGTAATTTACTTCCAGCTTTTATGTGATTATTTTCTAAAAAATGTAGAGCTTTCTAGAAGTTCTGTAACACATCACACATGAAGAATAGCACAAAAATTGATATTTTACCAGAATAAATAATTTTGATATCTTCAGTGTTTTCTCTGGTTACTCTATCAGTTCTTTTCACAGTTTGTTTTTTTTTTTCTCTTTTGCTTACTACAGAAAAATTACATCAAATGCAGGATAACAGAACACTGTCAAACGAAGAAGGTTTTATATGGACAGCATTAGACAGGAGCAGAAAGATCCAGTGCACTAATAGGCACGCTCACATGAGCTACCTAGTCCATTGACAGTTTTTTCCTTTGTTCTCCCTCTCGACCCACTTTCTGCCAGTGATTTGTGACATATTTTGTAAGTGATCAAATAAGCCCTTGACACCTGATTGCAATGTAGTGCTTGTTTACAGTTGCATTTTTGAAGGACCTCTAGACAAGATGGAAGGTTTAACTTAAAGTAATTAAATTTGCATCTGCTCTGTGACAGGAATTTTCTCATATGTGTATCCCGTTGAGCAACTTTTACTGTAATTGGCCATGAAGTACCAAAAGAAGGATCCAGGTAGACAAAATCATTGTTGCCTAACTACTAAAATCTGTCATGGTATTTCTTAAGGACTGGCTTGTACTTGGCTTGGGCCAGGTTCTTTGAAATATAGTAATGCCTACTTTTCATTTTTTTTTCTATTTTTTTAAATGTGGACCCTGACTTGAAACACAAATTAAGCTGAACTTGATGAATAGCATTTTCTATTCACATTTTAAAGTCTAAAGAACTATTTTATAGTTGCTTTGAATTTAACATGATTAATTCATATCTGTTATTTGTGGTATATTTTTGGCCAAATTGATACTGAGTCCTCTGATCAGTGAGATTTGAAGTAACATGCCAGGATGTTCACCTAATAACACCTGAAGTGCTTTTATGAGGACCAAGAATTATTTGCATCTTGCATGACCTGTCCTTATGGCTACTTTTGAGTACAGGGTAGGTTAGAAGAAGTAGTTATTTTCAGCCTACTGACTACAAGCGAGATTAATAGCTTTTGAAAGGGCTGTAATGAAGGGCTGACCCAACTGGCTTTTGTATTATACCTTGTTTATCCTGCTCTCATCTCTATCACCTTTGGGCTACAACAAAATGTAATTTATGTTAGCAGTGCTTCATTGAAGGTGAAAGGTCACATTTTTAATGAGGGTAGCCTTGATTGAGATTCAGGTTTTAAAATGTTGTGTGGTACAGTACAGTCAACAAAGTCCATGTAAAGAAAATTATTGCAGAAAGAGGCAAGGTAACATTATTTGAGGGGGAAGTAAGACCACTTTCTTTTATTTAAAGTTCAATTAGCAGAAGTTAAATAGTTGGGAAAAGGGATTTAACAAAATACCAGCAATGTGACGGTCGTGTCTAATAAGCCTTTATAGTTTTGATAGGGTGGTGGGTTCTTTGTGCTGAGAAAAATATTTTGCAGATAATCTATTTCCTCCTTCCTTATTTTGATGCTATTTGCAAAAAACGTCTCTGTCTCTCTCTCTCTCTCTCTCTCTCTCTCTCACATCTTTGACTTGAGCAGGACAGAAATGAAACAACCCCCTGTACTTGTTCTAGGGAGAACTTCTCTGTGTTTAGAATGGTTAACCATAATACCCAACTAGGTTTGAGTTTTCCCTTTAGAAGGAAAAGTTGAATTATGCTCATGAGATTGGGCAATGGTGTGTGTTCACTTTGGTAAAGCAGAGCTTTTGAGAGTGGTATGCTTTAAAAATGATCCATTGGATTTTTGTTGAATGGTGTTAATATTAGAATTCACTATGTGAATTAACCAATTTTATGAAACATGCATCTTCTTATAGATCCGATTTTTTTTTTGAGATAGGTTAAAACTTCAAGAGAATTCTAGTCAAAAGAAGTTTAGCAGGTACATGGGGAAGTTTTAGGGTATAAGCAACGAAGGTAAAGTTGTAAACTCAGAGTAGTCAAAAGCTGATTTGAAAGAAGTTCTTGATTTCAGGTTTTCAGCATTCAAATACTTACCCTGAGTGACTGGTGCTTGCCATGAAAACTCACTCTTTCATTTATGTGTTTTGTTTGCAAGTGACAAAGTGCTTCAGTTATGTTCAAGAAAGGAATGGGAAACACATCAGGGATTTTGAATTTCATTACTTTTTGTGGAAACAACTAACCTGGGCTTAGTTCAAAGTTTGCATAGGGAAGAGTGGTGGAATGAGCCACTTTGGTTCTTTACTGCCAAATTACCTTTCATGGAGATGCAGATTATCAAAGTCTGAGCTTTTGTATCTTGTTTTTTAACTGTGTTTATATAGACTGTGTGACAGTAACCACGGTGCAAAACCGTAAGGCCCATAAGATTCGCCTTGTGTGGGATTTCAGAATGAAAATTTAGGAGGGCTGCAGGTTAGATTGCATAAGAGCTGCAAGACTTTGGAGAGGTATTGTGCTGATGTCAGAAGCTTTTTTTCCCTGATTTTGGATTGTTTTCTATGTATCATGCTGCATCATAACTAAATATTGGATTGTGCCCCTGTATGACAGGAACTTTTTATTCCATGGTGATATGTGAAGCAATTTATTGAGGCCTTGTTGTAGCAGTTTGAACACAGAGTTTCTTCTTCTCCCCAACACTCCCCACTCCTGTAGCTGCCCCTGACTTTTCAGCTGAGGTCAGCCGTGCTGTGCTGCTCCTGCAATGCCTCTCCATCCTGCTCTCTCCCTTCTTCCCTACCGCAGCACTCCCCTGTGCCTGGGCCCCTGCTGTCTCTTGGCAAGGAATAGAATCACACTACTTTAAAGCAACATAATGTTGGGATTCCCCTTCTTTTCATCTGTGCCAATAGGTCTTGAACTATTAATGCAAATCTTCAAAATGATTCTTTTAAATTTACACTTGTTTTACATTATTTTATAATTAAGTTTGAGTGTTTAAAGAGAAGAAAGGAATAGAAGTTTTTGAGGTGATTAAATATTAATTTTATTCACATTTAACCCTAATTTACATTAAGGATGTTAACTGAAAGGCAAATCTTTTGAATTCAACGTTTTCGTTTTCTTTTAGCCTCATTGATGAACAGTTAGATCTTATATAAAGTGTCAGGGTCCACTGCGATAGAACAAATAATTGTGTAGTCTTGTACTTTTTAGGATGGTCTGTTTGTGATGCTTACTGTTTCCTAACCCAATAACACAAACAAAAAAATTTAAAAATCTTTTGTCTAAACTAAAATTGAGATTTGAAACAAGACCTTGTTTCAAACCACTAGAGAGACTGTCCTGCTTGAGGACTCTGGCTTATTGTCTAACAGGCCTTCAGTGTCTTAGAAAGCTGATTTCTGTCATATTTTACTGGAAGGTATATCAAGGGGTAATATTGGTGATAAAATCTTGTATTACATATGTGATATATATATATACACATATATATTGCATGCAGGGATATGAATTTAGGTAAATATAAAAAATTTGTGCTGCATGCAACTACAACTAGGTGTAAATCGACCACTAATTATTTCCTTTCAGAGAATTATGTTAACTAAAATGCACTCAGTGTCCTTGTGTTAAGATCTGTAGTTCTTACCTGAGAGTTCAGGAAATGTAGAATTTATTTCTGTGATGTACATTGCTTACAGAACCCTGGAGAGAAGTTCAGTCTTGATATTGCATAAACTGCTGTAGCCTATTCAATGCATTCAGTGCTTACACTTGCACAAGTAAAATCCTGCAAATGATACAGGCCTTTGTGCGGTGTTTAATAAATTATGGAACTTTGAAGAATCTTTGAGAAGTGGGACCTGCATGTGACTGAGCAGTAGACATGAATAAGTGTTATCCTCAAGTGTATCTAGCAGACAGTAATAGAGGCTTGAACAGACAATATGAGCACTGAGTGAATGATGGTAATAACATTAAATATTTACATATAGCAAAAGCATTTTGACAGCAGAAAAGAGACTGTCTCTGCAGTAAGGTGGATAAACCCCAGTGTGATATAGTATACCTTTCTATAGGACAACTTTTTATTAATAACTAGCAGCGTTTCTCTGTAAGACACGTATTATGATCTGCTGTCATACAAGACAATTTTCAAGACTTTATTGGTGTAATCTCCAGGTGCTAGTATCACTCCATACCTACCATAATGCAAAAACAATTACTGAGTTCAGAAATAAGAATAATTGGATGATAATTAAATGCTTAATATTAACCAAAGTAGATTTTAACCTGTTACCAAAAGCCCAGATTCACTCTACTTTGCCTTACCTCAGTTTTACATTGAATTTTCTAACATAGGAGCTGTCTGGAGAACCGTGTCCTAAAGAAAGTTGTACTCTGGCTATGCCTGAAAGAATTGATGAAAGCAAGAAGTCCTCCTGCCCTCTCCACTGCTGAGCAGTTTCATAGGAGTAAATCCGTTTTATTGATTCCAGAGTTGTTGAAGTGCAGGATATTTGTTTATGTGCCCTTGTTTTGGTGTTTGAAGGAACCTGCAAATTATGATTGTAGAACAGATGGTATTCCTTGCACTGGACTTGTTAAAATAGGTAATGCTTGACTTCCCAGATAATTTTAAAAGGCAATTACTTTATCAGAAGCATAGGATAACAGTTGTTGTACTGAGGAGCATATGAATTTTGTTAGAGGCCTTTATCCTTCTAAATGCATTCCAAATAGCTTTCACTTATAGGAAAGAAATAAAACAATGGTGACAGTAAATTGAATTTTTTTGAAATACTGTATGAAGCTTGCATGATGAACCTGATTGCATTTAATGATCTGTCATGTCACGTAATTAAAACAAATTAATATTGAAAATGAAGTAAAATTGAGTGCTATCAAGCCACTTTTTCATATATTCATTTTCTTGTAACAGCAAGAGAGAACATAGACCACAATTCTAGAATTTTTTGCTTTGAATCATAAGTAAGGTTGGTTTTTGGTTTGTTTCAATATTTTATGGCAAAGATAATTCTTTATAAGTAGATAAAGGAAACTTCTTGTTGAAAAGATGCTTATCAGTTCCTTTCTTAGCAGTGGCTTCAGTGTAGGTATCCCATCAATGTCCTTGAGAAATCGGCATCATTTGAGAATATGCATAATTATGAATATCTGGACTATCTAAAGCATATGACCAGTTGAGCTTTGGTCAGTCAAGCGTTTCTTGAGCTATAAGGGCAAATACATTTTTACAGCTTTTAAGGAAAGAATCCTAATCTTGTGGAGAAAAGGGCTGGTATGTTGCAAGAAGGAAAAAATGTTATATTCCTGCAAATATGTGAATGATATGCTTTGCAAAAGGACTGTGACAGAAATTTAATGTGGTGTGTTCTCTTCCTGGGCAAGTTTTACTTTGAGGGGAAAAAGTTTTGCAGGTGATAGCTGTTCTGAGGAGCATTCCTCTGTGGCTGTAAAATTGATGTGGGCTACAGAGCTAGAATGTTGATAACTTGATGCCAGTGAATATGAGCTGAGATGTTTTGAATGGAGACTGCACTGAAGATAAGCCCAAGCGGGCTCATTCCACTGTCTAAAACTTGAATCATATTCCTTGTTTGTTTCTTGGATATCAAGAACTGCAAATTATGCAGCATTTAAATTTCAGATTGAATCTGGAATCTAGTACAGGGCATGCCCCTGGCTTTCAGAGGGCTACGCATCTCAGGATCCTTAAGAAACAATATCTGTTTTGGAGTAGATGATCTACATGTGTTTTTCAAGGCAACTACTAGTTTGGGATCTTTTTGGATTAAAACTTCCAACATGCTGATCAGGAGTTACTCCAGTTTAAATCCTTTTTCTTTCTAATACAGCTTGTGTGTTAGAAATCGGGAAGTATTGTAGTAAAAGCAATAAAACAACAGGTTCTTGAAAGCCTGGACAATAATAGTTCAGTGACCGTCAGACTTTGGACTTTTTTTGTTCATTGCTGTGGTAAGCAGGGGCTTACACTTGGTTTTTGCTGTTAATGCTGCCTTCTTTCTCTTGTGGTCTCTACACTTCCTGACCATTTTTCATTGCTTTGCATCAGAACATCTTCCCTCCGGTCTGCTCATTTGATCTTTCCAAGGTGTCAGTGCAGTGAAAGTGCTCCAGAAAGTACAAGTACTTTCTTTGAATCTGAAAGAGCAATTTGAGAAGCCATGAGTAGAATTCTATATGACACATAAGGAGTGAGTTTATCTTCCTTTTTTTACTTCATACTTAAAGTAGGGACAATGTTGATTCTTGTGGCAGCAGTTTAGGTCCTAAACTAGGGTGTAGATAAAGCATATTTACAGTAAAGGTTTGCAAACTTAGAGTTACAGTGTGCTGCCCACTCACTGAGTGAAGCTTCTCCCCTTTGGCTTTCTAAGAGTTTTTTAGTACTGTGGTATTTATGCACTTTACATCCTAACTGTTTGCCTAATACAATAGAAGGTTTACTCCATGTGGTTGTATTGTCCTAATCTAACCATCAAAATGAGAATTTTAACTTCAGAAATTTCTTTCCTCACACATAATTTCAGGGTTTCCTGATGCAGATCCATAACCGAATAAGATTCTGTGTCTAGAACCTCAAGGTCTAGACCGAGCAATGGTCAGGACCTGAGAACATACAAAACTTGGCTAAAGTTTTATATTTCCATTTCACTGAGATTGCAGTAGGAAAATTACATTAGACAAACTCTGCAAGTGTCGTTCTGTTGCAGCCTGAATAATGTTTTCATGAGCAATGCTCTAAAAGCTGTTACTCCTCCTCCTCATTCTTGCCCCTCACACTTCTTGTGGCTTCAGAATTTGGAGAAATTATTTTTAAAGCAACTTCTAAGCACCTTTTAATACAAGTTATATTTCAATCAGAACAGACATTTGGTGTCCTCCTGTAGCAGTAAGTCTGCCTGGTGGGGATTTTTGATTTTTTTTTTCCTTGTTTTGTAGTATACAGTTCTCCATACGCTAAAATACATTATTTTTGTTTCGTTTAATGAAACACATAAAATTTGGAGTAATAAGAAGTGGCAATTTAATGCCAGTAATAGGAATCAGCTTGGTTGAGGGTGACTTTCCGCTGAAATTAGTATTATAAAGTATTAATATATTGCTATTCATTTCATGATGATAGATGTGAGGTTCAGATGTAGAATTTTTAATTTATTCATCAATATATAGAGTGTCCATAAATAAATGGTGTCCATGTGCTAAATGGCTAGAGAACATAGACTTCTTCTTGCCTTTTCCTGTAAAAATGTTGTGAAATAAAAATGCAGAGACTAATGGCAGGGATTGTACTAGCATCCTTTTTTTGCAATCTATGTTTTTAACTTGATCTAAACATGTAAATTAATTTTGTTTACTTGGTAGACAATTGTGCTGGTGTTCACACATTAATTTATATTCGTCATGAAATGTATTTCAACCTCTTCACGGCTTTTCATGAGTGGGGTTGTGCTGCGAAGTTTAGTTTGTTTGCATAAACCTCAGCATTGAGCTGCAGCACTGATCAGCAGAAGAGAAGCAGGGTAAGGGAGGCGTGGGATGGCTGTAACTCCATTGTAGTGACAATAAATATGATGGTAGAAATATACAAAGTGTCAACATGCAAGCAAGGGATTGAAGAATGTGCAAAGTTTGCAGCCTCTAGAACACTTTATTAAGCCGTGAAAGCACTCCAGATAAAAATAGTAATGATAGAGTCCATTCAAAACGGGGGGGGGATTTAAAAACATTAAGTTGATGAAATATTTTCCTAAAATCAATTTCAAAAACTATCCAAAGCCCCAGTGCATAGGCTTTAAGATACACTGGCTTGGACTGTAAGTAAGAGCAGGCTGTAATAAAACTGTGTGTAAAGCGTTGTTTAAGGGCGCGTGTGTCGGGGTTATAAAGCAAGAGGAGGAGTCTCTCCCCATGACCCCGCTTTGTCTGGTTTTTCCTGGCAAGGGGGGAGGCTCCTCTGCTGTACTGTGCTGGCTCCTGCCCGGGCCGAGCCCGCTTTTGAACCTTGAGCTGTAGCAGCTGAGGCCCGGCCGGAGCGGAGGTGCGCGGCACTAGGTGGCACTGGAACACCGCCCGTGCCGGGACAGCCGCGCTCTTCCGCTGCGCGCTGCAGCTCCTGCCTTGGCAAGTGTCAGGGAAATTGTTTTATTGTTAAAGGGCATAGTGTAATATATTCATCTCCATCCAAGGCAGCCATTTAATGCCCTGAAACATGCCCTCTCACAGCTCTGGCCTGTTGACTATGCTTATTTGGTGTAATAATTAGCAGAATTTCTCGCTAACAGTGGTACTTACCAACACCTCACATTTTCCTCTGTGTTTTTGTACGTGATGGATTGTGCATTCTGTGAATAAAGTTATGCGGGTCACAGCCTAAGCCCTGTACAACACAGCTATTTTCTGCACAATAGCTCTGAATAGATATATATTAACTCCTTTTTAATCCCCGTGGTGTGTAGTGCAAACAACTTTGAGTCTTTTTGTAATAGGCTATTGAAAACTTGTAAGCACAGAACACTTAACTTGTCAACGAAAAAAGAGAAATGAAATGAGGAGCTGCAGCAATTAGAGTACAGTGTCTTTTACCAATGGCAGGCTTTAGGAGCCTATTCTAGTGCTTCATGAAGTTTGGTACAGATCACTGTACTTTGTTCTAGAGGAACAGTTCTCATATGCATGTTACAGGTGATCTCTCTGCTGTCATGATGTTCGAAGTTAGTCTGCTTGGTGTGAAAATACAGATAAGAATTCTGAGTTAAACAGTAGTTGGGTTTTTTGCACTTTTCTAGCTGGAAATGATTTAGCTTAAAATTCCTGTCATGGAAATTAAAAAAAAAAGGTCCCTGAATAAATGCTGTGGGTAGGGATCCTCATCGTGGTTCCTTCCAAATGCAGGGACTGATAAAGTTAAGGGTTCCCAAAATTATTAGGTAACTGTAGTCTTTTTTCAGTTAAACTCCTAAGTAAAAATCTAATGGAATTCTTCTGTAATGAATTAGCTCAACTAACAGTGGTTTGAGGCATATTTCATATGGCAGTTCAGCTTTGCATGGAGACTATCAAGCCTTTGTCACTAGTTTAGTTGGGAATTGCAGCGTAAGTAGTGCTAAATGTGGGTCATAAGCTCTTGCAGTTGTCTGTTATTTAATTTTAAAATCTTCTCTTTGAATATTTTTTAAAAATCCTACATTGTTCATTCTTTTTTCATTCAGCCCTTCTTGAATTCTAGTTACTGCTGAAGCAATTCCATTGTAGAAGGGGAAGTAATACAGCGTGTTAAGCCAGCAAATAAGAACAAAGGTGGGTCTGGCAGCTTTCTCTTAGTGTCAGTTCCTTGCCCTCAGCCTCCCTTATTAATGCAACTGAGCTGCTGTCACTCAGATGGTTTTAACACAGACATGCAGGCTACGTGTCAGAAAGGGTGGCCTAGATTTTTGAATTTCAAGTTGAGAGTACCCCAACATACAAAACCACTGTATCAAATTACAAAATGGTTGGCTCTAGTCTTTGTAGACATTCTTAACGAAATGAAATTTATTTATTCTTGTCTTTGATGTAACCTCTAAGGAAAAAAGAGAGTTTAGATTTTAAGGTGTCTGCCGTATGTTCAATTGGATGGAGACTTTCCTGTGTGCCTTTAATTTTGTGATAGTTCAGAACAATCCTTCTCTTTGTCAAGTTGTACTTCTATGTTAGAATTATTTTTTGTGTACTTGTATCTCTTTATATAAAGGGTTTTTATGTTTTCTCACTGTTCCTTCACTTGTACTAATTTACTTTGGGCTTTTTTGATAATGTTCTTCTATAACATATACAGATACTTACTTAAAAATACAATCAGAAATTATTTGGTGCTTTTTCTTTACTGGATCATTTCATGGATTCAATTTTGAGTGTCACCACACAGTTGATTAAACATGTCTATTTTCCTATCAGCCTGCTACAGCTTTAGTATGTTGTGGGTCAGTATGGCTGCCCCTCTTCTTCCTTTGTTTAGACAATGAATCAAAGCCATTCTAGAGTGAGTTAGTACTCTTGGTAGGAATTTTTCATTTATTAAATTTGGTAGAAGAAATTTTTTTTTCAGCAGAAGGGAGCAAGTAGGGCAAAGGAGAGTTGTGTTGAAATCTGGAATAGTCCTCTGTGTGCCAGCCTCTTTCTTTTTCACCTTCAAAAATCCAGCCTGTATTTGAGAATAGCATGGAGAAGGGAAGACATGGTTTTGAAAAGATTTATTATTACTGTACTACTTCACTTTCTCAAAATACAGACAGAGGTAGCAGTAGGACTATCTAGAGTCTTAGACCAATTAGGAATGTAAGTGTATGGGTAGAAAGGACAGGCAAGGGTTTTCCCTCAACAAATGTAAAAAGAAAACTTAAGAAATAATTTTTGTGCATTTTTATTTTAGTTGAGTAATGCTGTTCTGCAAAATTATACCTGAGCATTGCAAGTGAGGGGAAAAGTTAATGAGAAATAAAGTGTATATGCAAATAATAGAAATGAAAACTGGAAATTAAGTATTAGCCTTTTCATAAGTTAGAACAGCTTTATTAAAACAGCATTATTTGAAATGTAGGAGTTCTTAAGTTTGCTCAAAAAATGTATTCTTATGCAAAATGTTGATGTGCTTTATGAAATTCACCTGGATTTGACACAAAGAAAATGGCTAAACAGAGATCTACTTCTTTCACAGCACATCAGTGCTCTCTTGTATGCTACCTCTTAGTATACCCTAACATTATTTACATAATGCAAAGATGACTTAAGAATAAAATGTGAGTAGCCCTTCTTTTAGCTGTAGTTCTTTAACCTTACGATAGTACTGCAAATGTTCTCAGTACTGTGAAATACAGATACCAACAAACCTCTGGGTTTTTGGATTGTAAGGCAGAAGAGAATTTCTAACACTAAGGTCTCCTGATTCACTGACCACTGCTGACTGGCAAAGTGATTAATCAAAACCGAACTGAGGAACGAGATGCATCAAACTTTCAGTCAGTGTGGCTTTGCTGCTGCCTCCAGTTTATTTAGTTAGGCTGTATGTGCAGAACTTCTTAAGGAAATATGAATGATTCACTGTAGCCTGCTGGTCTACACAGTTTGGGAACCACTCATTTAGAAAAACTTCCAAACTTGATGTAAGAAAAAATTCCCATGAGGGAGAATTCATGTTGCACAGAGGTATCTCCTCCAATGCCTAATTATCCTTTCTTTTCATTGTGCTCCCTATTTCTGGTCTGAACTTGCCCAACATTTCAGACCCTGAATTTTGCTAATTGTTGCCTGCCAACTTAACATTTAAATGTTAGCTTTCTGTTCCCCATGTGTCTTATTTTGGAGACTGTGAACAAAACAAAGCCTTCAAGCTAAACAAAATTAACCAAGTCTGAACTGTTCACTATGAGGTGTTTCTTTGAATGACTTTTTTGGGAAAAAAAAAACCCCTTTTTTCAGCAAACCGTGTAGCAATACCTGTCTTGAATTTATATGCCAAAATTCAATTCAACAGTATTTCATTAATAGTTGTCTTATTATAAAGTTGAGTCAACAACTGTAGTATTTAGGTTTTCTAAGTGAGTGTTACCATCATTTGACTGACGGCGTTGTGCATGCAAAGTCAGGAAATGAGTATGTAATAAATACAAACCAGTGGCTGTGCATTTATTACACAGGTCACTCTTACAAATCATAGACTCATAAAATACCAGGTTGGAAGGGGACCTCAAGGATTATCTGGTCCAGTTGTGTAGAATGTTACAAATTGCACTACTCCTCATTGAATACTCTTGTACAAATTCTGTTATGTTAAATTTATGTCCATAATGTGATCTCTAATTTTAATGTCCTTTAAAATACAGTGTAAAAAGTGATGCAACTATATTAACTGTTCTCTTGTTGTATCTTCAAAAACGACATCTCAGTTGTGCTGTTTTGGAAAGACATATGTTGATAGTGAATTCATTGTAACCATGATTACACATCAGTTACCTTTAAATTGTTTTGGGGAGAGGAGGGAGAATTGCATGAAGCTTCTGCTCAAAGCCTCCTCTAGTGAGAAATGTTGGAAGGAAAATTTAAGTTTATCATGTCCTTGAAAAGGGCAAAGCACAAAAGATTGAAGAGCAGAGGCAAGGAGCACGAGGCAAGAAGTCTGGTGCTGCTTCTGCAGCCAAAGCCCAGGGGACTGGCATTCCCCTTCCTTTGGTGTGTTCTTTGGCAGTGATGTTGTTAACTGTGGCACATACTCTCAAGAATTATCTGGTAAATGCCTCTTTTAAAATACATCAGCTGTGTGCCTGGTAAAATGTGACTTACACAAAAGAAAAGTGTTCCTGGAATACATTTCCTTTTATCTGTAAGGCTTTAAACCATCTTCCTGTCTTTTCATTCTGGAATGAAGAATACAGTTCTGCATTCTGCAAATATGTAAATATGATGTCTTGGAAGGCTGTAAAGGTCTTCAGATTTCACCAAGTTTGTAAGTGCTTTTAGACTTTCGTAGTGCTTATTGTGGTAATAAAATCTCTGGAAAATAATTTGGTTCTATAAAAAATACCAAGAATCAACAATTTTGTAGTAGCCTGCTAAGATGTTCAAATACTGTGTAATGGGCATGACAGTTACAGTATGTGAAATTTAATGCTCTAGCTCCTTATTGATCTTCCTTGTAGCCAATTGCATGGCACATGCATTTGCACTTAACACCCACTCTTTCTACATTAACACTATCTTCTGCGGTGTCATCAAGGGCAGTTTGGAAGCTGCATTTGATGCTAAAGTGAAGTATTTAAGGAAATATCTATATTTTTTTCATATCCTTTTCACTTTACTTTTGACTGCTTTGTCTTCTGGGTGATATTTTAACACTTAGAGGTTTTTTTCCCCCTTTTTAAAGTGTTCTTACTACACATTGGTTGCTTCTACCTATCAGTATATATAGAGACCAGCAATCCTGCCAGGCTTGTTATTTTCTGGAAATGATGAAAAGCTACAAGAAAATTAATTGTATCTTTGATTTTGCTGGTAGTTCTGAAAAACTGTATTAGTGTGACCGGCCATAGTTTGTGTTGGCAAGTTCTTTGTCTATATCTACAGAAGTTATGAGCCTGTTGCAAAGGTTCTGAATCTGCATTTCAAGCTGTGTCAGACCTTGGGTTTCAATCTGGAGGTCCTTGGGTTTCAATCTGGAGGTCCTTGGTCTATTCTGTGGTTGTTGGTCAGTGTGTTTGCTCTTACTTGGCTACATTAATTAGATACTGAATCTCAGTGGAGTTTGTACAACTCTGCGTTGCAGATACACCGTACTTCCCAAAATAATACGGTGATCCTTAATGTTTCTTTCTGTTTCCTTGAGTTATTCAGGGAGAAATAGCACCATGTCAGCATCATTTTCCATTCTTATGCATAATATGCGTCTCCTAAGGCTACAGAGATCTAGTGCCATGTGTCCTGGTAAAAGATTTCCATAGAACTTAAAAACCATCAGTATCGTTATGTCATTAGAACGTGAGATGAACATGAACAGCAACACTAAATGTATCATTGTTTCAATATTAACTATTATTATAGTTTTTATTTTATCTGTCTTTAGTCTTTATTGAATCTTTTGTCTGTCAAATATTGTTGCTTAGTATTTCACAGCTGGTCAAACCCCCTTGGTTTCTTGGGACTGGATGTGTAGGGGTGTTTCTGCTACATCATGCAGAATTAGTTTTTGGTAACAGTCACTGAGGTTTCTGTCTTCTGATTCTTTGGAGATGAGCTGGTTAAGAATTGCTAGATTAAGAAATCTAGTTTCTCAGAAGCTATTGGCTATTTTTTAGAAACTGTGCACAGAATGGCATGCAGAAATGCTCCAGTGCCCTTACCTATTCATTGTGACTCTCAACTACATTGAACTAAAAGTATCCACTGTCTTAAGTGTTTTCTGAAGTACATGTATGATCCTGAGTCCATTAGTATGAGAAGAAACTGAGAACTGGAAGTCTTAATGAAACTTGATCATTTTCAAACAAAGTTTGAATGTTCTTACTTCTCACCTAATACATAGAGCTGACCCATTTACGAACTGGTACCTGCTGCAAGAGGATGCACAGATGGTAAGAGGGAACAAGACATGGATGATGGTACCAAAATGCTTACAGTGATGGTAGAAGTAGACGTTTATTCACAATTATGTGGAGGAGGCTTAGGGACAGCCCAAAGTGTCTGTATTTGACCTATTTATTACTTCAAATTTTTATTATGACTACTCACAGTGCTAATCCATGTGTGACAAATTTACACTCAGCTAGGTAAGGAAATTGCCAGTTCTGTTCCATTAACAGCCACTGGCCAAAGGAACAATGTTCCTGTAGGTTAAAACAACAATTAAGGGGCCCTTAACACTTCAAGGTGGGGAGAGAGGGGATACTGGCAGCAGACACTTTTCACACATTGCTAAGCTGCTTCAATGCATAAATTAACTCTTAGTTCAGTTACATCAGTTGAGTGTGTTGTGCATGACTGGTATGTGTGTGTGTGAACCAAAACCTGGGCCTGTTGATGTATGAGAAAGGGTAAGAGAGGTTGAAATTAGTACACAAAGCCAAACAGTACCTTTGCAGGAGAGAATATCAAGTAGTCTTTGAGACAGCTACTTACATGCTGATGTTATACCTGAGGTCTTTGCATGGCAGTGGATTGTTCATTACATAATATTTTTCATGCCCAGGTCACTTGAACTGCATTTTGTTGCTTCTGTAGCTGGACCCGTTTGTTCAGTGGAAGAAAAGGACTCACTGTGGTTATATTAAATAACAAGTATAATTTATTGTAGTATAATTAGCAAGTGTATATATGGGACATGAAATATTGCTAGACCGTTGTAGATAATTTTAATATGAGTTTACATAGAATAACAATAATGCATGGTTTTGCCCTTAATATAAAAATGTTTTTGACTTATATTAGGATGCAGGGAGGGCAGCTTATAGTATGTTAATGTGGTACAGTATGGTCAAATGTCTACCAGTATTTTTGGGAGACTGTATTGTAGAATGTAGCATAGACAATGTTTTTGATAAGTCTTGAGTGTAATGAAGGGCAGGCTGGCAATATAACATTTTCATGTCAGTAAATGGTGCTGTAAAATTGGCCAGTCCCTTAAGATCTTTTGATAAGTAGAGTTTACAGAAATAATTTGAAGAAAAAAAAAATTCTGAAATCTAATATATGTGATAATGGAGAAATAAAAGCTGTAATGGTACATTTAAAATGCATTTTTTATTACTCGAGATTCATTTCTGACATAACTTGTTTTAGTGAGCCACTTGAATGATCTTGGTAGCTATGAAGTTTTAATAGCTAACACTTGGAAAGCCTTGTAGTTTAAACAAATGTCAACTTCAAAATCACATTCCTTCCTTAAGAAACCATCCCAATTTTATTTAGAAAAAAAAAACCAAACCCTGACATGTGAAAGACTGTTAGGAGGTAATGTTGTGGAAGTTCCTGTAAAATGGTGGCTTTTTTCTTGATGGGGTCTTAGTATTTTGTCACAAAATTTTTGCTATATGTTTAATCTTCCTCCTTTATAAACCTGTTTATTAAGCATTTCAGAGCACCAGAGCTTTGCTTCATCCAGGACTTGAAAGAAATCCATGTTTTACTAGAGTTGATTAAAAAAAGAGAATGAAAGAGAAACAGAGTCCCTAATGGACATTCTTATGTGGATAAAAATGGTAATAGGAAGGAGATTTTTGAGAAACCAAAGATTTGCATCTGAACTGTGATTCATATCTTTCTGTCATGACAGTAGGCATTCTCAGGCATTCTAAACCTGATAACCCTTTGGAAAACAAAAGACTATTGGGAAAAACAGTATTGGAGAAGGAGACTCTATTTTCTTATTCTTTGAATAGTGGCTCTGTTTTTAATATCTATCCCTGAAATTTCTGCAAACACATTGGATTGCATTAAAAACAGAAAAATTGAAGTGTTTTACTACTTCTGGTCCCAAGTAGTCTCAAAAGTGTAAAAACTGCAGCAGGCAGTTAGCAAAACTTTTTGAAATTAAAAAATGGGCAGTGTTTTAGGAACTTCTGATGAAGGGAGTTGAAGCAGAGGGGCTGTTGTAGGCTGGGAGTGGAGATGACCCGGAGCTGCTACACCAACCTTTTTGCACCCTCACCTCCAGCACTGTGGTGTTCCCACGTTTAGCCCCAGCAAGATCATTTGTCAGATCTAGACATGAGATAGGCAAAAAAAAATCCTTTTTGCATGGTTTTAAGTCTTCCTTGTGTTAACAATTGCAATTTCTTCAATCAATTCTTCAGTACGTTTTATGCCAAGTACTTGGGGGAAAAAAACCGAAACTTTTGCTTAATGTTTTCAGTGGTTTTACGTGTTAGAAATTGTTGTGACATTGCAGCCTTAAATTTGTTGTCAGAACTAATTTCATTACTATTTCAGTGTGATTATAATAAATTTAGTTTTTATAGTATATTGTTTCAGCCAAGAAAATTATCTGTAAATTGGAAAATAACTATTGTCTTCGGACTCGTTTGATGAGGAAACTAAGTAGGAATTCTATGTTGGAAACACTAAAGTCTTCATAAGCCTTTATAGCCTAGATACTGAACTTCTGTCTTATAATTAAGAGAGAAATGAAACCTTCTGAGAATGGTACTGACACCTCACAGGGGAAAATGGCTATGAAAGTTTTTATATTGTCATGCTTCTTGGTCAGAAAATGTCATTAAGTCCCATCTTTTCCTTACATCACTTAATTTGAAAATAGCAAAATGTGTGTAACATAACTGCATTTTGGCCTGTGCTTTTGATGTGTCTTAGCTGTGTTTCTGTTACTTCTCTTGCTCTGTAACATACAATGCACCACTTCTCTTGCCAGGAAAAATTAATAATTGTATAATGCTTGAGAGATTCCAATTATTAGTATTCCACCTGCTGAATTTTACAACAAACAGTCTCATTAATAATCCTGTGTATTATTAATAAATGATCAGAGATTGTTAATGTCTGCAGGATGTTCGTTGCACACTCTAGAAGTGGGTATTTGTGCTTCTGATCTTTGTTGCAGTCAGTTAAAATAGCTCCAGGAACACTCACAGCAGCCCACAAAATAAGTATTTGCAGAGGTTTTTGCCTTTCTGAAGGCCCAAGATGAACACTTAACACAGTTTCTAAAGCAGTGCACAGTGCATGGTGACAGGAATGGTGCACATTAGATTGTCTTTAATGTGTTGGCATCACAAATGTGTGTATAAAAATCACATTGTTTTTTAAAATGAAAGAAATATTATCTTGATATCTGAATAAACTGTTACACTGTTGATAATTTTTTAAATGTGAAAATCAGACTTAGAAAAAGGCTTTTTAAGAAGCCTGATAC
The DNA here is from genome assembly GCA_013397775.1 of Eulacestoma nigropectus. Classification (NCBI taxonomy): domain Eukaryota; kingdom Metazoa; phylum Chordata; class Aves; order Passeriformes; genus Eulacestoma; species Eulacestoma nigropectus. Next base: position 1,043,942 of record VZTE01005381.1, on the reverse strand, counting down.
CTTCAAATAAAGGCAATTTTTTCGTTTTTATTTAGGGGTTTATGTGTTTGAAGAGCCAATAAACAATGCTTATGTAACAGTGCTTAGACTTTCACATCAGCCAGCTGGTATAGCCAGATACTCAGTGTTTCTTTTTTTTTTTTTTAACTTTTTGGAGGTATTTGTGAGTAGCTTGATGTTTTTGACATCTGTGTGACAGCTTCTTGCATAAGAGATGAGCAGCATGTTATACCACCCAGCTGTGTGTATTAGTCTGCACATCAAGCTGAAGAGCGGCACTTAGCCAGATCTGACAATCAAATGTGAACTACTACTACCTATACACAAGAGTGCATTTTAATGTTGTGTGCTTTTTGCCAAAAGCCTGATACTTGACAAAGAAATTGTCAGAATCTCTCTTCTTCCCTCTTTTTTTTTTTTCTTCCCACAGATGTGAGTCCATGTTAAAATATTTTTTTTTTTTTCTGCAGTTTAATATGGTTTATCTTACACATAACAAAGCCAGTCTAATGTTTTCAGCAATTTCATGTAATAAAATTCTGGCAAGCTTTTCGTAATAGAGGAGTGTAATTGTTTTAGAATATGCAGGAAATCAGCGTGTCATTTTCTGCCAACTTAATCTGAAGTTACAATCTGCTGGGTTTCACCAATGACTTCATGTCAACATACCAACAACCTGTCCCCAAAGAAAACTGAGGACATAAAGAAATCACACCACTAGTTCAGAAATGTCAGTGCTGCTCTTCTCAGGCTTGTTAAGAATTGGTGCTCAGCACATTGTGAGTGTGGAGATGAGTGAGAGCCACCTGCTCTTATTGTAGTTTGACTGATCTATGAACCTTAAAATCCTCTGCACTTCCACCTTACTTTAAGCCTCTGTCGTCTTTCTTGATGCTTAAATTTGAATAAATGGAATTCATTGTCACAGAATTCAGTTATACTCCAGAGTTCAGCTTTCCTTGTTTACATGTTTGTTATAAGCCAGGAGTTAGTTACTACGTGGGATGTTTTTTCTTCCTTTTTTAAAGAGTAGTGCCAGAATAGGGAAGATCTGTTTTGACCTTGTTTTGAACTTGATTTTATGAAAGTGTTAGTCATACCTTTTTTTTTTTACTTACTCCGTTTCCCTTTGTATTATACCCTTAATATTCTTTTAAAAACAGTATTCCATTTCCATCTGGTCTTTCTCTTACAACATAAAAATATTGAGTGAGCTGCAACTTGAGTTGTTTCTTGTGCTAGTGTTTATGTAGTTGAAAATATGGCAATAAAAATAAGAATTTGAATCCTGTTATATATTTAAGCATTATGGCAGATACAGTTTTATGATCTTTGAGTTGCAAGTAAGTTGAAAATTGTTAATAATCAAAGTTTGTAAAAAGTAATCCTTGCAAGTTAAAGAAGGAAAGAGTTTACTAATTTTCTAGGCCAGTACTTCCACTGTAATAATTTTTACACTGTTTTTAATCTGTACTTATACTGAGTTAGTGTTGACTTAGTCTGTGGGCAGATAAATGTGAATGGACATGTCATGGATCAGGATTGTTTGATTTCAAAATTCTGATGGCATGTTTCACACATCTCTTGCACTTTGCAAAGCATTAACATAATTAATTATATAGTGCCACAAAAAATCTATTTTGATTAATTAAAACCTGAAAGATACAATTTGGAGAAAAATCAGGCTTTTATCTTAGCAATTTATTAATGGTCACATTGGCTAAATACTGGTAGAGATGCTCTCAATCTAAACCAGAAGTAAAAATGGAGTTAAGAGAACAAAGGGACAGAGAAAACCTGTTCTTACAGGCAGATGGTTCTTTGTGCACTCCCAGCATCAAATTGGATTTATGGCTGTCTCTGGGATGGCAGGTCTTGAGGATGGCATTTTAAATATTATCAGGCTGTGGGGGCTTTGGGGTACAGTAGACTGTGCTTTATTTTTCTTTCATAAACCTTTTCAAGAAATATTTTAGAGTACACCCAACACTGGGGCTCATTATTTTAATGAAGTGGGTTATTGAGCCATTTGCTGAAATAGGAGCTTTGTACCCATTGGACGCACAAATTGAAGTAAAAATGAAAAGGAAATAAGAAATTAATGTGTAATTATAAAGTAGGCATAGGTCTGAAGAACATAAGGCCGAGATTAATTTTGATCAGTGTAACAAGGACTGATTATCTAAAAAAGAATTTAGGAGTAAAAGTACTCATGTGCTCTAAAACCACCTAAACTGAATTACTGCTTTGTAAATGGAGAAGTTCCACAGATTTTTTTCATTTGTTTTTCATTATTTAGTTTTCCAGAATTGAAGGTAATAAGAGAAGTAATTGCACCTGGTTTTGTTATTTTAATACAGCTACTTTTATACTTCTCTGTTTATATCTTGGTTTTTAGTCTAATTTTCTGTTTCAATTTTACCCCTCTAAAACAGAAGAAAAAACTTCTTGAAGAACTTGGAGAGAATAGACTTCCATATCTGACACCAGCCGATGCTGACTTCCACCAGTTGGTAACGTATTTCTTTTTACTCGTTTTAAACTGAAATGGCTGTTTGCACTGAACAACAAATAAATCTTCCTTCGAAGAGACACTGTGAAATCTGATATGAAAAAAGATATCCTGATGGCTGATAATGCACTTCCAGGTGGTGTGAAATAAGATCTCTAGAACTAGGATATTCACAAATGAGAACTTGGTGAACTTTTTTTATTTTTAGGTGTGTGCTCTCAGTATCAGTAATGTATAACAGTTAATCACAGTTCCTCATGCTTTGTTGAAACAAAATCCATGTCACCATTCTTTCAATTTATTTTTTTTCTGAGTGGTGAAGAGACCTTTATAGCTCTCATTTAGCGTAGTAGGGGGAATATTAACATAGAAATTTAAATTTTGGGGGGCTTAATTTTACTTTCCAACAATAAGTAGTTAAGACTTTGCTTACAAAACAAACTGTGGAAACTGGAATGCCTCGAATGAAACCAAACAAAAGTGAGATCAGGCCCAGTAGCCACATGAGTAGTAAACCAAGTGAGTGTATGGAAGAATATAATGAATTAACAGAATTTTCTGCATCCACCTTGGATCTTTCTAAGTCAGCTACAGAGCTCAGAGTAGGTTCAATCAGATCAAATTGGATCATGGTAAGACAAAAGGCATAAGAAATAACCTGGTTGTTTGAACAGCTCCAGTGAACATACTCATGTTACACAACACAGGAGTGGTGCCTGCCTTGTGTTGATACATGGCTCAAAGATGTGCAAGTGGACAAGAGCTGGGAAAATTTATAAGAGCAATACAGATGGATTTTATTATTTCTTTTTTCTTTACACACAAACCCAATCTTTTCAGTCTTAAACTTATGCTTATGAAGAAACTCTTCCCCCTTTTAAGAATCAGGCAGCTGACTTTTCTCTTCCCTAGTCCTGTTACATCCCCTCCTGTTTGTTCTCTTCTATCTCAGATGCTGCCAAGAGCTGCTTTGCCCAGCATCTTTTTTTTTTGTCCCATCTTTTTAAATTCACCTTCTCGTGGAGCTGACATGAAAAGAGAAAGTGGAGTCAAGGTTGCCCAAATGGCATCTCATTTGCCTCAGGGTCAGTAACCCATAAGTATAGAAGACAGTGAGAACAAGATAAGCAGTAAAATCATACCTGTTCAAGCTTTTCAAGCTTTAGTTAAGATACTTTCTTTTAGTTTAGATATATTCTTTTTGCAAATATAGAATTTTACTTTTTATGTAGTGTATGTGTGCATAGTAGGTATTTTTAAGTATATATGGTAACCATAAGCATCACAAACACCTTTTGAATTCTGTGGTGGCTGTGAAATGTTACTTGAATCACAGCTGTAGAAATTGCAAGTTCCGTGATACTTAAATGCACTACAGCTGGAGAGGAAGAGAAGGGTGAGAGCTTGAAGACAACAAATCGGCAAAGTAAAATGTCACATGCAGTTTAGTTTTATAGTGTGTCTTTCCTGGACAGACCTGCTCTACTCCTTGAAGGATCCACCTTTTATAAAACAGTATTCTTTGAACATGTTGGAAAAGTTAGGTAGGATGCAACTAAAAAAATCTGCCATGTCCTGTCGGGTATGGAAGTGTACAAGCTGAACAGAAGTAAGAAATTCCGTCACAAGCAAAACTTCCACTGACATCCTCTTTCAGTGTGTTTTGCCTGATGAAGGATTTTGGAAATGGGCCCCGAGCCATAAGCTGAAACAATGTAATGTTTAAAGCCAGTACTGAAGAAGAAAGGGACTGTAACAAGGTAATTCCCAAGTATTTGAAGCACAGACTATCACTTCATGGTGCACATGGCAGTTTGCTTATCAAGGGTCCTTATTGCTGATTCCTAACTTTATCCTGCCACTTGAGTCCATAGGGTGATTCTCTGTGTTGAGTATCACCATCAGAAGTGAAAGCATGTTTAAAATCTTGTGAGTAACATTCACAAGAAGATTTGAGCATCAAATGTGCTTTTTTTTTCCTGTCCTGTAGTTGCCTGTAATGCACCCATTCCTTTCAGAGTGAACAGTGAGTTGACCTTTAATACTGGCTGTCAGAGTTACAACACAGAGTACATGATTACTGCCCTTCCCCATCCCCCTGAAACAACACGGTGTCCAGAGTGAACCCAGTGTTCACCCTGTGTTCTGATCCTGTAATTCTTTCCTTATGGAGGGCACAGCACAAGCACTGGCTGGGGATTTAAAGAAGACCAGGCAGTTTTCATGTGACGTGTCGGAAATTTGTTTCCACTTCCTGATTTCTTTTGAGATACCTTAATGATAAAATAGTTCTTAAGCATGTGATCTTAAAGCACAACCCGAAGGTAACATGCCTCTGACTTGGCTGGCAACTAAATGTGCAAGGCATTACCTCTGCAGTTCAGGAGGGAAATACAATGTTGTTACCTTTGTAAAATCTGTGTTCTTCCTTTGTAGTGCATGTTTTCAGGCATTTAATTGCTTTACGTCATATTGCTATTTCCCTCCTTCTGTTTCTAATAATTGTTTGGAATTTCATGTGTGAGATTCATGTCAGAGATTCAGTGTATTTATATTTTCATATAAATGGTTTAAAAATATATAGTATTAGTGACTGTTTAAATATACCGTAATAGCCTATGTAATGTGGTATGATTATGTCCAGTGTACAGAATTATTTAAAGAAATACCGGGGTACTGCTGTAGAACTGTTAGTGCTCTTTCTTTCATGCAGGGCATTTGCATAATGAAAGAAATAATGAAGTAATTATATGTCACAATATATAATATGCTGTCATTATTAAGTAAGATTGTGAAAGAATATTTATGATTCACATCAGCCTGTATCTACACATCTGACTGCAGAGTCTTCCATTTACAGTTAGTGATTTCACTAGGTGTTGTGTATAAGGATTTTTTTCACTGTACTGTTCAAAGGCTGGAGATACACAGCAATGATAGAAACAAAAGGGGCAGTTCAGGACCTCTCAAGGAATCACTTCACACTTTTGACAAGCTCAGGTGAACTTAGTTTATCAAATTCGGATTCATTTCTTTGAATGAAAGCAGGGATCCGCTATTCTGAGACTGTAGAGGGACCTTCACACAGATCTGGTACTGTTTTCAAGCTTTGGTGTTTGAAGCTAAGCATGTAAATACAATTGTCAGAAATTATTATCTGTAGATACTGTTACAGGTTTTTTTTCCTGTCTCTAGGAATCTAGTTTTTGGAACCATAAGAATGTATAAAGAAAAGGAGTTAGCTTCACTGTAAAAATTTCACAAGGAATGGTGGCGAGGTTTATAGATAAACCATGATTTATTATGTGTAATCATTATTTTTAAAATAGGCTTCCTTTTATGTTTCCCTTTTTAGTAGAAACAAATGAGCCTATAAAGCCAGTTCTTCAGTGTTGTAGGATAACAGTGCATTATGATACAAAAGTCTGTTTTCATGCAGTGGAAAATGTGCATACTTACTGCCTGGTTTGTGTTTTTTAAGGGCACAGTCTTTGGATTTTAAAATTAATTTCCTGAAAGGCAGTTTCGAATGAGACTTGGAAGTAGATAGTACAAGTAAAGTGGGTTTGAGTTGTACCAGAAGGAGCTCACAGATGGGTTGTAGGTCAGTGTGGTGCTTTGTGCTGGTGACTTTTATTTGTCTTTTTAGAAGCACTTTGAACATAAGCTATTAGACTAGTAAAAGTTTTGACAGATCAGTTTTGTGCATCTATGTGCTCTTGCTCCATCGCCTAATGCCTTCAGATTTCAGTTTAGCTTAATATGTGTCCCCACACCACCGTCAGTATCTACCTTTTCTCCAGACTAGTGATTAATTTTTGAACAAAAGGAAATAGGTGTGGGGAGTCCTTGGGAGCTTCACAAGTGCTAATTGATACCTGATAAGATCACATTACCGCCCTTCCCTTACCGAGGGCACTAGTTTGCATCTGTTTCTTTTATTTATCTATTAATTTTAATGAAAAATACATAAGAAATCACTCTTCTTAAGGACTTATTCTCTAGCCTTTGTCCAGTTTGCCAAACAGTCTCAGCAGTAGTTAAAGCAGATTTACAGGCAACCAATAAAAGGTGTGATTATGTGATACTCACTTCCTTAGAAAACCAGATTAACAAAACAAAATTATCCAAGCCTTCCTGGAGTGGGAAGCAGTGTTGTGCATACAAAGCAATAGCTGCTGATTAGCAGTGTTATACCTTGCTGGGAGTTGTTGCCTCCACACACGGCTGGATTCTGAACTCCAGCTGATACCAGAGCTGGTGTGGTCATAAGAGGATATGAGGAAAAAGGTTACTACAAGTAGGGAGCTGGGGTGGAAAATAAGTTTGGACATTTTCTGTTATCAAAAGAGAGATTTTATATAAAACAGGAGAGCTGATTGGCAGACACTGAGGAAAGTAAAAATAGAAAGGACCAGAATGTTAGTAGCGCATTTCTTGAAAATTTACGTTTTGATTTTGTTATTTTTTTCCCTGAAAAGTATTGCTATATAAAACTGTTAGAGTTTATTATGAGCCTCTAGATTTCTGTACATCAGAATGAAACAGAACGGTCTTTGCAACCATTGCAAAAAGAGGAATCACTTTCTTACTGCTTGATATTCTGTTGTTTATATACTTAAAGGCAGCATTACCTGCAGGTTCATCAGATGAGCTATATGTTCTGCTGAATTCTTCTAGAGTCTTCCTGTTTATTTATTTGGAGATCTGCTCTCCAAATAAAGCCAGTGGTACACAGCTAGAGGAAATATGAGAATAAAGTAACAAATGCTGGCATCTATTTCTTCACCACATTCTAGACTCATGCTTGTTAACTTGACAGCTTTGCCTTGTCTTGAAATATCTTGACTCCTGTAAAAAGAATAATTATTTTCCTGTTTTTGTTGTCTGGGCTTTTTTCTCCTTTAGTGGAAGACCAAGTATTCCAAGCTGGTCTTCAGGAAATCTGATACAGTACCTGAAGAGATCCATCAAATGGTACAAGAAAGCTTCCTGACCTTGCGAGAACACAACTGTTTCTTCCAAGATCTTGTAAGGATCAAAGGAAAAGACTTTCTTACTCCAGTGTCTCGTATATTAATTGGAAACCCAGGATGCACTTACAAGTACTTGAACACAAGATTATTTACAGTTCCTTGGCCTGCTGAAGGTTATGATATAAAATATTGCAGTCCTCAAATACATGATGCTTGTAAAGCATTAATGAGACTTAATGACTACTTGCATATTGAAGCAGTCAAGGCATTACAAGGACAAAATTTGTTTGAGACCAAAGAAATTAAAGATAGTACTGTAATGGATAGGGAGCAAAGTTTTGCTACTTCTCTTATGGAGCAAGGGTCTGTTTCAAAAGATCAAAGTGGTGTTTGTGTATCAGAGGATGACAGAAATCTAAAGAACAGGACATCTTATAACTTGACTTTATTAAATTATATGGATCCACTACAAATGGTGTACTTGAAACAAGAACCTTACTTTGGAATGGGGAACATGGCGGTGAGCTGGCACCATGACGAGAATCTGGTGGAAAGGTCAGTGGTGGCTGTGTACAGTTACAGCTGTGAAGGTGAGTGATGGGACCTGAACAGTCACAAGAATATCTGAAATCCCTGAAGGTCTCCTCTGTTCCCTTGTGTGTATGTACAAAAGCACACCTGCATGCTGGTCTAGACTTGTCACGTGCTTCTGAACGCATTGTGGTACCTTTTGTATTTAAGCCTTATCTTTATTTCCACTAAAACCTGTACACAATACCTGTGTTTACTGCAGCTGGCTTAGCAGTTGTTCTCTAAGTAGATTTAAAAATTGGTATAATTAACTCCCTGACTAAGAGCCAGGAAATCAAAATCTGTCAAATACCTTTCTAAGGTTAATGCATGAGCATGTTTTCTATCCTGTAAAATGTTTCATTGTAGTTGAGATCACCATTTTTATGGTGTTATTTATCATATACAGACTTGCTTTGCTTTATGCTGATTTTACTACTCTTCTGTCTTTGGAAAGATCATTTTCAGTTGGTTTTGGATGAAAGTATTACTGTATTTACTTAGAAGTATATGCATTTTGTCTAGGCATGCTGCAGTGTTAATGCGTGTTTTATGGAGGACTTGCCAACATTTCTCTAGCTGGGAAGGGTGGACACTCTGCATTAAAACAGCTGTTGTCTGACAGGCTTTGCAGGCTCTTGCTTATTTTAAAACACTTGCATACAGTATTTTGGGGGTGGTGATGGTAAAAGTGCAGTTGAATTGTCATTAAATATTTCATTTTTAGTTTAAAGTACCTGTCCCATTTTGGTCTTTATTTAAGACTAGACATGAGGATTTTTTTGTTTGTTTTGTTCCTAACAAGTCTTGAAAAAAGGCTTGGATTTTTGTTTAAATGACTCTCAGTTTTGCAAACATAAGATTAGAATTTAGACACTTGATCTTGAATTTGCAAATGTTCTGTTATGTTTCATAATTGACAATGGATTTTTTCTTCTTCCAAAAATCCTGTGATGTTTGCTTTAGAACGTGGGAAGAATTCATGTTGACTTCAGTTTGTTTTGACTAAAGACTATGATATAAAAATAATAGTTTATACTCCTACATGCATTCTCTTACTGGTTTTGTTACTAGTTTTGAAACTCTGGGGTCACTTTGTTACTTAATATACAGCTGAAGTAATACTATTTACATTTTCCTGGGTATAAAACATCAACTTTCCTGGGTATAAAACATCAACTGGCTTAGCAAACTGAGTAGAAGAGATTTCCTGATGGGTAAAAGTGTAATTTTCTTTATGAACTTCTTTCTGTCTTATTTGTCAATGGTGTCAAGTAGATGTGGAGGGTTTTTTCCCAGTAGTACTGTAGAGAAATATTCTTTCAGTAGGATTTTAAGTTAAAGAAACCTAAACATGAACTTGAAGTAATAATACTGTGTATGAGGATTTATTGTAGTATGCTTAAAACTTTTTTACTTTAACATAAAGTTTGCTTATGAAGGGGGAAAAAAGTGAGTCCCTTTAAGTTCAGAGTGCTATAAATTAACAAAAATGAAAGCTGCTGTGTTTATTCATAACTTGTCAGTTGATTTTATTTCTTTTATTCAGCAAGTTAAATAAGTAAAAACTTTGTTATTTTAAAACCACTGCAAATTCTGTAGAAGATTTGATTGATGTGGGTAGACAGAAATATTTTATATGTTTAGACTAAAAATTATTTTGATAGCTATGTACAATTAATATTTTTGCCAAATACAAAGTTTTTTTTCATGAATACGCTTACAATTAAAAGTTTGTATTTCTTTTCTGAAAGGTTTGGAAATAGACATGAAAACAAAGAAACCAGCGTCTTTCTAGTAAATAAATTGATTGTTCTAGCATTTACATTTAAAAAAAAAAAAATTAAAAGTCACTACTTAAAATTTTTCTGGTTTTGCATTGCTTAAGTTGGTTCCTTGAGCTTTAGAGGGAGTTTCAGGTGCCTGCCATGGCTGTGAAGCATCATAGAGAAATGTCCTGCAGTACAGCTCTATGTGCAAGCAGTTCACTCCCATCTCTGTGTTCAGGGTGTGGTTGTCGTTGTATATCCTTAAAGCAATGACCTGCTTATTCATAAACTGGAGGAAATGGATCCTGTTTATCGGAGTATGGTTTTGTAACTGAAGTGACAGTAGATATCTGTATGTGTTAAAGTTTTGTACCCAGGGCATCCAAGAGGATTTGATTTTAGAGAAATAGATTATCTTTCTGCTCTTCTGATTTCTGTTTACAGCTTTCCAATGCTGATGATTATAAGCTCCTCCATGTTTGTACTATTATTCTTTCCAGTTCTATACAATGTCAATGTTTTGATGGTTTTCTGCAGTTTGAAAAGACTTTCAATATTTCCTATATCCTCACCATGTCTCCATAACTCTGAAACATGAGGATCTCAACATCTTTTTGAAGAATATTCTTACATCTTTGTAGAATCATGTCTTGACTTCTCTTATTTTCCACAATTATATTTAATTTTCTGCTGATAGCTTTTATTAGTACTTACTCCATTAATTCATTTAGTATTGAATTAGCATTGAATTCTCAGTGTAGTATAAAAAGACTGTCACAGACTCATTAGAGAATATACAATCAAAAGAGTAGACGTTGTCAGAATTTTTTTGATGGAACTATTTTTCCTTTAGAAGATGTAGATATGCTGGGTTAGTAATTTTCTGGGAGAAAACAGTGATTCTGTGGGAAATGCAAGCACAAATTAAGCGCAATGAAATTTGCTGGAACTGGCTTGATTCTCTTTTCTGCCAGGTCTTGCACGTTTGTTTTGTCAGCTCTCAATTCCTCAAATCCTCGCTGGTCTCTGAGGTACTCTGAGCACTGAGGGTCTGTGGCAGCCTTTAGCATGTGGAAGCTCTGGCTTCCAGAGCTCCGTGGCTGGTACTGCTCTACCCTGCTGCAGATGCAGAATCCCTGGGTTGTCAGATTTTGAGCAGCAGGAGCCCTTGGAGTCAAGCACTCTTCCTGAGCTATGGCAGCTCTGTCAGACTGTTTAGGGATGCACAACTCAGCTTATATGGTTTTATTTTTACTTTCATTTACATTTCTGCATCAGTATTTGTTTTGTAACTACTTATTGGATTAAATAGCATTAAAACAGATACTGCTGTAATTGAAACAACTTGCTTTCTTGTTCATTTGTTCATTGTTTGATGCAATAATGAAAATTTCATGTTTGAAACTTTGATCAGTATTAATTGGAGTAGAAGCAGTTTTCAATATGCCAGAAAAGAAATTTAGACATCAACATAAAAATATTGGAACAAGCTGATGTTCTAATTGATATCAGTGTTTATTTTCCTGTTTCCAGTGTAAAACTCTTTCAAATCAACTTCAAATGAAGTACATTTCTAACAACAAAATAAGGTAAACATTTTTCTTGATGCTTTCACTTACATTACATTAGGTTAACAGTAGGTTGTCAAGTGATGAGAATAGGGCCTCATAAAAATTTGAGAGGTTTCCTTTTAGTGTGTATGCTGCATGAAAGTGCATGAGTGGTAGTGGTGCATATGCAGATCTGAATAGGTTACAGAACGTGTGTTCAATTATACTGCCACTAACACTATTCAGAATTAGTTTACTTTTCAGAATTTATCAAGGAACAGGAATTTCAAATTTTGACCAGTTCGGCATTTTTAATAACACATTAGCTTACAAATATCCTATCACCTGAGACCATGAAGGTAAAAAAATAGTTCAGGATTTTAATATAGGAAGCTAATAACCCATATTTATTTCCTGCTGCAGTTATAAAAGTGAATTGCAATGCAGTAGAATAAAGTCATTTTCAAAAATTGGATTTTATCCATGAAAAGTTCCTAATGACCAGATTTCCATCAGGTCGTTGTAAGTTTTGTAGGAAGTTTTATTACTTAGCAAAGCACTAGTTGGTTCTAAAGATGTTCTTTGAAGTATAGACTTGTTTCAGTTACTAACTTACAGGAGAAGGAAAAAAATGTAAACACTTGAAATGTGTCCATCTTTCTCTTACCTGGATTTCCCACAGAGTGTGTTAGAGATTATGTAAGTAGTTTTCTCTAGATTCTTTACCATATCTAGTTTGTCTTCTTGCTGTAAGGCCTACTTGCTGTTTAACTCTTGAACTTCTAAAAAACTGGCTGTCTGCTGACAAGGTAATGTTAAAAGGTTTAACAGACTTACTGTTAGTTGCAGTGATGACTGATCTTGAAGGACTTTTTGTGCTTGTTTCTTTTGTAAAATGCTGTTTTTGTAGAGAAGCAACACCTGGCACCTAGCCTAATGATGACTATTTCATTTAATTGGGAATAAAAACAATTGAGATGCACTACAGATGTATGTTTCCTCACCATGTTAAAAAAATCCTGATGCTACAAAAGTTATTCAGAATTAAAGTCAATATAACTTTGTAGTTGACCAATACCCCTCTTTATGTACTGCTTAATGGATAAAAGTCATGGAGTAGATGTTTTTTGCAGGATTGGAATAATTTCTAATGTCAATAATAGAAATATTGCTTGTTGAAATAACAGAAATGGTATGTAGAAAATTTTATGTTACTCATTTCTTTTAAAAGTAAGTGCATGAAATGGTCATGGCTCTAACTTGTAGCATCTGGCCAGTTGGAATTATGTTTTGAGAGTCACAAATTTTTAGTGATCCACTTGCTTTCACAATAATAGGTTTGAATCCCTGTTGTCTAAAAAAAAATCATCACTTGAATATACTGTTGTAGGTTATGGGATTTCTTTTAAACATGTTCTCATTGATTTGATCAAATACAGCCTCTCCCTCAGAAATGAAGGGATGACAGAATATTCTTTGTTCTTATTTTAGTGCTTTTGTTCCTGATGTATTTTGATACAGCATTCCAAACTAGAATTGATAAGAACATTGTTGACAAAATCTTACGATTTTTGGTTTTGTGAATGTCAGTTGCAAGAAAAATTTGAATGTTGATAGAGTTTAACCTCCTAAACTCTGGCTTTCCAGTAATGAGGTAGAGGAAATAACTCTGGATAGATACTTATTTTTTCCCATTAGCTGCTGAGAAGCAAAGCGTGCTCTGCTTCTTTTACTTCTTGCATGTAACATATATAAATTGCTATTGAAAGACGCTGATAATTTATGTATTCGTTTAATTGAGGAACGTGTGCCCAAATTCTTTTACATTATGGAAAAAAATCAATCAATCTGTAAAAAAATAATATAACAATGGTCAGTTGGATTTAATGTGAAAGTACATGCTTACAGTCCTTGTTCTTAGCAATGTGTTGGCAGTGATTCTATTGTCTTAAGAAATGGTGTGTAAGATTACATTCAGGATATAATTTGGCATTACAGTTTGACTTGAATAGAGATCATTTAGGTTTCAGAGCATCAAAAAAGTCTCAAACTCTGGAAGATTTTGGATCTGAATAGCAAAGAAACCTTTCAAAGCTACTTTTACTTTCTGTGCTGTGGAACAATAGCCAAAGTAGTTCCGAGAAAACAAGTTTCGTGTTGTTCTGAACCTAACCATGACCCAAACCTGATAAAGATCAAATCTTAGTGCTGGAACATCTCTGAAATTTGAGCTGTCTAGTTAAAAGCATAATGTTGTGGCCAATTTTCTGCTGCTACATTCTCTCTTTCATGGTTCCACCGTAATTACAGGTTTGATGAGGTATTGTTATGTTGTGGTAAGCTTTTTACTTCATTGCACCATTTCATTTGGGATGCCAGCGTAAAGGTTTCTTGCAGGCCCAAGTCTGTAAATCTCTGCTGACCAGAATTCAAATTTGCACATAGTTTTGTTATACTTCCATTAAATACTTGTATATTTGACCATTTCTGTGTGGCTTACTACAAAATAAGTTTGTATTCTTAAGGTGATGGGTATGTGCAACATCCATGTGATTTGTTCTCAAATACTTATGATTTAGATGCATCCAAATGTTTTTACTTAAATGGGAACTGTAATTATATCAATAAATATGCAGCATTCAGTCATTCTTGAGGTGTCATAGAGAATTTAGTAACAACTTCTTTTTATGTAGACGTTTGTCAGTGCTACCTGGGGATATGCCACAAATGTTAAGGTGTCTTTTTTCCCCTTGCTCTCACTTTCAGGGTAGCTGGCATTTAAAAGCAAGTAGCAGCTTGCTTCCATTTGTTACCAAAATAACGTGGTAGGAGCAATCAGTTTCAATTGCTGCTGATAATTATAAGGTGCAATAATTGAGAATATAGATAAAATGAGACTGTGAGCTGTATTTGAACTCAGTACTTAAGCAATAAAAAATTTATCAAACTGCAAAAAATAAGTCATTTTAACGAGCACATTCCAAAGGTGCTGGATTTATGAGGAGACCCCAGGAAATTTTGATTGAAATTGCTGTCTCTGATTGTAGTTCTATATTTTATTGGTGCCATATTGTGAACAGTGCTGCTGCCAAAGTGAATGGGAAAGAGGCATAACAGAGAGAGTTAACCCAGAAAGGTTACTTCTTTTTATACTATCCATGATATATTGCATTAAAAATGCCTTGAAAGCCATCGTATTTGCAGTTTTCAGAAAACATTTTTCTTAAATTAAGTTACGATTTATCTGAACAGGGTAGAAAATATGAAAGCCCCTTGAAGAGTTTAGTATTGATTTTTCTGAGTATTTGCTAGCTCTTGTTTTCTCATTTGTGTGCTCCTTGATGGAAGGGCCTAGAGCTGCTCCCGAGCCAGAGCTTCAGTTGGATGAGAACTGCAGCAGTGAAGGGAGGGAACTTGGGGACTGTAAAAATTTTCACTTAAGGACATTTAGATTGAGTCTTTAATAGGCTTTGTCTCTCTTCTGCCTGAATTTAGACAATATTTAATTGACATAGTAGTTAATAAATTGTCTTAATTTTCTAAAGGCTGCCCCCAGCTAAACAACCTGCAGTAACCATGTGAGATGAATGACATGAATATTTTAAAAGTGTGAGTTTGTGGTCACACTTCCTGTGTGCCTCTTAAAATAAGAGCTATACATCTTTAATATTTTTCTTCTAGAATTAAATTTAGACAAAAGTTTTTAAAATTATTACATGAAAGCACATTTCAAGTGGACAGTGAAATGGACACAGTTACTAAGTTGTAAGTAAGAATTGGGCATGGTACATAGTTAATTTCTAACCGTTCACTGCTGTTATGTGCCAACTGCTTATTAAAACTTCATCCTCCCTCTGTCAAAATGCACTGTTACTTTAGCTGTAGAACTGTTACACCATAGTTCCAAAATACGTTGTTATAAATGCTGACTGTATCTTTCAATTTATACTGCAGTGAAGTAAGCTTATGAAAATAGTTCTAAGGGATTAAGCTCTAAAGACTATTTCTATGCAGTGGATTATTTTTTCCCCAAGCTCAACATGTTCATGTTGCTTAATGATAAGAAAAGTGTTGCGACAAATGTATTGAAGCTCCATTGGCTCTTGCACATCATCTAGCATGTTCGACTAGTAATTTTGAGAAAAGAATGACAAAGATGGTTCCAAGATTTGCTTTGTTGGTCTAGACTGTGTTTTGTAACCATTATTTCACCTTACTTTGCCTCAGTTTATGATTTGGTGAAATTGTAAGTACATAAACAAATAAAATTGTTCCTAAAATGCTTTGGCAGTTTGCCTTGAAATTCTTTCAGAAGTTATCTATTGTTATATCAGCGTTGCTGCATTTTAAAATTTTTTTCTTCCATGCTTATAGTTTTAGTAATGAAAAAAATGGAGTGAAGCTTAACTAAAACTCCCCTTACATGTGCTTGAGAATTTCAGAAAACCTTGAGTCCATTACAAGCCTTGACTTAATTAGCCTTCACTTGGTAGTTAACATAAACTTTTCAGTTTGGTAACGTTGGTTGCAAAACAATTCTTGATCTCATATGGCTTTTTTTTTTTCTTTTACCTATTGCATACTTTTGAATTTGGAGATGGTGATTATAGAAAATGGAGATTATGGAATCTTTAAACCTGCTAAGATTGTACCAATATGGGATATCTTTAAGTCTAAACCAGATTTTGTGTTTATGATTCTTACCTGTTCTCTCATTTTTGTGGTCTCTCTCTCTCTCTCAAGATTCAGCTGTAGAAGAAAGCAATGACCAAGAACTGAAGGGAAGAGACCCAGCTGTTTGGCACGTAGGCTTGAAGGTAGCATGGGACATAGAGACACCTGGATTAGCAATACCTCTTCACCAAGGAGACATCTATTTGATGCTTGGTAATATTCAAGGACTAAGAAGTTGAACTTCCTGTTGAAAATAGAGAAAATCACACTTATGTTAAAATTAGTTACCATACCTTCCTTACAGTTAGGACTTTCCTTATTTAGAAGGACATGAAATCTGTCTGGAGTATATAATAAATTCCTCCTACTCTGCCCACTTCCAGAGTATTTTGGGGAACTTTTTTTCTTAATGTTTCTTTCACTTCACAGCTAAGAAAGAAATAGCCTTTTTTCACCTTTTCTGTCTGTTCTGCAGTCAGAACTACTAGTCCAAGTCAGGCTTCAGGCCATAACCAGAATTTCCCCAGATCGTGCGAGAAGCCGTGCTGTATCTGTCCCATCCTTGTATTTCTAGATGCATTTTGTATTCTTAATGCAGTTTTCTGAGCATCTCTCATGTTCAACAAATAAATTTCTGTTCTTCAGCTTGGCTTAATCAAGTGGCTCCTGTATTATGTAAGATGTGAATGAATGTCTTAAAGTTTTCTGGTACCATGGTTCTGGAGGTTTCAATCATTATGCCAATCTGTGGATATTTTATTAGTCATCAGTTTTGCACATGACACTTCTCTCCTTCTGCTACACTTTTCCATGTCTGTATTCAAACATGCTATTTTCTAGTAGTGGGATTATACTAAGATCGTAATGAACAGAGCTGTCTTTCTCCAAGAATGAGTCTCAATGTCTCAAGCGTAGAGGATTAAAAAAGAAAATTAAATTGAGTTAATTTGCTTGAGCAGCTGAGCTCCTGTGCTAAGGTTTATCCATTGAAAGAAATGAAGTGAGAACTGTTGCCAAGGTTTGTTGACACAAAATCTGTTGCTTTCTCTTTTGGGTTGTGTTTCTCTTGGTTATCATTTTTGTTAAAATAAATTCAGTTATAAATCACACAAAAACAAGAATAAGGCCTCTGACAACATCATGTTTGCCTGTTTAGTGTCTTGGCTTGACAGACATCATCTTTGAAGACTGAGAGCACTTGCAGAGCTCCCTGCTTATGTGTTTGTGACTTGGAAGGCATAATCTGTGGAGTGTCCCTAGAATGACTTGACACGCTCCCAACTGTATGGGCAGAACAGTTTTTTGAATTTTACCTTTCACAGTTTATATACTAAAACCAATACATTTATAAGCCATCATAGAAGCCGTGTACCATTCCTTGTTCTTAGTCATCAAATCTTGTGCACTGTCATCAGGGAAGTATCTTGGGTAAAAGTACTGGACTCACTGGGCTCTGAAGTATGTTCAGACATGGAAAGATCAAGTGTTAAGATGTGAGATCTTTTGGCAGAGTGGTCTGGATGTGCTCCCTTTTCGTTATTTGTAAGGGTTTAAAGTAGAAGCCTAGAGGAAAGAGGGACAATGAAAGTGAAGTTTAAGTGGCAGCTAAACATTCCTAGAAAGGTTATTAGTAATCTATTTTTGTGCAATAGCAGCTAGGGCATCACATAAACTTCTTATCTAATCCTTCCTGACTGGAAACTTTGAGCATATAGAGCTATGCTGGCCAACAGATTGAGAAGGTATTTAATAAAAGAAGGGGACTAACTTTAGTATTTTTATTGCAAAATACTGTAGATTGTAGTTGATTGAGTTACCAGATCATGAGGGTGTTTTTTATTCCCTAGTGGAATTTATATAGTAACTAAAGTATTTTCAGGGATTCTATATGAAGGGTAGATCAGAAAGTTAGTTTATTTAATGAGTAACATCATGAGCATGTTTAGATGGAAGCAAAGGATATATTAAACATTCTTTTGAAGATGATGTGTAAATCACTTTCTTATTAATACTTTTGAAGAGCTACAGATTTGAGCTCTGTAGGCCAGGTGTTTTGTTAATCTCTTCTGCATTTCCATAGTCTTTGTATTTCTCTTCAATTACTTGGAAAAAAATTTACTCTTCTAAATAGTCATAGAGGATATTCTCAAAATGACCCTTTTATTAGGTTTCTTTGTATAGCAGAACTGCTTTTATCATTTTAACTTGGAGTGAAAGACAATATAAGGAAACATATATAGTTTTAGGGTATTTTTTACTGTTCAGATTTTTTGCACTAACTTTTGAGAGGGGGCATCTTGAGGATGTCATCTAAAAGATAAAATATGAAAACTTTGTAAGAAAAGAAACTTGGCAATAAAAAAAAAAAAGATTTGTCTCTATGCTTTTGTACATACTGTATTCCAGAACCTCATTTCAGTAAGCAGAGTCCTCTTACTGGCATTATGTTAAAAGCTGTGGCAGCAGTATGCAAAATATCTAGAAAATAGAACATTAAGAGTCCCGCAGCAGGTGATGGTTCATGTACAGGGACTGATTGATAGGACTGGTAGGATTGGTTCTGCCCACCACTGACCCATCCACTCTAGCACAAAACTCAACCTCTCTGTAGATCTGTTCTTCCAGTTGTTGGAATGGTGTAGTGTTGCTGCTTTGTATGAATGTTGTAAAATGCTGAAACATCACATTCAATATGTTGCTTATAATTTAAAAGTCAGGTCCTATCAATTCCTGTACCTGTAATACCATGAGTATTTCCTATGGTACACACAAATCTATATAACAAAGTGTGGTAACTGGATATTTCATATAGTAGCGTGCAATTACAGTAACTTGTAAATCAAGATCAATGGGTATAGCAAAGTAACAAAAAAAACCAGGTGTTTTTTTGTAGAATTTCTAGTAGACATTTAATAATGTTTCTGTTCCTCTCTTCATTGGCTTTATAAATGGTTTTTGTTATTCTGGGCAGAAATTTAGTAAAATGTCTTAAAATTTGAATTTACATCTTCCTTCTCAGCAGCCCTCTTCAGATGAAATCATGAGCCATAAGTTAGATGTATGCTAATACTTAACATAAGGTGATCAAATCCATTCTTCTATTAAGCTATTACAATAATATAAATGTATTTTTTAAGCAAAACTAACAAAACCTCAAAATTATTTTCAGTAAGACAGATTTTTTTAAAATAATTTTTTTAGGCTTTTCTTAATATGAAGAAAAAAGTCTGGTGAATGGCTGCAAGTCTGCTGCCTAAAAATTCAAATCTAAACTTTATATCCCTCATGAAATGGAAACACTTTAGCTCAATTTAGAATAATATATTGGTCTGCAGAGGAAGTGCACACTGAACCCTGCTGTCTCAAGTACACAGTCAAGGGGTGTCTAATATGAAACGTGTTGGGTGCATGCAATAAATCCAAAACGCGTGGAGGTGAGCAAAGGGCCCCATCTGCTCTGTCCTAGAGCATGCTTAACTAGGCTTGTCATGGTCCTACTATTAAATTGGAATTTTTCCCCTAATCTTTGAGTTAGACATGACCAGATTTGCCAGCAGATTTACAATTTTCACTAATTTTCCTACCGTGACTTCAAAACATACTTAAGAAAAATACATTCTGGACTCTTTCAAAGGCAGATTTACTTTTCTGCAGCTGTTTCCCATAGATCAAGCTCTTACTTGAAGGTTAGGGTTTTAAAACAGCATGAAGATGAACTTTGAATCTTATACCACTCCCCACCCCCAGCAAATTATAGTTTGAGAAGCATCAAAAAATTATTTTCATAACCAACCAGAAGTAGGTTGCACACGCTGGAGAGGTTGGCTTGTGGTTAACGATAAGTATTTAATGGAAACACTTCCACATGTGTAGAGTGACTCATTGAACTGTTTCTAGATATTTAATCTGCTTCTATTTTCACAAACTACCTTGAACCCTCTTTGCTCTCTAGCATCTTGAATGTGTTGGAGTTTTTCACCCCTCCTTTTTTTTGAGTCCACATTTAATCCAAATGGTGTATTCCCTACTATTAAGACTTAGAACTCCAGAAATGTATTTGTCATTACCAAACTTTGATCGTGAAGTTTGACATATCTCTGACATACTTCTTTTGAATTCATTATTTTTTAGACGTTTAATTCATTCTATTTTATTTGTGCATGGTTTTCTTGTTTAAAAATATTTCTTAATTCGGGAAAGATCATCCCTCTAGCTTTCTGTTATGAAAGGAGTATTCCATTGACCTGTAATGTCTTAGGGAAGGTGATATGCCTTCCTGGTGCTTTTGTTGATACACCTGCAGTAAAATTAGTTTTGTTCAATTTTCTCCTGTTAAAACATAGTGGGCAGTTGGATACAAATAAAATTGGAAATGGTGGAAAAGTATTTTACTGCTTTGAAAATTGCACTGTAATACAGTTAAAAAGAAAATCTTTTATTTGTTAATGGTAGTTAAGAAAATTAATAGCAAAAGTCCATTTCACTTTTGTTTGTAGATTTTTGTGGTGGTTAGAATATCAAAGATTTTGCCAGTGCTTTAAACACCACTGTAGCTTTTATTTGTCTCTTGAAATAGATAAAAGACAACTGTTTAAAAAGTTCAGGAGGAATACTTGAGAGAAGATAGAAAAGGCTATAGAAACTCCTGTTGGTAATTCTAGGAGCCATTTTTCATTGTGGTTTGTGTTTTCCTGGGAAATACTTTACCTCCATGTAATAACTTCAGGGCCTTTAGCCCCCACTCCTTTTAAGGATTGGCTAAGAATTTCTTGCCTTTTTTACCTTGTATTTGTTATGTTGCAGTAGTCTGCAGTGACATGGGTATAGTCATTCTTCTCACAGTGCTTTGGCTCCTCAGCTCGCTGATAATTAGTGCAGTAGTAGAATGAGAATTAAGTGTATGTGTGTTATTTCAGTGTTTGCACACAGACATATCCATTTGTCTGTTCTTTTGACAAAAGCTGTGTAAGCACAAGGCTCTCAGTGCTGCTGGTGGAGGCCAGGTAATTCAGCTGTCAGAAGAAAGCCCAGAATGGACAGAGCAGGGGCAGGGACTGAGAACAGGATCAGAGAGAAAAGGGAGGAACTGGCAGTAGTTTGAAGCACAGAGGAGAGGACTGTGCTGAGGTTCTGTTCTGGAGGGATGTATTTTGAGAAAACGAGAGTCAAAACCCCCAGATGTCAGTACAGTGGAGAGACAGATCTATAATGTGAGCTTTCCCCCACAATTAAAAATTGAATGTGCAACATCCAGGTTCCAAAATATGTCTGCTATCTGTAAATAACAGGAAAATCACTGAGAAGTTTAACTGATAAGGGGGTCCCATGTAGAGAATGATAGTCTGCATTCTATACTGAAGAGGCACTGTTTTGGGTTTCCAGACCTCACGGATCAGTGCTTAGTCATGTGAAACTGAGGCTGACTCCTCATGTGTTGTTTTTTACTGAACCCCACGAGAGCACTGTGGTACTTCCAGCATGGGTGACCAAGGAATGAAACAGCTTTGGTTTGGCTCTAAAACCAAAATAGTAATCTGGGTGTAGTGTTCTGTATCTGAATAAAAGCTTTTAATGCCAGATGGACAATAGCCAATTTAACAAAGAGTGATTTTTCTTTTCAGTTAATATATATTTAGTAGAAAAAGAAAGTAAATCTTTACCACAATCTTTTAAGACCTAAAATGTAGTTTTTAATATGCTTTGAGGCATGCAATCAGTGAAGCTTCAACTATTTTTGTACAATTAGTTTTAGATTAATTGTAAACTCTTAAATTAAAATTACAGGCTTCTGTCTGAGATTCATAAAGGATTAGAGACAGTTGGAAGCAATTCCAAGGTGGAGCTCTACAATGAATGATTTGCCAAGGGTTTGTATAAAGGTGCAAATCAAAATGCAGTAAGTCTAATTCTGTATTTGCTGCATAAAACACAGCACAATGAATGGGCACTGAAAGGGGTAGTGGAAGTGTTTAGGTTTGTTTTCTGACACAATTCTTGAAAGTGATTGTGCTATTTAAATATTGCGATGTCCAGAGATGATAATGTTCTGTGGCCTTTGCAATAATGTTCTGTGCAATTTACCCTCATATGTTTCTATAGGAAGCAGTTTTTTCCTAAGTTCTTTTTTTAAGTTTTGTAGCATTTTCCTCAAGCTTTTCAACTGCAGCTATCTGCAAACCTCATGCAAGTAGAAAATAAACCTCCCATCTAAACCATCTCAGTGAAAATTCAATCCTGTTTTTAGCACCTGTCTGCTACTTCGTCTGTAAATTATTTTTCTGATTTTTATTTTTGACTTTTTTCAAGTTTATGATGCTATCTGCTGTCTTGGATATGTTAATAAATGCTTGTAAAATTCATAAAAAGACACTTTTTACAACTAGGATAAATTAAATAATTTTTCTGATTTCTTTTTTACTAGACTTTTCTCAGTTTTAAAGTTTCAGACTTGCTGCAAGGCAAAGTAGAAGTTCTAGACCATATATTTTTCCAGTAATAAAGGGCACTACTAAGCCTCACACACTGTATTCTTTTCCATATGATAGTCTTGTTATTATGGTCAGAAGAGTGTTTTCAAAAATAAGTAGGAATTTGAAGTATCAGGCTTCAGGTTTGCAAATATTGATCTCTTAAAAGAGAAATAATGTTTATATGAAGTTTGATAATTTCTCATCATGCTGGTTCCCTGAAAGAATAAATCTTATTAAAAATATGTTCTCCCAGTTAACTGACATCTTTGTTCTCTTCTAATTTTGTCTATGATGATTTTTTTCCTTGGTGACTCATCAGGTCACCTAGTTTTGTATGATGTTTTAAATCTCTTTCTGTGCCATACAAAACTGTATCCCAGGAGTGATTTTATATATATTTTTGATAGATTTTCTTGAATGTCTTATTAAGGTTGAGAGAGCAGCCTAATTTTAAGAACAAAATTGAATTGAATTGAGTTGAATTCAACAATTAATTTGAATGGAAGGCACTTCATGCATGGTTTTCAACATAAAAGTGAGTGTTGTTATTAGATCTAGTCTGAACTTTTCCAGAGGAATAAGTCTCCTTAAAAGTGCTGGTTTTTCAGAATTCAGGTATTCTTCAGTTACAATAATTTTGATGAAGTTCTTGATGGCAACCAAATAGGCTCCATCTCCAGGGTTTGTGGGGTTGTTTGTTTGCCAGTTTATGAACTGGAGTCCATGTCAGCCTTCTGGCAGGCTACAAGGAAATCACAAAAAAGTTACTTTGAAGACAGTTCTTTGGGCAGATTTGAGTGTCAGATAAAAAGAAGTAGTAATAGGTGTGAGGTGGTTCTTTTCTTCCTTTTTTTCAAGAAATTTCAGTATTTTTTTTAGTGATTTTTGGGAAAGAGATTGTAACTTCCAAGTAGTCTGTTGAGTGATCCTCAGCTTTGGAGGAATTAATTTGTTTAGTTGAACTTTCCCCATAAGAGGTGGGAAAATGGCACTTCTAAACTGTATAAATTTGGAGAAAACTAGTGTAAGTAGAAGTATTTCCGACTCTGGGGCAGTGTGTAGTTATTGTGCTGTGCAAAGCATTGGAGCTGTATGACTGAATTCTCTAAACATTAAAGCAAGAAAAATAGTGTATGTAATTAATATTTGACCAGATTAACTTTTATTAAGTGTAATTTTTCACTGTATTTAAGGTTTTCTAATCTGTCCCTAGATGATCTCAATATGACACATCAGCACTGTGTTCTGGCTGGTTTATCACCTCGGTTCAGCTCAACTCACAGGGTGGCAGATGTAAGTATCAAAAAGGTTTCACTGTTTGGTCCCTTGTAAAGCCAATATCCTGGTGCCATGTATGCAGCACCGTGGTGTCCTACCCAGAATTTTGGTTCATGTTATGCTTATGACTCAAACTCTTTTCATTAACAGCTGCTGTTGTTTATATATATTTGTGATTGAGGTGTACTTGGTTCTGTATTGGTAGTTGGCCTTAACTCCCAGGTAGGCTTATCAGATGTGGGTTGAGAATGTGCTGCACCACACCTCATGGATTGCTGATGAAACATAGTTAAAAAATCCATATTTTCTGAAGTGGCTATAGATAAGTTTTTATTGTATCTTTATAGTCTTCAAGAGGAACGTTGGAATACATACTGGGACAATGTGAACTGGCACTCCAGAATTTACAGGCTGATTCTGATTCAATGGCTTTGTCTTTGAAATCACTGGAAGCTGCAGTTGTGAAGCAAGTAGAAGAAATACATAATGAGGTGAGATGATCTGCACTGAAAATACTTCAGCCAGGTCTGAGCAGTGCAGTCTCCTCATGGAGTTAATGGCAATTAAGTGTGTTCGGCTCCTTTCAAGGCATTGCTTTGTACAAGTTTGCAGTGTGGCTTTTATGACTTCTTTGCTTGGGTGCAGTAATTGGGATTATCGTGGAAGTTTTCATTTTTCCTTTGTAAGATCCCTCTGCTGGTAAAGTAAGAGAAGTTTCACAAAATATTACACCCGAACTGACAGTGTGGTGGACAAACAGACAACTCTAGCACTTCTCTAACAGAAAGGAAGGGAGAGAAGGGATTAGAGGGAAAGAAGCAGGTAAAATTTTTCAGTTATAACTCCCTGGTTTGTATTGAACCAGGTTTTTGCATAATGCCAGGGATGGCACAATTGTAAGTGTGAGCGCTAAAGTATGTTATGAAGAAAATACAGTGGAAATAATTGTGAGGAACATACTTAAGCAGGTCATTGTTGCTACAAAAGATGGAAGTGTATTCATGCACTTTGACAGGGTTCCACTGAATCTGGCAGTGCTTTCTTGCTTGGAGCTGTGCTATAATTCTACTGAGATAAATTAGAAGCTGTACATAGGTCATTTTCACTCAAATTAGAATTTGTGTAAAATGTTTAAACTGCTGTCTGCTGAGGAATATGATGTTGTGTAGTGCTACTAAAACTCTGTAGGACACATTTTTATCTGTATTGTGTTTACAGTTGGTAAAATGGAGCATAGTGTTGGCAAAAGATTTGCGCCCTTGACTTTTACCAGAACAGCTCCTAGGGCAATTTAAAGAAGTCTGATGCATGCAGGGGTTTACAAAACATTAATCAGGCTCAGTCCATAAAACTACACGCATATGTGGTTTGCACAGCAAGGGCCACAGGCACAGCTGGTGTAAATTTGCACGGGTCCTTTAACATCAAAGCCATGTGCTGTTTACATCAGGTGAGAGAGTAGCCCCTGGTGTTTGCAGTCACCTGAATAATTTTGCAATGTGACATACAGAGATGTTTCCTGTTACACATATGGGATGTACTGTAACAGCAGTCCTTGTTTAACTTGTACATATTGTGCACTTAGTAGACACATTGGACCTATATTTAATTTGAAAAGAGACTACCCATCCACCTATTTTACTATATTTTTTTTTTATTTTTTATCCCAAGGTCAAGTCTTCACTTGCTGTTAAGAGTGCTACTTAAATTTCATTTATTGCTGCACAAGTAGACAAAATTTCTAGAGGCTTATCTCTGTGGTAAATGCCTATTTCTTTTTCAAACATCACTGAGCTGAAAATATAAAGCCCTGTGAAGCTAATGCAACTTTTCTTGCATATAAAAGCTTTCTACCTTCTTTCATTCTGCATGATAAATGTTTGTCTTTTCAGGCATACAAGTTTTAGGTTCAAACGTTATCAGGCAGGTGGAAGAACAAGAGACTGTTTTGTTTCTTTAAAAATCAAACTGCTTACTGATGAAAATGAGCCTTTCATTTCACTTTCTTAGTTTGTTAGCAATTTTTAATGCAAAATCAAAATAGCACAAAAATCCAAATCTCCATAGGATTAATGGAGAACTGCCACCCAGTTTCCCAGTTTTTCCTGTGTATTTCTGATATACAGCTTTCTGTGCTATTTATAAACTTCCTTGTGATTTTTTTTCTCTTCCTCTGAACCAGAGATCATGAGCTTGAAATGAGATAGTATCTAGAGGTGATGATACTGTTATATTTTATTTTTAAATATTGTCATAACTGAAGTTCTTCAGTTTAACTCTCATAATTAGATGCAGCCATTCTTCTTGGTTCTTTATCTTCCTGAAATGCTACGGGTTCATTCTTTTTACCCCTCTGCTGGTGCCTCCGAAGTAGTCATCAGAGAACATTAAGCAGAACAGAACCATCACAGTACCAAGCTAAAATATAGTAGTTTAGCAGATTCACCGTCTGTGCTGAAATTAAGTGCTCTGCCAAATGAGGCCTGGATGAATTATCTGTGTCTGCTCGAGGGAAAAAGCCTAAGAGCGGGTCTGAAAGAATGAGGAATGATTCTGTGCCTTCACTTTTGTACTCCTGGGCAGGAAAATTGACTTGCTGTGCTGATAAAGTGTGTTTGAACTGAGGATCTGAAGCATAGGTGGAGACTTCAGTTTTTTCCAGTTTTGTGGTGGGCAGAGAGACCTCTAAAAGAGTATCTGGGGGATGTCCTTACTTGATGTTAGATTTCCCAGAGTTCATTTGTCAGTGCCCTGTCTTGGATGTCTTGACAGAGGTATTCCTGTTGAAAAAGTAAGATGCTTACCTGAGGAGGATTTTAGCATCTCTAGTGGGCAGCCAGGTGGAAGTTTAATATTTCTTTAAACCTAGCTTTGTTGTCATGGTCTCCCTCACTGCAACAGCCTTCAAAGGAATAGCTGAGTAATTGCAAGGTATGTGCTGTGTGTTAGATGTGTGAGTCACTTCGCTCCCAGTGTGTACTTTGTAGTTGTAAGTAAAGATAACCTTAATTAAGGGTGTTCACGTGCGGCTTGTCTGAGTAGCTTATGGGCTTGCAGTCTGAACAAATACTTCAGTGGCAGGGGTGTAGCAGAGTGAACAGATGTAGTTACCTGGCAGCTGTGGAGTACAATAGCCTGACAACTCACACACAGTCACAATCAGATTGTTGTTCGGTCAGGAATAATTTATCCTGGAAGAAATGATCTTGCACAATTCTCAGAATGGGAACCTCTTGCTCCTACTACTACTTTCCTCCTACCTGGCTTTCCAAAACCTATACAGCTGCTGAGTACATCCCGAACAGAGCTACACCTGGGGAAAACCATTGGCTACTAAATTATTTTTGAAGGAACTGAATACTGCTGAACAGATCATGTAAATACTCATACATATAAAAATAAATCTGCAGAAAAGATCTTCACCACCCTGTTTTTCACATTTCAAAGAAAATTTTTCTTGCCGTGACTGATGCAAAATCTGCTAATAGTTCATGTTGGTGTGAGGTACTTTCAAGGCTTCTGTATTTGCCAACATCAAACTAATGTTCAGATGTTCTCAGTGTAGCAAAACACTAGAGGAAGTCTTCTTAGTGTCATGGGATTGTGTTGAAAATATGGCAGGTTTCAAAGTAAGTACACATGTTCGAAAGGTAGGGGTTCGTTCTTGTCAGGGTATTTGCTCAGCTGTGATAATCAGATCCTGATTACCATGATTAAAACTAGAGACTGAACTGGTTGCCCTGGTTCTTGTGAGGTACAGTCACTTGCCTACAGCAAGTCTGGTTTTTATGGCAGCAGTAGATAAATTGAGCTTGGGGAATGCACAGGGAGGTAGAAAGCCTGGTCTAGCTGAGTTGAAGGGATGTGGTGCTAGACACTGAGGTCACTGATGAGAAAAGGAGAGGTGTAGGCAGCCGAAGGAAGGTTAATATGTTTTAGCACATTACAGTGAGCTGACAGCATGGTTGGTGGCTGACTAGTATGGCAGAGAGAAAATACAGATCACGTACATGTGTGGCATTTAATAACCAGTACTTTTAAATAATTGACTGAGGAGCATTGCCTTACACAATGTTAAATGCTACTGTTGGCCTTTTACTACCCAGTATTGACAATAACCTAAAATTGGCCTTTAATCATTGCTGAAAGGACAACTTGAAAATATGTTGAGGTTAGACGTATGAGGCCTGATTCTGAGCTTACTTGCACAGATGTAAGTCAAAAGTAAAAATCAGAAGATGAAAATTATTTCTCAGGTACTCAGCCTATATATTTTTGTATGTAAATATGTTTAAGCTGTGTCCTCTTCAGTCATGTAAAATGTTTTCTAATGATAGCTAAAGTTAGTTCTCATGTATGGGAGTCTCCAAATTAAAATTCTTTGACAAAATCCTTAGCAGAGCTGTTAACCTGAGAGTTTTGTCACAGAAGATGAACATTCCAACACGGCTAGAAATGAGCTTTCTGTGTCTCTCCAGTATTTAGTGTTGAGAGTTTTTTTACTGGTACAGCTTCTCCTGTGCATGGAAGGAGACAAGCCAAGAGCAGTGAGTTCCTGCTACAGAAAAAGTTGTTACAGAAGAGAAATCATGTCACCCTTGCCTCATCAAGGTAATTTTCTGTCTCAGAATCAACAGTTATCTGTTGAGAGGTCATAGTTCAGAGCAGTCACTTGTCAGTCATCCTGGTGGCCACCTTGGAGGGTGAAACATTGTTTTTCTCCCCAACCCCAATTTATTAACCCAGGTTAGAGCTAAACAGAGATGCTGTGAGATGAATGCAGAGCAGAGTTTCATACCTTTATTAGATGGCAGTCTACATCATTAAACAGCCTCTTGTTGCAATTAGGTACACACTGACCTCTGATGAGACCAGCTAATTCTGCAGGAAATGAATTAGCTTGTTGCTATACTTCATGTCTTAGACCTAAAAAGCAGCTCTTGCATGGCAAATTATGTATATTGTGTATAGGATCATGATACATTTAAATTTTAGCCAATATGCCAGACTGCAATTAGAGTGAAATTGCATAGATTATTGTAACAAATCAATATGACTAGTTAAAAATCAGATTGACTGAAATAGATCTATGATGAGTCATATTTTAACATTGATTTTAATAAAAAGATATCTTTTTCACTGATTAATGGCCTCGTGATTAATTTCATGGAACCGGTTTGCCAGACATCACGTGGTAGAGGCCAAAAAACACAAAAAGAAGTGGAGAGAGAAAAAAAATCAAATTCTTAAAATTCGAACTGAATAATGATACGCTCAGCTTTCCCAAAACTGCATGTACTGATTTTTTAATTTTTTTTTTTTTACCAAACCATAACTGGATCCTTCATACCTTGTTAATCTTATAGAGGAAGCAAAGTTTCCTTCAGCATTTTTTATTTTTTTTTTAGCAAGGATGTCATCAAACTTCTGTGCTAAAAAGTCACTAGCTACCAGTCAGGTTGTTTTTAAAAACATTTTAAGATCGTGTCTGCCAAATAATCGTGTTATATTTTACTAACATATTTGCTTTAATATTCTTTTTATACACAGAAAATTTAAGTATTTTTGATTGTAATCTTTAATGTATTGACCAAACCTTTAGTTAATATTAACTGGACCACTTTCATATTTCTGTAGCTGCTCAGTTTTCTCTTGCAGGAAAGGAAACGTTAGGTGACAGCTTTGGGCAGTTTTCTTTATTCTTTCACCTTGGTAGGTTGTCTTTGTTTGCATCTTCAGAGTTGAGCAGGGATAAACAAATCTTCTTTGTGGTACAAATAATGATTAAAGCAGCTTTGAACTCAGTGTGAAACGTAGCTACCACAACAAAGATAAATATGGAATTCTGAAGACCAGAACTATGGATTACTCTTAGAGAAAAGCAGCATCTCTGGTAAGTGAGCTGTCTGGTGAAGGATGAGAGGCTGGGATTCCTTGTAGTGCCACCCTCTCATTCCATAGCAACTGGGCTGCATTCGAGCAGTGTTATTACCGCAAGTTTTTTTCAATGTTTCATGGCTGAAACAATTTGAAACCCACAGTTAATCACAATAAGGCAGAGATGGTGCATATTTGACTGAATTGTGAGTAAACTGGAATTTTTAATGTTTGTTGTACATGTACAGCGTGAAAAACTGGAAAAAAAGAGTTGAGTTTTGCACCTCTCTGGGTTTGAAGAGAGTAGCTCAGGTCACAAATTGATGTGGAATAGAAATAAACAGCTGGGTGTAAGGGTGTGTTTAGAAATGACTATTTTGGTGACTGTCTCCTTTTCTGTGGGGCTGTTCAGGTATAGCTGGATTCTTGCATTACCCCATTCCTGCCCCAGATAATGACCATGGATGGTTATGGTGCCATATGTTTCTATCTTGCAGGTTGAATTTGAGTGGCTTAGGCAGTTTTGGTTCCAAGGCAAGAGGTATTTGAAGTGCACTGATTGGTGGCTTAAGCCTATGGCTAAATTGGAAGAATTTTGGAGAAAAATGGAAATTATGGTAAGTACTAGTTCTAAAGTATAAAGCCTCTAGGGCTTAATTCTGAGAGCACTCACAATTATGTTTTTAATTGTACTGTAGTAATGGGTTTTAGACTTTATTCAGAACATATGAGAAGCAGAATTAATGTCAGCCTTTCACTGTCTGCTCTTACTTTTATCCCCCAGTAGCCAGAAAAAATGTGAACAAAATCGGATCCAAAATCCCAGGATTTTAGTTAGTTTTTGACTTTGCTTGTTTTTAAAGTTTGAAAGCCCCATAAAAGCTTCATATGAGCCTTTTAGAGCCTCATAAGATGACAGCCATATATTACACCACACAAATGCTGTGCGTTGTCAACTTTTTTGTACAATACCCAGAGAGAAAACAGTGCTAATGACAACAGTGATGCATGTGTCTGAGGAAAGTTGAGAACAGAATTGGTGATGTTTGAAGTACAACTGCTGTGGTCCACTTGCACAATTAGACCATAGCCTGAACCTGCAAGAGGGGATTATTTCAAGAATAAATGTAATAATGGTTTCTGGGTACTTGGACGTACATCATGCACTCCTTGAAAACAGATTCAGTGCCAAACACTGTTGTCCTGTTACTGCTGCTGTCCATGTAGAGCCTGAGGTGAGAGATTGGGCTGTCAAAGTTTTCAAAGCAGTTGTCAGCGTGCCTGTTTCAGGATTTGCACTCAGAAGGGGCTGTGCTGGCAAACCCATGGTGCTCCTCTCCATCCATCTGCATCAGAAGCGGCTTCTCGGTCACTTCTGCTGGTCACAGCATAAAGCCTCAGTTTGGCTGTACTGGCTTGGAAGAGTTTCTACTGTAGCTGAGGGCGCTGAGTGCGATTTGTAATCAGTGTTTGAGGCTCTGGAGATGTGGTGCAACAAGAACGTGCTCTCGAGTCTCACTGGAAATGTTGTGACTCAGCTGCTCAAACCTGTTGTGAGCTTCTCCAGCAACTGCTGGTTTCAGACTTGGAAAACACGCCTGGAAAAGTGCAACTTCCAGTTGGGGAATCACTTGCCACAAGAAATCAGCGAACACTGAATTTTCCTACCAAAGGAGAGAAAATATAACTTGCTTATGTGGTTTTTTTTGTTGTTTTTTTTTTTTTTTTTTCTCTTTTTTTTTT
>VZTE01005381.1:952123-1012500 GCA_013397775.1 Eulacestoma nigropectus | reverse complement strand
TTTCTCATTTTTATGTTCTTATGTGCTCACATTCTTGAATGACCCTTATAATTTAACAAAAAATCTTTTGGTTTGTTTTTCTTTCAAATGACAACTTACTCTCATGTAACACAGGCTTAGATGAGGTAGAGACAGGAATGTTTGATATTTTATATCCATTGTGTGTTGAAAACATGGAAAAACAGCAACTCTGGAACTCTCAAGGGTTAGGTTTTCTGCAATTGGTGTGACATTGCCATGTGTCTCTAATTAGAAGCATGGTGGCGTCAGTGTATCTCCTTTCAACAGGCCTCAGGATGATATTTATCAGCAAACCGAAGCTTGGGCCAAGACAGAAGCTGCTTCTAATTTAAATTTTAAGAATTGCTTTAATGTTTTATGACTTATAACATATTAATCACAATTAATTTCAGCTATTGGAGGAGACAGAAGAGAATGTTAATTGAGAATGTCTGTTTTGTTGAGTCTCTAAGTAAATTTGATGCTCGCTGTGCTCGGGCCTTGGCGCTGGGGTGTGTTTTTGGGGACATAACCCGCGTTTTTGCTGCGGCGTTTCGCTGGGTGCCATTAGGGGGCAATGTTGAGCCGCAGTTTCCAGGCGCGGCCTCAGTAAAAACCCATCGAAATGTGACATTAACACCAAGAATTATCCCTGTTGCTCCAAGTTAACCGTAATCTCTAAGATTCCATAACACAGGAAATCAATTGCGGGTTAACAAATTCAACAGCAATTTAACATAAAAAGTGCAGTGTTTTGGTGCATGCTTAGCTTCCACAGCTAAGTTAAATCAAAAGGGTATTTCTGAAGGTACCCAGTAGTCTGCAGTCGATGGGTTTTTTCCTCCAAATTTATAACTTTAGTTGGACGATTCTTAAAAAAAAATAAAAAAAGAGAGTAATGTAAAATGCTTAAAGTAAAAATGTCTTAGAATTGTTGGTCTTGTTTTGGAAGAATTTTGCTACTCAAAAGGAATTATTTCTTAAAAGAAAATATTTAAGCAATGTATTTTTCCTTTGTGTGTGAGCTGAACAACTGTTGACATAGTTTTTTTATATGTGTGTCTAGAGTGGTACAAAAGTCAGTCGTGGGGTTGGTCTGTGCCTTTTTTTAGTTTTTCCCCTTGTTTAGTAAAGCAGCTATAAAGAAGAAAAGAAAGTTTCCAAAATTATCTCTGATTCTTCTAATTGTAATTACTCTTCTGTCACAGCAGAGTATGATATTGCAGGAAGTTCAGCCCAGTGTCTTCAAACCTGTGGGCTTTATTTAATATTTTTGTACATTATAGCAAGCGCACAATTTTATCATAATGTTTATTCCTGGCATTTCTTTCCCTGAGGGTAGTTTTACTTAGAGCTCACTCTTGTGATGTAAATGTTAAACCTTTCATTTGAATGACATTCTGATAAAACATCACATTTCCCACAATATTACCTCATGAATTTATGAGCCATTAAATCCGAAGCAGTTTAACCAGTCTTCCTTTTTTTTCCCCCCTCCCTTGAAAATATGAAGGCTATTCATATGTTGGAGGGTTTTTTTTTTTAAAAGTCATCCAAGATTAACACATTATCGCCTGCAACATCAGGATAAATGCTTGCAGAATTCAAAGGGAGAGTTGCCATTTGAAAAAAGACTGTACAAGCTTTGCTTTCTGGGTAAAGAGAAGTCTGAAAAGCTGAAATCTCATGTGATGTGAGCAAGTCTTGCTGTAGCTGTTCAGAGATTCAGTGGAGAGACAATTTGTCTCTCAGGGTCTGATACCATGCAAACCTTGCAATCTGACATTTATTTTAGCTGTGAAAATCCGTAACTGCCACACCAAATCTGTAAGAGCTGCAGAAGTCCGACAGCCTTTTTTTAGTTATTTTGTTTTAGGTTGATTCCCATTAGAAAAGTAAAATGTAAATCAATGAAATTATTTTTGTTTGTGGAGTGAAAAGTAAACATATGTGGCTACACTTGCATGTTGAATTTTTGAAGGCTTTTTTAAACATATCTAATGTTCCTTAAAAAAAAAAAAAAAAAAGGCCCTTACAGTGCTATATGGTGTGAATTGTGTTTCCTGCTTTGACAGTCCATTTAGCAATGTAGCAATGTATTTATATGGCAGTTGGCCTTAATAACCTTTATTGACTTTAGTGGGTAAGAGCCAAGACTGGCATTATTAAAATGTATCAATTTCATTGCAGTATAAAATCACAACATATATAATTACGTTAGGTAGGCTAGGCTCCATTTAATCCCACTTATTTATGCAGGAATTTGGCAAGATGAAAGAAAATGTGGAACTGAAATGCAGAGAAAAGTATGAGTGACTTGGAGTTACATGTAACAGCACAACTGTGTGCCTACAGTGAAGGGACTACTTAAAGGAATGAAACATAGATCTTGGGGAAGTAATTTCTTAATGGAATAACTGAAACACAAGTAATTGTTACACCATTTTTTTCACTTTTCGGCATCTTAAAATAGAGCTGATGACAATGAAATGCAGCACACCTTTTAATTTGTAGTAGTGCAGAAGCAGAAGCGTGCACACTTGGTGGAAGTAGAATGATCAAAGTGGCATTTCATGCAGACTGGTATCTTTTCTGCACAACTTTCATCTTGATTTGTATAACTTTAAAAACTATCTTTAGTCTTGTTATTACTGTTATTCTCAATAACAGGCTTTTTATCAGTTTATACAACTGAATTGAAATCAGAGAGCAAGGCTGTTTTCTTGTAAAAGTATTCTTCTTTCCTTTTTGAGGTCTATTTCATTATTTGCTCCTATTGCTATATATGAAGTATGTCATAGTTTCAGCTATAAGCCACTATTGTCAGGGGCTTACAGCCTGACAGTTGGAATTGAGTCTACGCTGAAACTTGAGCTACAAAATCTCAGCCCAGAGCCATTTTTTTTTTTTTTCCAAATTAAAGCAAGGGTTTAAATATGTATCTAAATCAAGAGCATTTCAGTTCCCGGATAACCATGGAAAGCTCTAAGAAAATTTATGCTTTTACAAGGAATTCTCCTAGCTTTTGTAGACTTTGGCACTTTAAACAACTAACCAATTATTAAAAAAAAAAAATAGATAATGGGATCACAAACAGGCTGGTTGGTTGTTTAGCTTCTTTCAGAAATTCCATAGCAACTTAACTGACACTTGAATTGGTTTGACCTTGTCATCCAAAATCCCAGGAACTCTGAAGTATTATTATTTAATTTCTCTTCTGGTTTTCCCGTTGTGCTCAGATATTGCAGTGTCACACTTTATTGGAGGGCCATGTGGCGATGGGTGATCGGATGTGCCTAATGAGCTGTGAAATGTGGGTACAGCATGGCAGCTCCAAGACCCAAATTTTGCTCATAATTTCTTGTCTGTTGGGGCTCTCCTTATCTGTTTAGGTCAGAGCCTTTAAATAAATGTATTTTTGGCAGGTTATATTTAATGTACACTGGGAGTCAAATGTTTCTGGAAATGTAGCTTTTATCTTAAACAACAACAACAAAACCTGATCCTGGAGACTTATTTTTCTTTTTTTTTTTTTTTCCTTTTCTTTTTCTGGCAATAATTTCTTTGACCCCAATATTTTAGCTGTCAGAAATGAGAGAAAGGATTTAGCATTGTCTGTAGTAGAATCACAATGAATCTGTAAAAAGAAAAAAAAAGTAAAGTTGTATTGCACATCTTTGAGGAAAAAAAATTATTTACAATTCTGAGGGAATTCAGACTTAAGCTTCCAAAACAACATGTGTGCTGAAAGCACAAAAGACTGTGTTTATGATTCTCTTTGAAGTGTTTCTGCAACAGGATAAGGAAAATTTTAGAAACTGTCTGATAGTGTTCAGGGTAAATACTTAAACCCCTTTAGAGAATTTCACACACAGATACTGTGCAGCAGAAAAAAGGATACTTATGTTTCCTAAAGCTGCTACAGCCTACAGCTTTGTACTTAAAGACAGAGGTGTTGAATAGAATTCTTCTGAGGATACATCCAGTGACAATATCTACAGGAACATCAGAGCAAACCAGTGGATAGCACTTTCTATTTTTAACCCTTATGTGAGCTGGTTGAAATCTGAGCTGCGTTGATATGAACTACTATAATGTTTCTGCTATAAACTGGAATTGTGCAAAGGGCAGCCTTCCCACTCTGACAGCATTCTGGGAAAATCACACTGACAACATTGAGGTTGTAATGTACACTGGCATAAGCCAGGAGAAGTTTAGGACAGTTTATGTCCTGTGGGACAGTGAGGTGCATTTCTGATGGCCCAAGCTGGAGAACCATGGGTGGGTTATGTAGCTGTGCCCATGGTGTGGTCCTCCCTCTGCCTTCCCCTCCAGCTGGATTTGCACCTGAGTTACAAATTTGACATTTGTAGCTGTTCTTGTGCACACAACTGATCTTGGTGAGCTTCAGTTTTGGATAACTAGAATTCTGTTGTCTTTTGCTTAATTCTTACTGTAACAGGGCTTCTTTCTGTGATCCTCTGTTTTTATACTCTCGGATGTATACAACTGTGTGTACTAAATACCTGCACTTGCATGTAAAATGTGATGAGCTCTGTGTTAGTATTTAAGGCATAAATGCGTATACCACAGTCAGCAGAAACCAAAATTGTGCAGATAGGTTATTCCCAGTCTTGTGTTTGAATTGTGTAAATTGGTCTCTGTGTCTGAGCTGAGACTGTGGCCTAAACTGGGTTCTTTCTCCATCACATGTTGTAAGTTTTTTCATAGTGGATAGAGCACCAGAGCTGATGCACAGTGTGACTGTGTGTGTGTACATGCTCTATACACAAATCCATATGCACCCATGTTGGGGATTTTAACTGTGATGATCTGATTAACTTCTTTATCTAACTTCTGAATCATATAAACTTATATTTAGAGAAAAGGCATTTATAGGGAATGAGCACTGGGACCAACTGCTTGCAGTTCTTTGCAGCAGGAAAAACATAGGAGATGAGTTTAGAGAGCATTAGAATGCATTTGGCAGTACTGCAAGTTGCTCTGAGTCTCACAGGGAGGGAAAACCTCAGATGATGGTTCCTGCTGCATCCTTGTGAATCCAGTGTCAATCCTGGAAGGATATTTTAGAACCTGGTGTTGCCACCCTTTTATTATTGAGGGGAACTATGTTGTTGGGATCTGTGCTAATGTCAGTGAAAGCAGAGTCAGTGTGGTGGGGCTGGTGTCGATTGTATAAAACTGTGCTGTTCCCACCATTGTTCCCCTAGAACCATGGATGGACATACATTAGAATAAAAGAAGAACTTTGTATCAATAGTATGTTTATTGAGGTTTATTATTGGCTGTGGAAATAATGATGCTGTAATATTGAGCTATTGTTTTAGCAATCTCATTATTCTTTGCAAAGCCTTTCACAAGGACATGGAGTGACAGGACATCCGCACCGCCGCAGGGAATGGTTTTAAACTGTCAGAGGGCAGGTTTTGTTTGGATATTAGGAAGAAATTGCTCACTATGAGGCTGTCGAGGCCCTGGCACAGGGTGCCCAGAGAAACTGTGACTGCCCCATCCCTTGAAGTGTTCAGGGCCGAGCTGGACAGGGCTTGGAGCAACCTGAGATGGTGGAAGGTGTCCCTGCCCATGGCAGGGGCGATGGAACTAAATTGTCCTTAAGGTACCTTCCAAGCCAGAAGATTCTATGATATGCTTTAATGTTCTCAGAAATCTATTTCCTAGTAGAAAAACTGCATAAAAGATGGTATTTGAACACTGAGAATGGTATTTCTTGAAAAGAAATTAATCTGTGTTTTTAGAATTTGTTATATGCTATATAGAGATTCATTAATGATTACCAATATTTAAAATCATATCTAGTTCTCATTTATTCAATCCTAGAAGTGATCAGATACAGAGCTTATGGATTTGTATTTGTGTATATATGTTTATGGACATGCTACACAGAAAAAAAAGGATTTGGCTTGGTGCTAAAACTGTGAATTACAGTGGTTTGGCAGGAATAATTTGTACTGTGATTGTTATAAACTAGGGTAAGTTGTGATTTTGAAAGAAAGTGAAAGCAAATGGCAGTATGACTAAAATGTCACCATCTACATTGCTGCATGTTTTTTAATACAGCCAGTGTTGCTAAATGTGGTTTTATTGCTATTGTATTTTAGTGGCTCTGTAACCACTATAAAATAGAATACAGCTGCTTTACTTTCCAAATGGCTTTGGTAGGCAAAGGAGGTGAAGTCTTCTGAAAAGCTGCTGTTGCTGCATTGATACTGTTTCTTTCCTGTCTGATCATCAGTCCTTCTAATTCCTAACAAGATCATGGCTGAATAGTATTTTTGTAATGTGTTCTTTAACAGTTACTTCATCTTTGCTCAAAATTGCAGCTTTCATTTTATATGTAAAGAAATAAAACTTGGCTTCAGAAGTTGCTATGGAGAGCATTATGCCCTGATGAATTAGGTGCTAATTCTTTTACTGACCCTCTGTTTAACTTGTGCGAGTAACTTAGGTGTGGTTTTCAAAATCAGTCTGGCAATCAAAACGTTGAGGTCTTACTTTGGTTTTAGATTGCAGACAATTTCTGATCTTAAATTCCTCCTCAATTAAATGAGGCTATGATTTTTTCTGTATCTGACTATTACTTATTGGCTATGTCCTAGGGAGAGAACATCCTGCATTTGAAGGAAACCAACAAATTTCTGCCTCCCCATATCATGATTGGAAAGTGTAGATGGGGCCACATAGGAGCTTTTTTTTTTTTTTTTTCAGATGGGCAAATTCTCTCTGTTTAAGAAGGAGTTTACTGTGTTTTGGCTGACCCTGATTGTCTCCTGGCAGTTCCCAGGTCTAGTTCTCAGGAGCTTTTGTGTGAATCTTTTTTGCACTTTCTGTTTGTCACTACACATGCTTCTGCTTAATGATCCTGAAGCTGTAGATATAATAATGTTTACTATTCTGCAGTAGATAGATAATTACTGGCTTTTCTCAAATGTTACAAGTGAACATCAGATTTTGGCAGTTTTCCTTGGACTGCTAGTCAATCTGAACTCTATCTAATTTTCACAACAGAGGCACTAATACAAAGTGTAGCAAATCTTTTAAATTATTCCAGTAAAATAATGTGATTGTTAATCACAATCAGACTAGTTTTCATAGGACTCATTTTGAATTTCTGTAACAGAGTAGAACGATTAAGGGGATGGTGAGAACAGGCCGGATTGTTGCTGGGGGACAGGAATGGTATCAGTGGAGCTGTGCTCAAGATGAATCCGGCTCCGTGCTTAGCATGCAGTGATCCACAAAGTGCACTGTTAATAGCTGGGAATAGTGCATCAGTTCATGTTGTCTAGCTGCCTAGGGATCAATATCATTGTGTAATAAACTGAAGTGATTATTTTTATGTGTCTGTGTGTATATGTATGCATATATACACTGCTAATAATTATGTTTTAGCTTGATCTTCAAGCTGTGTCCTACATGCTAATGGATTAGAGCTTCACCAGCTAGCTAGAAGGTCAATTGTTTTGTGATGTTGTGGTGGGACTCAGCTTGGATAACTGAATTATAATACTTTTTTTGTAATTCAGACACATGGCAATGTAAGTTAACTCATTGTGATCCTTTTGGTCTCCTTCTGTCCAATGTCATGCTTCCATTTCATGAAATAGAAATCAGGTGCTGAAATTATTTGCAGTAGTAGGACCACAGAATTCACTTTTTTGCTTGAAAGTAATGATTGGTTGTGTTGCTGATGGATGATAGAAATTATTTTAAGATTAGTCTGTACAAAGCAGTTTATGCTGATGCTGTGTAGTACCACAGAGAGGCTGTACTTTACAGACTTCCGTGAGGTGATAGAAAATCTGAAAATCAGCAAAGCCTTACATTTCTTCATGTCTTCTCTATGGGCAAGTGGAAAGAGCACCATGGTGTTGCATGCCCAGTGGTAATACATCTATCCCCAGGAAGCAGGGGTGAGGGCAAGATGAAATTCATTCTGTATTGCATTTATGTAGATGCTCAAAGCAAAGACCAATACAAGTCCTGACTAGGTCCTAGTCCAAAATGTTATGATGCTTTTGAAAGGATTTAAAATAAAGAATTAAGATTATTAATATTTCCCACTTGTTAGAAGTCTTCTCCTGTAGGTGTTATCTTCATTAATGCAACTTTACAGGGGCTGGCATTGTATCTCAGAGGAAAGACAGCAGAGGAAGGAGAGGTTGCCGTGCAGGTACACTTGTACAGTCAAGGCTCTTCAAAACATTTTTCCATTACTAATCTTTTGTTGGTTTTCATGTAGGACATACTTGATACACATGTTTATAAAATATTTATACATTCATGGGTCAATTCCACTGGTGGTTGTTACGCTAAAGGAATTGTGAATTTGCAATAATTAGGAATCTACTGGGGAGAAGAAAAGATGGGTAAAAGAACAGATGAACCAGTCTGAAAACTCTTAAAATTTGTGGAAATGTTGAACAAAACAAAAAAAAGTCTCACTGGTTTCTTTAAGAAATCCTACTGTTAAAAAACTTGATAACAGGGCTATTTTCTCAAGTTTTTTCTTTGCTTTTCATCTTCTACATTTTCTTCTTAAATGTAAAATACTGTAATTGAATCACAGCATTAGCTGGCTTTTCCCAACAAAACAGCAGATTTAGGCTCTTTGGTGCTAGTTTCAAAAGTCATATGTATGGAGAGGGAGCGCGAAGACAAAAATTGAGCACATAGATGTATAATCCCAAAGGAATAAACTGACTTCTACTAGACAAGCTGAAAGCTGATTAAAATATTTTTCATCCTTTGGGTATGCAACAGCTTTTGATGATGGAGAGTGTATTAATATTCAGCTTAGCTGCTTGTCGACACTTCAGACAGGTCCCAGGAAAGACTCTGATACTGACCAGGTTTTCTCACTCTGCCAGAAATCTTTATGAGACACAGAGCAGCAGCCTTGTACCAGGAAAAGCCAAGATAAGAATACTGCTATGTCTTTATTTTAGAAATTGCTTTTATAGATTTTAAAAAGATTGAAAATTTTAAAGAATTCTTTTAATGATATAAATGCGTTTAAATACAACAAAGGAGAAAGATTATTCTTAATTATTTTAAAATAAAGCTGTTGTAATCTATTCAGTTTTCAATTCATTTGTCTGAGTTGTTAATATACTTACAAAGATTCTAGTAATAATGTCAGTGATCAAGATTTTTTGAGAGTGTGCTCCTTCTTAAATTATTTTATAACGGTCAGATCTGAGGTGGTGGGGTACTGTTGTCTTTACTTTGTCTATTCCCTTGTAATGTAATACCTACCTTCCAGACAAGAATGAGATGTAAACAGCTGCTTTATCAGGTGATACTTCTTCTGTTCTTTTGTTGGCATGCTGACATATAGGGTGTTTGCTTTTTCCCCTTCCACAGTGACTAAATATATACAGTATCTCAGAAAAACATGTCGTGCGAGGGGCCTTTAGGATGGCTCCAGGGCTAAATACTTCCTGTAGTAGGTGAAAGAGCATGGCTTAATCAGCTTAGTTAACTTAATTAAGCTGTGCTTTTTCTCATGGTACAGCTTTAAAGTGTATTTAATTTAGAAACTGTATTTCATAGTTGTGGAATGACACAAGTTTGGAGAAATTGTGTGGGATTTTTATAGCGGGCTTGAAAAAGATAAGATTTGCTACTTATTCTGCAATGGGAAGAAGTGAACTAAAGGAGTCTGTCCTTTTTACTGAAGATTCAAAGGAGAAATTTGTGTGCAGTTTAGATTGTAAAGGCTTCTCAAACTGATAAAGTCTACTCTTCTTTTTATCCCCATCTAATTTTAAGATTTTTATACATGGGAAGAGCTGGCCATTTTCATCTCAACCTTGTCTTGCTTGTAGATGTGTCACCAGATTCCATGACCCTACATTTTTTTATTGTTCTTTGGAAGAAGTAAACTAATGCAGTGTGATTGTGAGAATGTGGATCTTTTCTCCACTGCTCTTTGAGTCTCAGCAGAAAATAATATTGCAAATTAAAGTAATTTGAACTCAGTTGTTCTTTCTTGAGATGAGTTGCTCTTCATATTCTTCATTAAGTACTCCATGTTGAGAAAAAGGTCTGCTTTTCCTCTTGGGGAAATGCTGGAATTCTGGTCCTAATAGAACCTTCCTGTCTAGGTAGAGGAGGAGATTGATTAGCAAGGCACAGGCACAGCTGGAAACAGTAAATGCTGAGTGAGTTCTACTTACCATCTCATTTGCTTCATCTGACTCGTTAATGTTACTTCTTTACTTACCTCTACAGGTTTCTGAAAGAGTAAAGGGTGGGAGAAGAAGCAATCAGGGCAGGAGTTGCAGCTGGCCAAGGGGAGAGTGGCAGCAGGTGCCAGTAGCCAGTAAAAACATGGGAAGAGGGTTAGGAGCCCTTCTGTTGGCGGAATGACAGGACTGAAGGCAAGGTGAGTGAGGACTCCTGGGACAGCAGCTTTGGAGTGAGTGCAGAAGTGCTTGGAAAACCTGAAACTAGGTGTGTGGGTGGAATGGACCTTTGGGTACAGTGGGAATAGAAAACAAGCTTGGCAGGAAAAGCTTTGGAGATTGAGAAAGAGTGGGAAAGGATGGCAAAGGCTCTCAGGCAAAAAGGAGTGGAGTGGTTTGAGAGAAAATAGGATGGGGAGGTGTGGGAAGTGGTTGGGGGAAGATGGCAGAAGATAAGGGTGTAGCTGTGTGTCTCCTTCAAAGCTAAATACTGTGTGTAGTGATTTCTTTGATTTTTTTGTTTACCCATCCCTTTAAAAATGTACTGTTTTGATAGAATTCCCTTAATTGATACATCTATGCAGTAATACTACATTTAATATGTTACTGGCTTATAGTGCAGAATCAAATAAGGGAGAAATAGTCTTTGTTTAAGAAAAAGTAATTTTGTTGAATACAGAAAACTATTTAAAGTATGTTGGAAAGTATTTGCTTTTAATTCAACAAACATAAAATTATTCTAAAAAACCCAGGGAGATTATATATGCATAGATTTTAAGAAAGTTAAAAACGCATATAATGATTACGACATGATTTTTTTTTTTTAGCTTTATGGATGCATACTTATACATATATATGTATATATAGCCATGTGCACCCATAGAAGGAAAGACATTTGCTTGTTTAAGTACTGAGCTGCTCTCCATAATGCTTGAAGTTGCAGAATCTCACTGAACTGATATAATGTGTTAAGTTTCTCATCTGAGTATGTCTCATCTCACTGCTTAGGCATAGTTCTATTATAGACTTTAGTGTTTCTTGATTATATGGGGTGTTATAATTTCCTGATGACTGATTATGTTATTTATAATACGGAGGGTGTTAATCCTTTGGTGATTAACACTCTATTTGAATTACCAGAGGTCAAAGGTACATTCTTTTATTTGGGTTTTGGGTTTTTTTCAGTGTTTTTTCCTTTGATTTTTTTTTTCCTAAAGTTTTTTTCATTCTTTGTTTTATCTGAAAATTATTTTGAGACGATTTGAGGTGAGGAGAGGAGCATGATTCTTCCATAGGGGCCCGAGTCTGTTGAAGCTGTAGGCCTTAGAACGTAAGTTCTCTTTGCACTGAACAGCGCCTCCAGAAATCCTCCATTTAAAGATAATGAAAATCTCATAACCGAAAAAATCATGGAAAAAGCATATGGAAGAAGGTATTCCCTACTTAAGCCTGTGAAAAAGTAGATACCTACTTGTGTCTCATTCTAAGCCTTTTTGGAAAGATTTATTAATTATAAATGTGTGTGCATATATATATGTGTATGTATACATATAAACACACACACTTTATAAGGTATAAATATATATGGCTGTCATTTCAGGTGATGTGGAGATATTGCAGAGATTCTTGTCCAGCTGCCAGGTATCCCAGTCACTGTGGTTTCACAATTGAGGAGCTATATTAAAAGCCTTCGGTTGTTTCAAAGGCTGTGGCTGTCCAGAAGTTACCCTTGCCCTAATATTTCAATCCTTTCTTGAAATACCATAGGGTTTTTTTGTGTTTTTCTCAGCTGTGTTCCTTAAAGTGCTGGAGCTGATTGAGGGGGAAGCACCAAAGGATTTTTACTGTTTTGTTTTTCACACGTTTCTGGGGATGTGTAAGCAGTCCCACAGCTCCAGGAGAATTCAGGTATGTGTCCAGGTTTGCTGAGTTGCTGTGTTGAACTGCAAAGCCTTTACAGTGGCCTACAGCAATTGCCAGTGTTCACCAAAGTGTGCTGTGGCACTGGCTTTACTCCCTTCTGTAAAGGTGACCATAACATGTTCCTTGGCTGAAAATCTGAGGTACATGTTCCACATGGAGATTCTTCATGCTGGTGGTCGTTCCACCTACTCCAAATCTGGAAAAGTGTGGGCATGATGGAAGAGTTCACTCACTGGTGTTTTTCCACTCCAGAACCTCTCTGGTAGTACCTGAAACTGCAACAAGCCAGTTACAGGAGAATTATGTTGATGCAGCATAGCCCTCTGCAGTGTTTAGGACTTGCATATAAACAAAGGAGATGGTCAAAGAGCAAAGGAAACACTTAAGTTAGGAAGCCAGAAACGGAAGGAGAGCGGCTTGTCTGGTTAGGGCAGTTTTTTGGGCTGGTAGATTGTTCTCAGCTCAGATGATGGCAACCTGGGAAGCTGTAACAGAATATGATCTGTCTCCCTCTGTATTTTCCAACAGAGGCATAACTGCTCCTGACTTGCTGCTTTGAGAAAACTCAGCATCAGACTAGACTGAACAAATGTTAAAAGTGTCTATTTTGCAGAGCTAGAACGTGAGTTCACTGGTGTATAAAGCTTCGTTTTAACTCAGTTACCAGA
Source organism: Eulacestoma nigropectus (assembly GCA_013397775.1). Taxonomy (NCBI): domain Eukaryota; kingdom Metazoa; phylum Chordata; class Aves; order Passeriformes; genus Eulacestoma; species Eulacestoma nigropectus. The sequence goes on along the minus strand of VZTE01005381.1, from coordinate 999,680 downwards.
ATAGGCTCAATGCCTGAACTGCTGGATGAAGTCCTCCAATCTGCCCTAAAATTGAAACATATTCTAACAATTCTTAAACATTTAATCTACATACCAATGCTCTAATGTTTAATGTTGCTCTACCGCAGATATGATGATTGTTACCTAAGTGGAAGCACAGAGGCAAGTTGCTGCTGTCCAGCCTCTCATTTGATGATTGTGTTTCATTGTCTCTGTGTGTTCAGTTTCTCTCTGCTTTGCTCTCTGGTGTTTTGCTCTGAGCTCAGTGAGGTGCTAAGATTAGTGCTGGTTTGCTTTTGTCATAATCTTTCATGTTTGCTGTGACAGATAGGTGAAAAAGTAGTATTTGTTCTGCTCCAGCATGCAAGGAATCCAGCTCAGACACTGAGGGCAATTAGTCCCTACGTTGTGGGATAAAAAGCAGACATGCTAAAATTTTAGGGGTACTTTTTTCCTGTACATGCCTCCAGGGGGAATGCTGCACACTGCACTGTGGCTTACTACATGATTTTTCTGTTTAAGATTGCTTAAGTGCCAAGTGCCATTCAGCTGCTGGTCTGTGGTTAGTGCAAATACTAAATGCTACACTGGCTTCATTCCTTGTGCCTTTAATGTTTCACTTCCACTTTAATAGTTTCATTTACGCTTAGAAATGTTTTTTTCTACAGCTGTAGAGACACTGTGAATAGTCTGGCACCACAAAATGTATTGAAAGCATTTGAAGTAGTTCGGTAGGAGGCAGAATTAAAGGTCAAAGTGGTTTTGTGACCAGAGCAAGAAACTGGGAGGAAATAGGTTGCAGAAAAGAGGAGTAACAATAGCCAAGTGAGAGAAATAGGAATAAATATAATGGAAGTATAAAGTCTTGGAAGTGCAAAGGATGCTAGGGTTAAAAGAACTGAAGGTATTAATATGATCTGAATTTTCATCTCTTAGACTTGGCTGCAGCATTTAATAGGGCTGTGCTGTTATGGCCTCACAGTAGCAGAACGTTCAGCCTGAAAGTCTGCAGATAGAACATTTGCAATAGTGTGTATGTGTGAAATTTTAAGTGATGAACTGCCTGATTAAAACCAGAATGTTTTTACTGAAAATTGTTATTGGTTTTGTGTAAATCCATTTTTAATACTAAAAAAAGAAAAAAAAGGCATTGGGGGAGAAATAAATTAGTGGGTAGCAAGCAAGACTGAAAGAACATACAACTAAAGGTGTAATTTCAACATATAACTTTCAGTACTTTAAATGAGAATAATAAGAACTGGGTTGCCAAATAAGATTTGCTTCATGAAAGATGGAGAAAGTTGTTTGCTGATTTAGCTGGTATAGCTAGAACGATGTACTTAGCAGTTTTCTTATTGAAGATTATGTTCTGTACGAATACGTGGTCCATTAGAATTTTGCTAGTCCTGTTTCAAAGTCCGTTGAAATATTTTTGATTCCTTCTTATATTTATCACAACGAACCATTTATTTTCTTGGGTTGAACCATAAATATTTGCAGAAGTGCTGTGATCTTTTTTTAAAAACAACCATTTGAAAATTTGCATAATGGGCTTAAGTAAATAACATGACTTACAAATAAGGGTATGAATCTGTTGCCTGTGATGCTCTTTTTTGGTGACTTTTTCCGTAATCAGAATATATACAATTAAATTCATTACTAGACATTCAAAGTAGGCTACTTGAAGTATGCTTAGAGATTTACATCAGAAATAATAATTATTTATATCATGTTCTCATTTTACACCTACTTTTGCCGTACATTTGTGCTAACCCAGTCAATAAGCATATATCAACCTTGTCAGTTTTTGCTGTTTCATTGCATTTTTGCTGTTTAATTGCATTTTTCAAACACATTTTAATCAAAAAAATATTTTACTGCTTATTTGCACTGTACAGCTTCTAAATCTAAGACACCACTGGGGTCAGAAGATAGCAGATAGCCTATCCAGTGTTTGAACTCGTACTCCAGTTCCTGGTTTCCTGAGGATAAATGTGATTGCTCCAATATAAATGTTTTAGATCACAGTGACAGCTGTGGAAATTAAACATAGCCAGCAAAATCTATTTTCTGTCTAGCTAAGTAAAGGAGAGGAGAGATGAAAAAATTCCCTGGGTGAATGAATTCTTATGAACAATGATGCATCTTTTTCCTTTGCTATATTAATCAAGAGAAAAAAAAAATCTAACTTGGATTTCTGTATATGTTTTTCATATTCATGTTTATCATATAAAGGAGAAAAATTTAGAATATCACTTCTAGACCATGTTGCAACACACATTGCAAACACTTTTCTAACTACAGGGAAAAGTTAGCCTTTAGGATAGTTTCCAGAGAGTTGCAATGGTTTGTGAATGGAATAGATTTTTAAATGCTGTGAAAATCTGGGCTTTGGGGAGAGGTGAAAGACTCACAATTTCTCAGGAATTTCCTTTCTCCTAATTTATTATGAACAATGTTTTGTTTTCAAAAGCTTTGCCTTATTCTGCCTTAAAGTATCTTAAAATGTTGAGTTTACAATTCTGTTTCTTAAACATAAGTTTTGATACCTGCTTCAGAGGCTACTGCCATGCAGAAAAATGCAGAATTTTCTCATATAGACTATGCAGCAGGTTGGGCACCGAGGAAGAATAAGAAGAGAGAGAGGCTCCCCTGCTGCAAAGTAACTCTTTGAGTCATGTTCATCGCTGGTTTGTTTTCTACCTGAGGCATGGTCCTGGCCTCTGTGGTTCTGGAGGATTCCTTTTCCCTTCTAATGAAATTGCTCAGCCTTGACCAGTGGTTTGAGTCCACTGTTTGCACTCGTCAGAGGAGACAAAACAGTTCTGCCTTTTCAGGTGCTTCTGTCAGCTGGGGCTTGCATGCTGTTGTCAATAAGCTTACACCCCTCTTCTCTGGGCCAATTCTTTCTTGTTTCCACAACTACGTCTTAAGTAACTCCCTCTAGCAAAGTATGCTTTTAGAAACTTGCCATTAGAAGCAATTTGATAGTCTTTTTTGTGAACTATACCAGTCACTGGATATTTCTGTTTGGGCTGAAGAGTCAAAATGAACTATTGGAGTGCTCAGCTGTTGCGTTTTGATTTTATTTTTTCTTTGCTGAGGTGGAGGAGTTAATGTAGGTTGTAGCTCAGAAGTGAGGCTATGGGATATTACTAATTAAAAAAAAAATATATATACAAATATATTGTGACCGTTAAGATATACAGGCACTTTTTTTTTTGTAGGGGGAAAAAAAAGCTCTCTAAAAATTTTATTGCAAAGTAAATGGTTAAAATGGAGCTGCAGTTACTTGAAAGAGACAAATATACATTCATTATTTCCTGAGTATGTTGTTTTTACGGGAAAGCAAAGGAAGCAATGGCTGGGTGTCATTAAGGAGTAGCTCGTGGAAAGCGGTGAAATGAGCAATGAGACTTGTAAAGTGTCATGAAAACTGAAACACCAGGGTACAAAGTACTGCTTATCCTCCCAGATATGGATACCATATGGCAACATGAAGGGAAATAGAGAGTAGGAGACAAGAATCCTATTATTCCTCACACTTTCATTTGCTTGCTATTTGCTTTGGGCAAATGACTTAAGAAGTTGTGCCTGAACCTTCTTCTGGCACAGTATTTGTTGACAAGACACTTGTCTTCCCTGTCAGGCTCCTTGAAGTTTCTTTGGCATAATTCCAGCTTTGGCACTTCTGATTATAAATTTATTGTTGTTTTTCTAATAGTTTTGGAATAATCTCTTATTGACTGTTCCTAAGTTAAAATCTATATTAATTTTCTTGTACGATATCCCTTTCTTCTCTTAAAGCATTTCACTTATTTTCCTCAAGAAAGACAATCTACTATGGTGGGTTCCTGTTGTCCTTGAAATCTCTGCCGCCTCCTTTTTTTCTTTGTCTGCAAGTTGCCATCTCTGGACAACTTTCTGCATTTCTCTTTTATGTATCTTTGGAATTAAATGGACTGATTGGGGGTGCTTGGAAAGATCTGGAAAGGATTTGACTTCTGTAAAGACAGCTATGTGGTCCATGAACCTTTGAAATGGCACAGAGGAGGAGAGTCTGTATCAGCTCTCCAGGGACTGACACAGCTCTGGAAAGATTTTGTCACCTCCTCACCCATTTCTTCCTTTCCACCTCCTAAGTACACACCTATCTACCACCCAGTGTTTTCTTCATTTATAACTGTTTCACAGCAGTTTCGTGTTTCTCTGAAGTTAACAGATCTTCCTTAAATATTGTTAAACTAAGTCTTACCAATGTACAGGACACTTACCTTCACTGTAATACTTGTTTAAAATGACAGTTCTGGCAACTTTCAGCTTTGCTCTTCTGACTTTTGTGCTTGTGAAACTATGCTTGAGAATTTCTGATGACGTCCTCCAAAGTTAATGGTTGGTAGATAAAGCTAAAGGCAAAAACCAAGAGTGCTGCAAGACCAGAGAGAGCATGCTTACCCACTCTTTCATTGTTACTTACACTGAAACTTTCAGCTATTTTGCCTCATCTGGGGGGATCATTAGTGTATTTGGCCTTGCTTTCACCTAAGGCTGTGGAAATAAGCAGCTATTTGATTGTGTTACAGCAAGAAAATGTGTTTTTAAGAGCACATCCTTTTGTCGTAGCAATGGATGCTGTATCAAGAAAGAACAAGAAAAGCTGCTCAGAAAGGTTGTGTGGGAGGTCAAGAAAATCATGCAGAAGATGTTACAAAGGGAGCCCCTGATGCATAATGTTTATGCTTTGTGTGTTATAATTCTGAAAATGCTTTGTGTGTTATATCAGGCTGTTGTGGGCATGTAGTGGTGAAATTACCGATAATAAATTGCTACTCTTTCTCCTGAAGCTGTATGACCTTCTCCTAATTTTAGCACCACAAGCAAATGCAGTTTAGTGATTCTCTATGCTATGGAGTTTAGTGCAAATGTTTGAACTTTGCTGTGGTCTAGGAAAGCTGGCATTTTAAGAAGTATTTCGTAGTTGCATAGGTTACCATTACACTGTTATAATGACTTTTTTTTTTCAGTGCTTTGTTCAGTAGAACACTAGCCTATTTGTGGGGGAAAAATGTCCAAAGGACATCCTAACTTCTATTCTGTACAGAAGTGTTTAATATGACACAGCATTAAGGGATAGAATCAGCCCCATATATTCTCAATTTCAGAAAGAGGGGAAAAACTGAAATACGAAGCTATTCCCACTAGAAATGTTGTAAATCTTACAAAATATATAAGCTTTCCTCTTGAGCATACATCAAAGGCATAAAACTTGAGAGATTAAAATATGTTTTTAATCTTGGTTTGATGAGCAAAACTTTCACTGTAATATTTATTATGAGAGGCTCTACTTGTGTTGCCTCTTCCCTTTGTTCTGTTTATATATGACTTCCTTTCTTCCAAAAAGTAGGAAGTATCATTTTCACAAAGCCGAAGGATATTGCAATGGTTTGTTCATTTAAGCTGAATTGTAGGCCCACGTGGCAGACACAAACTTTTCTTTTATTGTCCTGGGTCCCAGAGGACAAGCAATGCTTTCTGATGGCTTCCCATGAATGCCTTTCATTTGTGGAGGAGTTTCAGTGGCTTATGCTGACTGTACAAAGATCAAACAGGCAGGAAAATTGTGGTTTTATGAAACTTGGCCAAGATCTTTGTTATTTTCTCAGAAGTTTTTCTTCTCTAACCCTATTTTTTAAGGACAGTATTAGGACAATTACTTCTAGTGACTGATGGAAAAAAAGATTGTTCATTTTCTCTTTAAAATTTAAGTATTTTCTTGGTTATTAGAAAATTTGTAGGCATGTTTAAAGAAACTTTATTAGAAAATTTGTAGGCATGTTTAAAGAAAGTACTGACCATAATTGCAGTCTGTCTTTATTGCATTTGGAATCAATGGTATCCAAAATTAAGCTTAAAAAAAATGTTGCGGCTGTTTGGTCCTGCAATTTGTTCTATTTTGGGCCACTGCGCCTGCAGAGTTTTGCTGAAATCACCCAGTTGGGTTTTTTTTCGCCTGAATACAAAGGTCTGTCAAACAGATTTGATTGTGATTTGACCTGTCAAAGTCTCATTTGTTTTAAGAACGGTGAGTTTTTTCTCAACTGGTTCTCTTAGCATTCATTACAGAGATTTCCTTTTTGCTCAGCTCTTGGCGAGCTTAAGCATTGGAAAGAGATGTGCAGACCGCAACATCTTTTTAACTGCAGTGATGGCGTGTTTTGCCAGCAATACATAATTTTCATTGTGTTACTCATATAAAACCTCGTGTTTGTCGTACGAATTCAGTTTTTGTTGAGGGATTACTTTAATAAAACTAAAATGGCTTAAGTTTCTGAAATGAAACCCGTAGCATCTTTAGGGGTCAGACGTCGCTGAAACTTGAACAGCTGTACAACATGCATCCTAGATTGTTTTTAATTGTCTTCCCTTTCTCTAACAGCAGTAATTCTTGTTTATATTGTCAAGAACCTTTCCACTGAGCACAAGAGCACCATACTTTAAGGTCACATGCTTAACCCCACTGCGAGGTTACAATGTAAATGGGCCTCCTTTGTTTTCATTAATGTGTGAGGGGTGGGTGCGAGGCAAGGCTGTTCACAAGGTTTAAATAACTTATTGTAAAAGCATCTTAAAGAAAGCATATTTTGTCTCCATACCACAGTTGTTTAGCATTACTCTTGTGCATCCAACCGACAGCCGGTTTGGCAATGGATTTTTGTGTGTCATTTTGTTCTTTTGACCTGTGATACTTTTTTCTTTCTGGCTTTTTTTTTGTTTCTTTTTTTTTTTAACTGAGCTACCATGGATTCACCTCAAATAATACAAAATGAAGAAGCTTTTTCTCTTTCTGTTCTTGATATCCTAAAAAGTAGTAAACAAAGCTGGAACAGCTCTTTTCCACCCCAAACCCTTTACATAGCAATTTGCCAGTTACTGTTCCTGTGTTGATGAAGAGGTTTAAAATTAAGACTTTCTAAAAATGTCGAATTAAAATAGTATTCTCAGTGCTTTTAATCAGTTAAAAATTAACAAAATATAGCCTTATGAAATGGCTTCAGAAGTTTGAAGTCTTTTTTCTGCCTGTCACTGATATATGGAGGAAGAATTATATTGAAATAATAAAAGTTGTTTTGATTATCTAGAATTTGACCTGAATCCCAAGATTTTAGATGATTTCAAGCCCAGTGCTGATGGTGATCTTTGGCTGGCACTTTTAATTGGTTTTGTAGGCCAGAATAACTTCAAAGAAGTCGAAGTCATGTTCCTAAGTGCTGCACTGTGTCAAAAATGGAACCATTTTGGGGGGAAATATCTCTTTTTTTTCCGGGGATGAAAACTCTTCAGTGTGAACTTAATTTCATAGTATTTGGTTACTCTATTTTAAAATGGAAATGCTGTTACAACAAGTTTTCACAAATGCTTCTCAAAATACTTCTTTTCCTCCTAATAACTGCTGTGCTTTTGGGCTTTGTGCAGAGACATTTTGTCTTGGGTTTTAATTTTCTTACACTTCATCTCTAGTAAGAGCAACTTACTAAATCTAGTGATCTCTCCAGTATGGCAATAACTGATTTGACTAGCTGTAAACAGGATGAAATCTGCCAACCTTAAAGGATTACTTAGTATTGTAGAACATGGTGGTAGTTTGACATTTAAGTAGTTCTGTTTATAAATATTTAAGAAACATTTTTGTGAAACAAAAAAAATGTATAGCATTTAAGACTGCTATAGTATGAGTCTTCAAGCATGCAGTCTTGACAGAATTGTTAATGAATAGGAAAAAATAGTCAAATATTGTTAAAAGCTGTCCATATCCTAATGAAAATGTTTTAGCTTTTTTTTTCCCTAGAGGAGTGTGTTTATTCCTGAAAATTGATTTGGTACACATAAAAAGATGGCATAATGACATCCTAAATAAAAAATTTAAAAGTGGAAAAAAAAATAAGGAGCACAAACTCCAGAATTCAAATGCTGAGGAGAGACACCAGTTTATCAAATGACATGTTTTCCTCTTTAAGAAGAGAAATATTTTTATATACCACATGAATAGTTTGGATGATTGTTCACCTAGGCTGTACCTCTTATATGTGGGCTCTGAAGTCTGTGAAGTGTGATTTGCCCTGTAGCATCATGGTAAAGCAGGAAGTGAAGCAGGCAGACAGTAGCAGTACATGGAGATTTTTAGAGCTCTCGCACAGCTCGTCATGATTTATCTTTAATGGTAGAAGTTTTTGTATGAGAGAACACAGGTCAAACCCTTCTCCACAAACTATTACGTTTCATCTCTGCAGCAGCCCAGGAGATACAAAAGCTTTTTTGGGTTAGGGGAGAACATCTCCTTTGTGGCATATACTTGGTACGTGTCTGTTACGGATGCTCAGCCAGTTTGTGTTAATACATCCTTGACATTGCTTTCTTACCGGTGGATTAACGGTTCCTTCTGGAAGAGTGCAGAGGTGATTAGTCAGCCACCTCTGACCTCTCTCTTAAGTTGGACTTTGCAGCTGAACTTGAGAACCCATATCTTATTTCATGTGCCTGTAGAAGGAAGTGTTGGTGAGTGGTGAGGCAGGAGCTGGGAATGCCGTGGTGCAGGGTAACAGAATGCACTCTTACGGGGTGTCAGAGCTGTAACAGTGTTGTCTGTTTTCCAATTGTATTGTCATAATTTGTGAGCACATCATGCAAATGTCATCTCTGTTGAGTTGCCAGAATCTGCAGCATGTGATTTTTGTTTCAGGGAGAAATCAGTGTGCATATGTTTGTGTACATTTGATCTGGTGATCACACTGTTTGTTTTCTTTGTTAGGCACATGAATCAGATGATTAAAGTTTATTTTCCCTGATTGAGTGATGTCACATTAATGAAAATTGTCTATATGTTATTTTTTGATATGGTGAAATTTTCAAATAGCTGGACATTCAGTCTTCTTCTTCAGTGTTGTAGCATGGTGTTTTACTGGAACACAACTTTATCAGACTAATCAGTAGCTGCCTACAGTTGGCATTAACAGCCTTATAAAGTGTGGGTTTTACAGATACATTGCATTCAGAAGAAAAATTAATAGCAATATATATTACTGAGTTCCTGGCAGAATGGAAGTTGGCAACTGAGCGTGTCAAGAGGATGAGAACCTCAGTGGGAAGGGATGTATCCTTGCAAGGGGTGGAGGTCTGCCTGTGTGTTCCTTGGGTTAATGCTCCAGATGCATGATGCTGCCCTGAAAGTAAGTGGAATGTGATGAAGCAACTGCAGGTGTGTGGTATCCTGCTGTGTATATTGTATACAGCAAACACGGGCCTACACATATAAGATTAGACAGAGTTTTGTTATTCTTTAGTTTAGGAGGAGCTATGGTTTGTGTATTTTTTAAAATTTTTTCATTCTTTATTTTAGTTTTCTTTTGAGCCTATAGGATGTAAAGTTTGATCAGATGTATTAACTATAGTTCAGCATTGTAATTTTGCAATTATCTCTTTTTCTTGTAAGATTTGTGTTGCCTTTATATACTAGTAAGATGTATTGCCCTTTGTCACTCATAATGGAAAATTAGTGTCTATCTGTAAGTGGCATATATATATATATGACAGGTTTATGTAATTTTATGTTCTAGTAAGTCAGAATGACATGTGCAAAACTTTATTCCTGAACATGCTCTGAATGCAAGAGAATTAAGAGTAAGTGGTTGCCTTGCTCTTTCAGGAGGAATCCATATTTAGTGTAAGTACTGAATCCAAAATAGTGATGGTACATATTTTGGGCAACTGTTTGAAGTAAGTTAAATCAGAAGGCTTTTCTGTTTGTTCACCTTTGTCTCCCCCTTTTTTAAAATTTGTTAATACATGGCATTTTGTTGTACATTTTACTGCACATCATCAGCATTTTCTGGCCTATACGTGAAGTACCTAGCACATGGTTTGATGTAAAATATAGTTATGTTCTGTAACAAAACTGGAGAAGAATAAGGCACTGAAATCAGACAGCCTAGTTTTCCATTGAGGAATGAGGATCATAGCTTCCAAATAAGTGTATTTCCTAATGCTGTTGTCATCAACTCATTGCAATGTCTGATGGTGTTCTTGCTGCTTGACAATGTCATATTCCCCATACATTAAATACATATAGCGTAGCAGTCCCTGTTTTGGTTTTATTTCCTATGTTCTTCCCAGCAGTGTGCTCTCAACTGTCTTTCTGTCTGTTTTGCCGTGACAGCTGGTATCACTACTGCACTTAAATGATTATGAATTTTAAATCTTTGCAATGGTGTGCCATGGTGTCACTGGAGGTAATGAAGTTGTTACTTGAGCCAAGTGTGACAAAACTTCATTTTTGGAAAAAACATGGTGAGAATCCCGTTCTCACAGGGATATCCGCAGACCTGGTGCATTTAGTGCTGTGAGGATGATAAAGGCACTGAAGCCCTTATGTCATTCGAAGATATGATTCAGCTGTATGTGGTTATCTTGCATATGTACTAAATTGCTATTCTGCTATGGCATGTGTCTTAGACAAAGCATGCCCACAGGCACTTCTGGACATGTGGCTTGCTGTTTCATTTGATTGTGGCTTGCAGCTTCTTCATTCTGCAGTGTTTAACCCATTCTGTAACTCTGCTTTGTTTTAAGTTATTTCAATAAAACTAATGACATTGGAAATACACTTTAAATTTCTGCACAACTATATTTTAGTAGACAGGATGTTAAAAGGTGTTGTGACTAAGGCAGTAAGTAGCTTGATGGCAACAGGTAGTGGCTTCAGTGATGGGAGGAAAATGCTTGTATTCTAGGCTTTTCCATGCTAAATCGATGCTGAGACGTGCTGTTCAAGGAAATCAGTAATGTGACATGTAATTAAACACTAAAAGATAGTCACAAAAATGTAATAATTAATTCAGAATCTAGCACTCACTGTTTTCCATTTTTCTTTATAACTTGTGGATGTTTAAATATTTTTTTTTGGTGATTATTACCCTTTAGAGATTAAAGTTTTCATTTTGAGTGCTACAAAGAGTGGAGATCTAGTTTGGAGATTTTGGTACAAGTTTGCATCTATAAATATTTTAAGAGAAGCTCGTAGGTAGCTTAGATTGTTAGGACTTCAGTATAAATTAGATTAGTCAAAGCAATGTGTCACGTGTCAAATTATTTCATTAGAATCAGTAAAGTTATGTGAGTATTTAATTTTAACTACAGTTCATTTCAGTGTCTGTGAGATAGTATTACCTACTTCTGCTTTGAAGCCCGTCATTTTTTCCTCTTGTCTCTCCTCCACCCTAATTTATTCATAATAGTTGATGATGTTAATTTTGAGATGCTAAGAAAATTACAGGGTACTCTTTCGAGTTCTTTTGAATGCATAAAATTATTTGTTGTATAATTTTCCAGTGTTTATTAGAACTGCACATAATTGTTGATGATGAAAATTCAGACTGCTGGCTGAGTGAGCATGTGCAGGTTGTACTCAGTGTGATTCAGCACTGCAAAATCTAAGCTGTCCAGAGTGCAGATTAGCCAAGTGAGTCTTGTAGTACATCTTAGCTCAACTGATTTCAGCAATAGTAGATAATCACTGAAGCATAAACTGCTGTGCAGTCCTTCAGAACTTAAGTGTTCAGCATAACTACTGTTTGCATGTGACCAAAATGGAAAAAGGGAGGTGTATACAAAGGAGTGAATTATAACAAAGAACACTTTCTGCTTCAGTTCTTGTTCAGAAAACATATGTTCAGCCATGCAGGCAACAGTTGGGGTAAAGACACACTGTAGGTTTGGAAACAAAAGGCGTGTTCTTTTCTTGCATTCACAATGGTTTCAAACATATTCACTTGTTAGGCACTGGCCTGTCAGCTGGATCTTCTTGCAAGTGTGATTTCTTTTTCCTGACTTCTTTCAAAAGCTTTTTCCCCACAATGTTTTACACTTCATATAATCCACTATGCATGCTAGGCCTGCCTCGGTCTTTGTGCTATTGATGATTCAGAGGTGGAGGGGCCATGCTCTGGGAGAATGTGGCTGAAGGGTAACCTTTCAGTCACCCATACATCTGAAGATGCTAAGCCACTCTTATTGCAAATATCTTAAGTGATTTGGTTGCTCTTTCATGATGAGGTGGGTTATACTTCACCTTTAGAACACTGCCAAACCGATTAGTACAGCAAAAATATTTTGGAAGTGTTGATCTTTTTACATTTTTTACTTTGTAACTACATATTGAAAATCTTACAGAGACTTATCGTAACTGCTTTAAATCATCCAGTAAAAAGGATTTTTTTCCTCAATTGGAAATTCGTCCAGTTGTGGCATGCCAGAATAACCAAAAATTACTTGGTCATTACTTCTGTTTAGATTCCTTTTTCCTAAATATATGGTTCAAGACCCGGGTATAAATATGCTTATATAAGCATAAAGGTAATTGTTATTTCCAAATAAGCTCAACCTGGTTTAATTTATGGCCTTTAAAGTCATATAGCTAGAAAATGTACTCCTTTAGCTCCACAGGTATAGATAAATGGAACAACTTTCTAGTGCAGACAAGACCTACAGTTTCTTTGGAAATGTCTAAGTGATCTACTTGCTGTAGGTTTTTCTAGGTCAAACTACTCATCTATCAAGTCAGGTATTCATCCTTTGTTGTCAGCAGTGAATACCTCAAAGCGAGGCAGGGCTGCCTACATTTTAATGCATGTAGACTTGTATATAGAGTTTAAGCATATGTCTAACTTTAAGCATTCTGCTCTATAATTGGGTTATGCACATGCTTAGTTTTGATGTGCACCATTGAATATAATGGTAGAGAGAATGTGTAATCTTTATGGCAATGGTTTCACACCAGCAACTTGCATTTCCATTCCTTTTATGCGACAAAAATGATACATCTTTCATAAAATTCTCTATTCTTTATATTTTATTTAAAACCAGACATAATGTCTGACTTAAAACCCCTGATTTTATGTTGGAAGTTCTCAATCAATAACCAGAACATTTAGGGAGTTTCATGTTGGCTTGCAGATTATTCATGTATTTTGTTGGAGTATTAACAGTGTTACCTGAATGCTCAGTGGCCTGGGAAATTACCACTGATGAATGTCTAATGATTAGAATATCCCATATAAGGCCCTTCAGTCCATGAGGATCATTTACTCAACTAGAAAATCCTCAGACAAGAAAACTCCATGTAAATATTTTCTAATGGAAGGTGCCAGCAAATGCATCCTTGCCAGCATATGTCAAAACTGCCAGAAGATCTGTGAGGATGGGGATTAACTTTTTAGCACTGTCATCTTAAGAGCTTTGACAGGGAAACATTATTTAAGTGTTTTTTCTTTGGCTGCGTATGACTGAAAAGATGTTAACAGTAGATAAAACTAATATAAAGCAGTTAATGATACTGACATATATTCCAAGTCTGCACCTTTTTCTTTACTTGAGGTCTGTGTCAGAAATCCTTGAGAATACTACAGCTTTAAAGTAAATTGTCCTTCCTTCTCAAATGAAATTTGATGATTTGTCTCCAGTCTGATAAAAGAAAGCACACGCTAGTATATTGCTTCTTTTGAGGAATTTTTGTTTTGTTTTATAGGCTCCTTAGAAGTAAATTATGTTTTAGATGTTGCAGTGACTTCTCTGACTCTTAGAATGAAAATAGTTAATAATAATTTCTTTCCTTTCAGTTCCCATGAGCCTACCTTCATTGCACAGTTTGCATATAACAGCTAGTGAGAGTAGAATGTACTGAACCTTAAACAAATCTATTAGGATCACCATGGCAAGAAACCGGGAAAATGGCAGGAAAAACGAACAATGATTTTGTAAACCCTCCAAAGGTCAGAAAAAGGCTTTCAGTAAGTATGCAGAGGCTAGAAATCAAATCCCATTTCCTATCATAAGAAACCAGTTGTTTTAGCAGCAGCGGTTAATGTACTGTATGTGAAAGATTTAAGACTAGTTGGAAAGCTTTGCTTCTGTTTTATTAGGCTGCTATTGAAAAGCCAACAGCATAACTTCAACTAGGTGCTTTGAGATTTCTTAATGGGCTGTCAAGGGCAAGACACCAGGTCTGTGCTATACTAGCTCTTTCCTGTACATTAAAACAACAGGGGCCAAATGATCATATACAGAAGTATGAATTACTTGATGCTTTCTCTGTTCCATATGGTCAGCCATGTCTTTGGCAATTAATCATGTACAGAATCAGTTGAGTGCTCTCTGAAGCATTGAAGTCAACATTTAGTTGTACCTGTGCCAGTGGGGGCAGTGGGGGTTGCGAGCGTAAAATAGCAGGATGAAGAGCTGCTGGCGCCGAAGCCAGAGCAGCTGGCTTCTATAAACAACACTTTTTTCCTCTTTACCTTTTTTTTTTTCCTTAAACTTTCTTTGACAAACATGACTCATTTTTCAATATCATCCAAAACATGAGGGTTGCTGAGTGAAACTATGATATCTGGCATAGTGGATTAATAAACAAAAGGCAGAGAATTGGGTTTAATGTGCCCAAATTACCGGGTGATAACTTAAACCATACTGCCTGTTTCTATTGTATCAATGAAAATGGGCACATTTACTCGTATTTTAAGTAGAAATTTTAAAAGTAAAGAAGAGATGAGCAGGGTTTTGTAATCAATTACTAGCTTTTTTTGTCACGGGGGAGTTACAACATGTTAAATTAACATGGTTTAATAGATTTCAGGTTCTTTTTTTTCCTCCTGTCTAAAAGGGACCATGTTCTAGTTTCATAGAATTGCATCAGGTTACTTCTTGCACTAAAAGCAAATAAAATGACAAAAATAACAGGGAAAATACAGTACAGCATTTAGCCCTGCTTAGAGATTTTACTCATTATGTTTTTCCTTTCCGTATTAGTTACTGATTTTTTAGAGATGACCACTATGTTAAAGTACAAGTGGTTGGTAAAGATTCAGAAGCTTATCCTATTTAAACTGGTAGTGAGTTAATTAAATCTTAACTTAGACTGAAAAATCTGATTTGTTGACCCAATAAAGTGGAACCAAGAGGCAAACTGTCCCAAGTGCCACTTTAGTTCAGACTGAAGGCTAATTTGTTTGACAGAACACTAGGCTTCATGTCTCCAGTTGTTCAGTGTTTCTAACCTTATGTTTGACTCCTTATAAGGTCTGTATTGAAGGAAGGAAAAAATCTAGCTTTATAAGATTGAAAATGTACCAGTGTGGGGTTTGAGGTGTTTAGATGTTGTTTTTCTTGCTTCTTTGTAAGCACGTTGTGATATTCACCCAGGACACACAGTTCAGCAGGGTAGTGGCCTATGGATGTTAAAACAGAATTTCTTCTGCTGTCTATCTAAGGAAAAAATAATATAATCCTGTTACAATACCTAGATTAGCTTTGTTAGATATCTAATTTTTTGTGTATATCCTGGGTGAATAGAAAGACTTGGTTATAGCAGTTTCTATTCAGTCCTGTGTCTCTGATATATTTTGTTGGTGGTAATGACAGAATTAGGGTGTTGGTCTCTTGAAATCTAATCTTAGAACCTTCCTTTCTTATGTAATGAGAGAAGATGGTCTGATAGCTGCTGCCTGATATACGTAAATTTAGTTCTGCTGCTGTACCAGGAGGAAGGCAGAGTACAGTTTCCTGAATACTGTGTGTAACATATAAGGCTGGATTTGCTCCTGATATATGTATATGTACACATATACATATATATATGTGTATGTGTGTGCGTAGCTTTGGGCTTTTTGAGAGGAGAGTTGTGCGTTTGTTTTTAAGACTTGTGTCATTTGGGGTTTACAAGGAAAGTCCTACATACACACTAATGTAAGAATGGGCAAGATTTACTGAAAAAACTAGCAATACTGCTTATTAAAGAAGTATGCTGGCCAATGAGACAGGGAGTTGCTTCCCACAAGTGATAAGCAATTTGTGTAATCTCGTTGCTTAGGTTGTCCAGGATGTGTTTTTGCTAGCTCAGGAAGCAGAAGAAAGAAAGTTTCACCAGTTTGTAAATACTACCACTCTCAAGAATCTCTGTGAACACAAGGATGAGATAAGACAGGCTGTAGGGCTGGTTGCATTGTTTATTTATTCTACTGTCCTGCAGTCCCAAGTGTGCTGAAAAACACTGAGTCGGTGCTGAGTCCAGTTCAGAATTCTGAAGGCTTCACTCAGCATTGGGCAAAGGGGGCCTCTGCAGGCAATTATCTGTCATTAAAGGAATTGAGACACAAGACCAGATTTTCTTTGATGGGATGTGCAACTATAGTGATGTTCAAAAGAAGGTCATTCCTGCTCTTTAGAGCAGGAGTGGTATCAGCAGGGTTTCTGATGGATTTTTATCAGTGTTGATGTGAGGAAATGGCTTTCCCAGCTGATAACATCTTTGACCGAGTTTCTTGAACCCTTGACCTTTATCAGTCAAGGTATATATTGAATCCCCTTGTTAAAAATAAATCCCAAAACAAGTTACGTGGAAAAGAAAACTTTCAAAGGAACATGTTTTATATTATTTTACCCAGAATGCAGCTTTATTTGTTACAATTCGAGATTTTTATTGTGATTATAAGAATAGCAAGTTATTAAGAAATGCGTCTATAAAAGCTACACATCAAGCCCTGCGCTGGCATTCCAGGTGACCTTACTGCCCTTTCAGCACTCTTAGAAAACAAGTAAATCAGTTAAATGGCTATGTATTGTTGTTGTATGTTGCGTAATAATACTATTTCACCCTCCAGGTAGCTGTGACTGTATTCACAGGGCTCAATAAAGAAGCGTTTATGATGTCAGTGTCAAACTATGCGTTTGACTTGAGCCATGTACATCACCACATAAATGAAAGGTGTTAACAGAAGGCTGGAGCAATATAATTGTTCTCTCAGTAAAAAATAAATTATGTTCAGTTTCCAGAATTATGATGTTTCTGTAGATGGAGGGGACTTTACTTAATGAAACTCAGGACCAAACTTGCGATTTGACCAGGTCAACAGAATTCATGTAATATCACATACAATGTGATTGCGAATACTTGGAGAAATGATCACCCATCTCTGACTGATAATACTCTATTAACATCAACTTTTAGTCAGATTTTGACTGAAAATTCTTTAGCAGCTACCAGTTCTCCATGCTCTGCACTTTGTGAATCATTTATTTAGGGGATCCTGATGTTTGTTGCAGCAAATAACTATACTTTTAGTTTTGTGAGGCATAGCACCAATAAACTTGGGACTTTCCTAAAGTCTTGGAGAGCAGAAGACATCTCACCATCACCAGTGGATTTTCCTCTCCCTTTATGATTAAAATAGCCATCCGAAGATTCTGAAAGGGAAATCTTGGTGGGCTGTCGCCTAGCAGTATGGCTGTAGTCTTATCATCCTATGATATAGAGGCAAACTCTGGCTGTAGTGCTCTGTCAAGTCTCGTACATGATGAATATAAAAGTTAAAGCCTTAGTAGGTATATTTATTGTGAATGACAAGGAGTGTTAATTTGCACCGTTAAAGAATGTACATCATCTCCTGTGAGTGAGTTGTCACTTGCTGAAGCCCTCTATCGAATCCTGCTTTAAACTGTGCAGCTGCTGGAAGTGAGGCTGTAAGGTCAGGATTGTTGAAGTTGGCGGATATTAGAGCTTGTGGAAAAGATGTTGTAGGTCAGTGCAAGGGAAACCCATGTCAGGGAATCCTTATCTGAAAATGCTCTCTGGCTTTTTGTTTGCTTTGTAATGTCAAAGCAGGGTCAAGAATGTGATCTGTATAGACGGAGTTTTGAACATTTTGGATTTTTACAAGAAAATGTTCTTTTTGATGTTTAAGTCCCATATGATGGGGTAATGCCTTTTGGTAGGCCAACTGATAGAGCTGGGAGGTGGAGAGAAAGATGCTTTTTGTTCTTTGTCATGTGATGTTGGTGCAATAAAGTTACTTTCTGTCTTTCTGAACCCTGTCATGCTTCTCTCTTGGAACGACCGTGGCACTACCAGTGCTACTCCTACTTTACATAGCTTAAGTGCATGTTATTGTTGTGGAAAAAAACCCTATCAGAATGAGGATAGATCTCTCTGTTTTCACAAACTGAAGATAATAACAATCATTTCTCTTACAGAATTCCCAGAGGAATTTTAGTTAGGCAGGACAGAATGTAATGTGTATGTGATGTTGAGGAGGAGGCAAGATGCCATGTGTTTTGTCATGTTCCAATAAGAGGGGTTATGCTGGGGATTGGAATTGCAGCTCTTGGTTATGTTTGAGTTGTGTTTTCAGACTGACTTGCCCAACTTACCAGATGAGAAACTTTTTTTTGCCTCCTTTTCTGTGAAAATAAAACAGTTTTGTGCAAGATTTCAGTCTGTTCTGTCTTCCTTCCCAAAAGCATTTAGGTGCTTTGATACATTCGCAGAAAAAGTGAGTGAAGGTTAGAATATCAAAAATAATTCTGTGTATATTGGAGGCTGGTTAAGGTGAAAAAGGCAATATAATGTCTTCACTGAAGAGACTGTCAGTCTCTGCCATGGTGGCACTGCTGCACATCGAGGAGCACATGGGCACTGGTGGATGTGAGACTGGTTGGTAGCTGATCATCAACTATTTCCTTCCCAACTCGGCAGACATGGGGAAGTGCAGGGAAAGAAGAGGAGAAAATGGTGCATAAGTTAGTAGGCAAAAATGAAGTGAGGGATCTGGAGTCAGCTTGCTGGAAGGATGAAGGATGGTAAGAACATCTCCAGTTCTCTTATATCAACATTAACTGTCAGCAAAACGTTTGGGAAGGCCAGTAACATTTGATCTGCAGAGACGGAGTGTAATCCTGCTTCAGATAACTTAAATCCATTGCGTGTGTGTATATATGTGTGTATATATATATAGATATAGATATATGTATATTTTCTAGCAGTTTTTATTCCCTATGTTAAAAGACTTTATTACTTGTTTATTTGAAGTATTTAATGATAAAGAGAACATGGGGACATCAGCAAAAATTCCATTCAGAAGGTATTATACAAACAGGTATTTTCTTCAATAGCTTTACCAAGGACCAAAGGGGAGAGTGAAATCCCCCAAACAAATGCTACATTGAGGAGAATACTTCTGATATTATTTGGTACAAGATAATATTTAGAAAATAACTATGCCTCAAGAAAATGTGGACTAGAATACACAATGTCTTGTTGTGATACTTAAGGCAATGAGATTTTAAGGTTTACCTTATGTGCCATGTATATTGATTAAATACCAAATATATGGTGGCCATTTCTAACTATCATTTACTGTATTGATTTGTCAGCAGTGGAACTGTAATAAAAAAAGCTATTGATTTACTGTCCTTATTTGCTTATGGGCTTTTTATTAATTTTACACATTGTTTTTTATTTCTAGATTATAATTTTTATGTGTTTCCTCCCTTAAGACAAGTCTGGTCCTCTCTGAAGTTAGAAAAGGGCAACAAATTGAGGAACAAATGAATGAGACTGTCAGCTGCTTCCTGCTACTTCTTGAGGAGAGACAAAAGCTACGTAAAGAATGGACAGCAAGGTGAGAAATACTCCTGTAAATCCTCTTGAGTGGGGAAAAGTGATGTTTTAAAAAAAATTCTAAACTTTCACTGTTCAAATAGTAATTCCTTGAATGGGATAGTCCATGTTTCTGTGGGGTAGGCTGCTCCCTTATTGTGCCCATACAGTGCACAGCTTGGTAGGCAGCACTCAGATCTGAGGAGTGTTGCCACCTAAAGTGCCCTCATGTTTTCCACATATTGCTGACAGAATGAGCAATGCTCTTGGCTGGAATGCTCTGCCAAAACTACACTTCTTGGCTGCTTTCTTCGTGCTCCTCCCATTTCCCTGTGGTGTCCTACTGGTGTGAACTGGGTCGTGTTGGGTGAGATGGGCGTAAGTGTATGTACTGCTGGAATTCATATCGTGTGACTGTTTTACTATACCTGAGTTCTTAAAGAGAACTCACTGCCATAGATCAGGAGATGCTGTTAACAGTGCTAAAAAGTTGTTTATGTTTCTATTTGGAAAGGTTTATGTTACTGGTACGTAATCAGCTGAATGCATTTCAGAAGCACCAGATACACCATGCTTTTCGTTTGCTCAGAAACAGGTGAATGAAAGAGAATTTCCACCAGGTTTCACCTTATAGCCTTCTCTTTAGCTGCTTAATGAGTTGATGTCACCTTTTTTCACACCTATGTCTAAAAGCTGTAGGTTTATACTAATTTTATAATCTCTTACTATTTTCTTATTTGATATTTACATAAAATATCTAGCAGTCCTTGAAATTTTTCTGCCACATATACAGCTTTTATTTAAAACCAGGAGATGTTCCTTACATACAATTAAATAGTTTTTAGTCAAAAGTATTTTTAAATCAGATTTTTGTTATGCAAATTTAGCATTTAACTGGCATGATTGTTTTACCTGCACTAAATATTACAGTTAAGGGAAATCTCTTGTATTTTACTGGTGTAGTTCCTGAAGACTCTGAGATTGCTTTTAATATGTTATCTGTAGAGTTTAGGTCTGACACTTGAGTATCTTTGCTGCTCCAAATAATTATAGCAAGTGAACTTGAAACATTTTAGAAACTTTACAGGTTTAGAAACAGATTATGGGTTTTGTTTTATAAGTTTGTGTTCTTCTGAGTATGGAATGTTTGTTTGTATGCCACTCATTTAAGATTTCAGAGTAAGCTGGCTCTAAAATATTTTCCATATTGTCATGTGGGGTTTATGTTTTTCTTCTTGAGCAATTTAAGGGATTTTTATGGGAGTTTTGTTGGGAGTTTTTTATTTGGTTTTTTGATTGGTTGGGTTTTGGTTTATTTTTTCAGGGGGGTTGTTTATTTGGTTTTTTGCCTTCCATCACCATACGTACTAAATAATGCAGATGCTTTAGCTATGTTGGAAACAGAGGAAATCACTTAATGCTTTTCTGTGGGACATGTGCATCTTTGTTGTGAAACAGAATAGAAAGTTCCTAATGAGTGGGATACCTTTTTGGAGTTCATTTTGTTTAACAATGATGTCCTGGTATACAAAGTCATCAGAAGTCATGGCAATTGTGTTTAATTTAGAAGTACTGTGGGTTTCAGTGCTCCTGGCCCCACTTGCTGCTCACAGGGAGCTCTGGGGCTGGAGCCAGGGCTGCAGTTGGAGACGTAGCCCAGCCTCTGACACAGCAAAGCTGCAGTTCTCGGGGGGTGGGAGAGGCACAAGCAGATGAAGTGCAGGCCTTCTTAAAACTAAACACCTGAAAGAAAATGTCAAGATCATTGTGCCTTGAAAGTTCTGAAAGAAAGTGTCCTTTGAGTATTAAATATCTATAATCCTTTTTCTTTCCATTTGATGTTTCCCATCCCAGTGCCTTATCTGGGAGCCTCATCCGTATGATCTGCATAAAGAGACTGTTACCATACACCTCACTTAGCTCCATCAAAGCCTCAGCTCTGTGTCTGGAATGAAACACTGGCTGTGGCAGCCATGGAGCACACGGTGCTGAAAGTTATAAAACGTCCGCCGTGGTACGAGCAGGGCTGCCCATGTTTTAGAGATCAGTCTATTGTGTACTTTGGAATTACATGAGAAAAATGTGCTTGGACAGGAAATAATTAGCACTTGTCAAAGGGCAGGCAATAGGTTACAGTACTTTACTTTCAACAGGCTATCAGGGGATCAGCTAGATTAGATAATAGAATTTTTTTCTTGTGGAAGTTAAATACAGATGACTCTAATTACCTTACATTGTGTGTTAGAGAGCAGATTATGAACAGTACAACTTCAAGAAATTTAGGTCAATGAAGGGAGGGCAGCTGGCAGAAAACTTCACTCTGCACTTGGTCTTTATAGAGTTATGTAGTCATTCTGTTCTTTCTTGTGTTTTATTTGTGTCATTAACACCTGAAATAAAAAAAAAAATGTACATATTGGAAACTAGTGATACAAACTGATTGAACTTTGGGAAATTTAACCTTTCCCAGAGAAAGGCATATGAACTGTTCTGGTTTGTACCTACTCCGTTAAAGCATATTCTTGTGTTATTTGCTGTAAGTTGTACCAGTGTTTCTGCATATTAACAGACTGAAATGACTCTTTAAGATTTTATTTCAGCCCCACAGCCCAAAACACATGGCAGTGTGCTTAGTGTTGCACTCACCATTTCATAGACTTGTGATGCAAAGATGTCATCAGTATCTTAAGTATCTGAGCACGTCTTCCAGGGATTCGAGTTGTTCTCTGAGTGGTAGTGATCCAAAATACTTCAGGTAGGACTCAGTGAATGTCCTCTGAGTGTTAACAGAAACGGTCCAGAGTTTCCAAAGCCCCAGATTTGTTTATACTGCGTGATAGAGCCTGATGGACAGGTTGTTATAGCTGTTAAAGAGCTGCTCTAGCCCTTTGAACTGACCCCTTCTTGACCTCTGCTTACAGAAGGTCACTGTTCAGCTTATAAAGTGAGGGGAACCTCAGATTCTACTGTAACAAATAGAGGGTGAAGGCAACAGCTGTGAATTTTGGACTAACCATGCAAACCTGGATAGACTTTTTAGGGTCACTGTATGATAATGAAAATTGTTACCAAATTATATGGAAATTTAACAGCAATAGTGGGAAAGAGAGGGTGGAGTCTAATGCATTGGGTTTGATAAATGAAGTGTGAAGTTACCCATCTGGCTCTAGACAGCCCTCTTTTTCTGTACGAAAGGGAAACATTTAAAAATAACCATGGTACATCTAGAATCAATGACCCATACAGAGAGCTGGAATAGATCAAGATTTAATGGTGACTGTGGAAGAAATTATCATTTGAAAAGTGAGACAAAGGATGAGAAAGTACAGTTCAATATCTGCACCTGATTCATTTTTAAAAAAGGCCTTAATATTTTTCCCTGTTGATGATGTTATTGACATTTTTTATTTTACTTTTTAACTGGAACCAGAAAAGTTGTTATATCACAAAGAAACGGGGAAAAAAAAGTACTTGAATTTCAAGAGAGAATGTTGCACTTTTCCTGATCAGTAAGTGCCTGAGAGAACTGTGCTATGGTTAAATAAAATTGTAGCTCTTATTTCTCCTAATAGAATTTGTATCATATTGTAATAGCGTTGTCTTTAATGTTTGCATGACATACTGCACTTAATTGCTAGTAGGGTTTTGTTGTATTTTTCATAGAGATACGTTAAATACCAAACTAATTTGTCATCAATAAATCAACAAGAGATTAATTTAAAGGGTAGTGTTTAACTGCATTGAAAATATTGACTGCTAGGAAAAAATATGGTTAGTTAAACCATTACTAAAGTATGGAGTTTTTTATTGAAAAATTTTATTAGTCCAAAATGGTTTTATTATGACATAGACTCTGATGTCCATTTTACTGTTTCCCTCAGTGGAATTCTATCATTTCTCTTAGGGGAAATTCAACCAAACACTGGAAAATGTAAAGTTTTGAAGAAAGACATAATGAAGTGGAAAGTTTGATAAAATTATTTATGATTGTTGAATTTTCATAGTTGTGGTACTTATCCAAATTCTGAAATCTTAACTTCTCTCTAAATCATCTAATGACAAATTGACATTGTGAAAACAGAATAAACATTTAAAAAATAATCTGTACCAAAATAAACACAAAATTCTTCTGATTCATGAGATAAACAGAAAAGTGTTAATTGATTATATCTTGTAAAAATCAATAACTTATAACCTTGCATCGTTAAAATAACACAATAAAAAATCTCTTTTTATGGGGTCATTCTATAACCCATAATATTTTGTAGACCAGGTCACTGTATTCTAGAATTGTTATATTATTGCATTTTTGCATGGCAGTGGAAGAAAGAACCTCTTACTTGTGGCAAATCATATTAGCTTCAGGTTTCAAGTCAGATGTGAGCTATAATTCCTCAGCATTTTTTTCCTTTGTCAAACCTTTTCTTAGATCTCACAATTTTGACATAACAATTTAAAGATATGTATTTTTATTTCTAGCTACAGTGAGCACTTACACTGTGGAAATAGTCTTAGCTCTCAACAGTGAAATCTGGATTTTTATGTCGATATTTATATAGGAATATAAATTATAAATACCTAGTGAGAAAACAGTCCTAATCTGTGATAACACTCTTCAATTCTATGAGAAAAATGAAGTCTCTTAGAGTGGAATCGTAAAATAGCGTGTGTGTTAGATAAGATACAAACAGGAAGGTTTTATATATTTTATTTTCTGTTTTGAAGAAAAAGTTAATTTTTTCTTCTTTTGCCTAACGTCCTTATATCTTGGAATTTTAGATCATAATTAAGGAGGTTATTGAGGTAGATTACTCTTTTTAGCTCCAGTGGGAGAAGGTGGTTTTGATGTAAAGAAGGACCGTGTTTCCTCTGTAGCAGGGGAAATGTTGATGGGTTAGGAAGTTAACATGGGCTTTGGGAAAATCAGAGCTTTTTTTTTTTCTTTCTGTCACAGGCTTTGTGTATTGTCAGGAGCTCACGAATGCTATTCTTTAAATGAAATGTAATAATACCAGTTGAAAGACTAGTTGACAAATACTGACATTTTTTTAAACTCTCACAGAGCTGGCAAGATGATAAGTATATGAAATAATGTGAACTCTTCAGAAACTACTGCAATAGGAGCTATTCCAGTTCCCAAGATTTTACAGACAAACTGTAGAGGTATCAAAGTTTGTCAGATAGTGGGGAGAAGTATTTGGGTTGTTTAAAACTTGTGGTTGTTTTGTGTAACATGAGAATGACAGATTTGTTTTTTCCATGTTGTGGAATCCAGTATCCATGTTTCTGAAATTAGTAAGGATCTCAGTACATACAGCTGCATGATCTGCAGTGTGATTTTTGATAACAGTTGTCCTCTCTAGACAATGGGTCTCAGTAAGTTAGCAATGAGCACCAAAATTTTGATTCACCATTTTGGAAATCACAGGGAGAAAAAGAGAAAATTCCGTTTGGATTCTTTGACATTCATACTTTAGGTGTTATATGTGTGAATACTTCTTAAAAGAAGAAAATGAAACTGTTCAGCACCCAGTATGTAACCTAAAACAGATTTTCAGAACGTAAAAATACTTAGACAATGTGCAGAATGTAAATTGTGGTTCAGTAATCCTGAATACTGTATGTTAATCATGGAGATGTTTTGAGTCAGACTGAAAACCAACCTTGCAGCTTTCAAATGCATGGGGAAAACACTAACGTCGATGAAGTTGTCAGGTCTCCTGCTGTAGTTATGCTTAGACATCAGCTGCCTTGATTGACCTTTGACTTTTCTCCAGTTGCTTATTGCCAGATTTCTTTTGCTCCTCGTGACCCTTCCTGTTTTCTGCCTCTGTCTTTCACCTGTGTTCCTTGTATGGAGGAGTCTTTGAAGCAGCCAAGCTTGGGATCAATAGGTACAAGTACTCTACAGAACAATGGAAATGCAGCTTGATTAAATGCTGCTGTTTAGCTGTTCCTTTGAAACTGTCTTGACCCTTTACCCTTGGAAAGACTAAATGTTTACAAGCTGTGGCTACTTACAGAAAATCCTGCCTCTTACCTTGTGATGTCACTATATGCACAGTAAATATGGTGCAAAAAAAGTTATGTGGTGTAGCAGCCTAAACCAAATGGTATTATAGGGCAGTCTAAGAAAAGTTGCAGAACTTCAGCTCTGTGTCTGTGTGTGGCTATTCTGTCAGACCCTGTCATTAAGGCACTTCATAGGGATTGTTTACACTGAGTGTTTACTTTATCATTTTAGTTTAATTTTAATGATTCACTTCTGAAAACCATAGAAAGATGCATCATCCTGTACCTGAATAACTATCAAATGAAACTTCTTTGACATTTTTCTTTTTTGATTTTTTCTTTCTTTATTTTTTCTTCTTGTGCTAGATGAGTTTTTCAAATAATTCAATGGCACTTCCAAAACTGGGAAATGACACAAATTTAGTCCTTACTTATAGAGCAATTAAAGCTTCCAAAAAAAATCTGATAAAGAATTTTCCCACTCTATCAGAGATTATTCAATGATTTATGATTTTTATGTTTGGTTTTACTTGGACAGGCTTTTAAAGTCAGCATGGGTGACATTTCCTTATTTATGTAAGCTTTCATAATTGCAGTACAAGAAAGATAGTGTTGTTTTTCCAGTGGCTTGACAATGATTTGTTCACTACCATTGGGAGACCTGAATGCTGGAAATGGAGATTATTGCATTTCCAGGCTGCAGGATACTGGAGATTGACTCGATCACAGAGGTGACAAATTTTTAATCTGTGGAGACCAAGTGTTAGCCACATCATCAGACAGTTGAACCGCAAAGTAGCATTAGCATCAGCTGTCATCCTTTCTGTAGGAGAGAATGGTGTCTACCAGAGGCAGGGGAAAAGGAGAACGACTGGGAAAGTTCAGTGTGTTATGCTGTGCTCTGTAGCTGCCCACATTAGATAAAGACCTGGTGTTACAGACTAGGGATAAGGTGTGAGTGGTCCAGTGAATGAAAAATTATCATAGATTTTTTTTTTGCTTTTCCGCTGAGGTCTATTTCTTCTGCAGTATCAATCCATACTTTCCTTTGCCTTCAGCAAAATGTGCTAATGTCATGGTGTCTAACATCCATTAAACTACTGGCAAACTTTTTGTGAGCTCAAACTTGGTCTAAAACTAGACATTTAAAATTAAGAGTCTAAAGATAGAATTCTCTCTTCTGTAAAAAGATAGAAGCCTTATTCAAACAGGACTTTCCCTGTCATAAAGCTGAATCAAATAAGTTTAATTTGGAGGTGTGTTAAATAATCTGTATAGATTACCAATGGTGACAAAACAGAGGGTAACTTAAAGGGTTTACCCAGCCAAATAGTGCTGATGATGTCATACCACGAGTGTAAGTGAGCAGATGCTTACGGAAGTTCATGACTTAAGTTATTAAAGTTTCCACATATGTAGAACTTGATGGCTCCAGGGATTGGCAATGAAATACAAAGCCTTTTGTTTTCAGGTCAGCAGTTTAAATATGGTTCAGGTAGGTAGTGCCAAAGATTATTCCCGTTGGGTATCTGTGTTTGATGGCCTATGTAAAATGCATCGGTTCTCCAGCCCCGGTAGGCAGGTGTGTATATCACCTAAAGCAACTGCTACAGCTGACACTAATTGGTACCCTTGCTGGCACTTCTGGAGCAGCCAAAAATTAAATGGATGTTGAAACTGAGCAAGATGCTGTCAATGCTCTGAGCAGTCTAGGCTGTGGTGGTGAGGTGGTGATAAGCCAATGAATGTCATGGGTGACTGTGGGCAAAAAGAGGATCAGTCTGTTGCGTTGCTCCACAGTTTGCTTGCGTTAAAGTTATGGTAGCACATGCAGATAATCATGTGCTGGGAAAGAGCGTAAATTCTTGGGCAATCTTAACGGGGTTGGCAAGAGGGAAGTACAGTCCACAGAGAGGTCAAAGAATGGCTTGGAGATGTATAGCTAATCTGAGAAACTAAGATGAACTGGAGAATAGGATTTGATTTACTTGCTTTTTTTCACTACTAATGAGATCTTTTGGGCATTTGAAGAGTTTGATTTGGCTACTATTATTTGTTGAGTTTATTTTGTCTGAATTTTCAATACTTAATGTATCATTGCTGTGGAATTATTAAATTATAAACTGTGCTGATGTTTTAAAATAGCTAAAAAGGGAAGTTGGCATTTCTTAAGCTTTAGAGGTTCTATAAAAACAGAGAACTTGGGGACCTGTTACAGAGCATTATTTTCATATTATTTTTCTTATTTTGGTAAATGACAGCAGCCCCAAATGGTAACAGTGCTTAGAGCATATGTAATAGTAATAGAAAATCCTGTTGTAACTTACTTGAGTAACTTAGCCAACTGAGAACTCTTTCAGAAGTATGCAATAGAGTACTCATATTTCCACACTGCTGCATTTTAGAGATTATCTGTGCTGGGTTGGTGGTGGAGCAGATAGGACTCATGGGAGGAAGGGTGTTAAAGTAACAATGGTGGACATCAGTGATATGATTAGAAACAGAGAGAAATAATTGGAACAAAAAGGTTTCTTGAGCATTATCAAAAAGATTGAGAAACAGGCTCTCAAAATGCAGGGTTTGTGGGAGAAGCCAAGAAAAGTCTATTGAGTGTTAAAGTGAGGGCAGTAATACTAGGAGAAAAGAGTATTCTGTTGGAAAATGAGAGTTCTGGGAATTCTAAGAGCTACCAATAAGAGGGTGTTCTACTTTTTCTGCAGAGGTAAGCTGAATGGATCCATCAATTATGCCCATGGATATGCTGGAGTTAGATTTAGCACCAAATTATGCTGGAGGGTGTTTTTTTGTACGAGTTTGGACAATGCTGTTAAAATTTTTTCCAGTTGTTTTTAGGCAAGTCAACATTGTCTTATTTTTATTTTCTCATATTTAATTATGTCAGCATTTGGTCTTCCTGAGATATGAAAAATATTTTTATCAGAATTATTTTTGACCACCTAGTTAACGTAGATTTGAGCAAGTGCACGGGGGAGGTGAAGTAATCAAAGTACCCACTCCAATGTAGATGACTTGCTGGCTGCACAGCATGTTTATTGTAAGCCGTAGTTTACTGCATAAAAGATATAAGTATTTTATATTAGACCATCCTGAAAGCACTTTAGGTATTTGCCCTTCTTTTCCTACTTGGAGATATGGATAATCCCCGAATCCAGGTGTGTATTATTAGGGATTGAGGGGGAGGTTGGAGGAGGGGAAAGGAGGGGAGGAGAAGGATTTGAGAGGTAAGAGGGTGTAATATTGGAGGAGGCTTCTGCCTGTTTTGCTTGCCTGTAGGTGACACTGTTGCATCATTTATCTGTACGTTTTCACATATGTTGTCCAGGGACAAAAAAAAGTTTCATTAAAATAATTTGAAAGATTCAAAAAAATACATTTCACTAATGATTCTTTAAGCCTTGACTAGAGAGTGGAGTTTTAGATACAGGTACATGAATTGCACGTTTGCCTTCCCAAAGATGGCAGCAGTTTATAATATTATTTCTGATTAACTAGCTCACTAGCGTTGCATCTTCAGTTCAGTATTCCCTTGAAAGGTGAGATTCTAAAAAGATTGCTCTGCATGTTTCTAAAGGCTAATGTAATAAACTAAGATGATAATACATTGATGAAAAAGAAAATCTTAATTTGCTGCTAAGTTACAGCAATATAAAGTTAAAATGTTTTTCTTTGCTCAAGTAATTTAAATTAATAATGTGTGCCATTAACTGAAATCTCACAGAGGATTTTTTCTTCTTTGCCATTAAGTCTACTGGCTGCAGCGAAAATGAAATATTCTATGAGGCTTGAGCAATCATCTATCTCTAAGCTACAGTGTGCCTGCTGCCAGATGTTCAGGTGCTGGTGCTGCTGCTTTGACATGTATATCTCTTCCAGGCAAAAAAAACAATATATACATCAGTCCAGGTGCAAGGTGGCCTTGCCAGCAAACCTGCCTCCTCCTAGCTGTGACACTCATCCACTCCCCGTCAGAGTGTGTACGTTGGAAAGGGATTGTAATTAACCCCTGGAAAGCATAGGTTTCACTGAAGTGATGTGCACAGTAATGATATTGTTAGCTTCCTTAATTTCCAGTTTCACCATCAATTATGCCATGTGTTTCATCCAGTTGGTGCTACCCTCCCAGTGTTAATTATAACCTACAAGACTGTTACAGTTAATTTTATGGCAAGCATATTGTCTCTTCAAGGCTCCACAGCAGCTCATAAATTATCTTGAAGGTAAAATGTAACTTGGGGAACTAGTTATGAAAATTCCATCCATCTCGCTTAGGAGGTGCAGCTGCTACTGTCAGCTGCCTCGCTGCTGCATTGTGAAGGAATTATGGTGGGTCAGGTTTAAGAGGCGAGGCCCAGGCTGTCACTGAGGAGAAAGGCTGTCCTGGCCCTGTCAGACAAGTACCTTCTGCCAGTCCCTTGTGGTTTCACTTTGCAGGCAGTAAAAGGCAGGCGGTGCAGGTGGATAGTCCCCAAGCTGTCTCTATTCATTACTTTACAGAAACTTGTTTTAGGTAGGCAGGTACGGAGACCTTTTCACTGTTGTCATAATGTTAGGCATCATCTGCAAAGTGCAAGATAGATAACTCTATAAATAACTTGCTGTTCTGTTGGGCTGGGGTGGTGGAGAAAAGATGATTAGCACTGTAGAGGCACATGAAATAGCTCGCTGGTTTGTAAAATGACTGTTGGTTTAATTGTAGCAATAGCTTGGTCTGGAAGAGCACATCTGTTCGCCTTTATTTCACACACACAATAAGAGGAGGTGCAATTTCACTGCTAAGTAATTTGTGTTGGAGTTTCACATTAAATAAATTAGCATGGGTTTATATGGGCATTATTTATGACATCTGTGTGTGTGTCATGTTTTTTTTGCTGAAGGAATTGCAAACACTCATTTCTTAAAAAGAAATAAAAGTGGGGGGGAATAATAAACATAAAGCCGCCCATTGCTCAGAACAATGAGATCAGCATTCAGTGCTATTTATATTTTAGTAGTACACTTTTATTATTACTATAATGCCTTATTCTGCTCTTTATAGTAATAATACAGGACTAACATAGAATATAATGCCTTATTCTGCTGTCTCTTCCTTTAATATTTCGTATTTCCATAGTTTTAAATGCTGTTAAGCTTTGGGTGTTCCTTTAAGAATAAAACCAAAGTGCAAATCAAATTTCCTGAGAGGCTTTTTATTCTTCCACTCTTTTACCTTTCGAAAGGCTTTCTGTGTTTATGGTGTTGTTTCCTAACCTCATTTACAGCTGGGAGGGCACATGAGAAGGAATACTGAAAGCTGATACTTTTCTATAGGCAACCACTGTGCAGATGTGAATGTACAGACCCATTGTGAATGAGTAAATGTTATGAATTCAATTGAGGAGAAAATGAACAAACACAATAAGGAAAAACAGTAAGGATAATTCATATAAATATATATTGTTGGTTTGTTTTGATAGTCTTCATTCAGTTCTAATTATTTTTGATTATTCATTACACAGGGAAGAAAACATTTTCAAAATAGTGCTGACATTGTAAATTAGACCTCTGGTATGTTTGAATAGGGGAAAAAAGGCTCATTAGAGCCTGAAAATTACTACACTTTTAATGTATGTTCTTTCTTTCCTTCCCCTTGGAATTGACAGTAAATGTGCCTTGTGATATCTTTTAGAGGTCCATCCTTTTCCCAGAGTCAACAGTACACATTTTGGTTTATTCCCAGAAGAAACAACTAAGTTTCAACTGACCAGAACCCTGTATTTCTGTTTGTTTAGTTTATTTAGAGGGAAGGTCTGCATTAGGCAGAGCCTTGGGCAAAGTGATGTGTAAAAACAGGATCTCCTTGAGAGCAGACCCAGAGGTGTTGCTTCTCAGAGTTCCTTTTTGGCTTCATTCTTTCCTTGTCTCCCACAGAAGAGAAGGGGTTGGTAGGGGTTCTAGGTGTTGGTAGAATATCCCATTTGATGTGAGGTTACCTCAGCTGGGTCATGTGTGTTATTATCTCCTACACTGTAGGATGTCAGCCTGTATGCAGAGATTATCCATAGATATTGCCAAAGCAATTCCTCCGTTTTGGGGTACTCCCACTTAGAATTCTTCATCACAGCTGAGGGGTATCTGCAGCTGCTGTAGTGTAATTCTCATGAGTTTGTGTAGGTTCAGAAAGCTGGGGACAGGAGAGAGATCTGAGAATTTATATGTCCTGTACTGGTTTCCAAAGGGATAATTTGACTGCTGAATATCCAAAACAGTAGCATTTATTTTGCTTAAAATCATGTGAAAGCATCTGGATTATTGTCATCATCGTCTCTTCATGGCTTGATTTTGCATCATTGCAATACTGCTGAGTTTAAGAGAGTCACTCTTGATTTAAGTTAGTGTGATTGAGAACAGAATTAGAGCACAGGTCCTGGTAAATTTTCCTTTACACTTGCTGGTGATGGAATCTCAGACTTTGATTGTGATACTGTTACAGAAAGAGACACATCTGATTTGAGAAATCTTTGTGGTTTTCATTTAACACATAAAATGATCTTTACCGAAGAAATTCTCTTCTAAATATCAGAAAAATTTTTTATGCAGTTGAATGAGAAAAGCTTTTTTTTTTTCAGAATAAAGTGCCTTTATTTCTTAGCTCTTGGCCAACTTTGATAGGGAAAATCTGCATTTGGAAAGAAAACTGTGAAGTATTGCAAAATTGATTTTACAAAAACGGATTGAATTAGCTGTAACGTAATTGGAGAGAGAACTTTGAGTAGGATTTCTTGACTACCATAATACTGTGAAAATTTATTAGTGTAATCAAAGTTACACGATTAAGAAACAAGATGTTGGTATGCGTTTGGTTCCTGACTCAGCGGAAGTATGAAACAAAATCATTTCAAGAACATTTATAGTTTCTTTGAAGGCAAATAGCTTGAAACAATATAAATAGAATCATATATGTGAGTTTTCATGTGTTCAAGGAAAGCTACTGTAAGTGTTTCTCTGACTTTTAGCATGAATTCAGGTCCTCTTGTCTATAGTCATTCAGTGTAGCTGTGCACACAGAATACTTTGTTGAAGACGTTATTGATGGAGTTGGTCTATACTCTTGGTATCTCATCAGAGTATTTAAAAGCAAACAAACAAAGTGACCAAAACAAACAAAAAATCCAGCAAAAGAAAACCAAGCCTCCCTTGAACTTTATGACATACCTCTGTTTATGAAATACATAACTTTTCTTTTTCTTGCTAGAACCTATTAGCTTATGCATTAGCGTGCTAACACACATGGAGATCGCAAAAAGTGCTGACTGAATTTTTCTGCACACTCTTAATTGCTAACTGATATGGAAAAGTCTTCCTTTAATTTTTGCTAGTTCTTATTTTCATCCTACAAAATAAACTGTAGTAAAATAACATGCTGTCAAATATTTTGACAGCACTTTTTACAGTTCAAGTGTACAACTTTTAAAAATCTATCAATTATTATGAGGGGCAGTTGAAGATGAATACAGAAAAATAATTTTCTTTGTCTGCTCATTTTTTTTTGCTCAAAGCCTGGCCTTTATTTAAGCATATTATTTTTCTGTGTCACACACAAAAAAATAACCCTACAAGATTTATCGGCATCTGTATGGAAAAAATGAAAGGATTTTCATGTTTTGTAAGAAACTTAATACACTCTCACAGATGGCCCAGCTCAGGTGTGATTTTAATTATGAGATAAAACAAAGCCCAACACAGTAGGAAGTAGTCTTAATAAATGGCCTGAAGCTTTTGTCTTCATGTGTCAAAAAGCCTTTTTATTGTGTGATGAAATTTTTTTTCTAGCTGTTTCTAAAAATTGGTTGAAAAAAATACAAGGGCTTCTAAAGTTCAAGTGAATTGTTTAGGTCAAGCTAAAAATAAGAATTTTTTCTTTTCATTTCATTTTTCCTCCCAACAAATTTAGACTTCTGGGAAATGATAGAAAAAAATACTTTAATAATAGTTAAACCTGCAAGTACACAAATGCTTTATTTATAAGTAAAATAATTTTCTAATTAGATGTTGTCATTGTTTATTGCAGTATCACACTGCTTAGTAGTAACACAAACTGGAAATTTGCTAAGCCTGGCTTAAACTGCACTATCAGAAACTAATATTAATTTAAACCAGGCTATGGTATTCAGCCTTCATTATTAAAACACAAATAGTATGATCTTGTTGTTAAATATTACTAATATATTACAATAATGTTGTACTGTCTTTCCCTTAGTGGGGAATTATGAGGACCTCATGTTAGGACCTCAGTGTCCTGACATAGTTAATTATCCATAGATAATGGTTTTCAGCAGTGGCTGTTCTGAACATCACAACCTCACTGTTAAGGGCTTAATAAATATTTGCAGCTCAGGTGCAGAGCACCTACGTCCTCCTCTGCAGAAGCAAACAGCTGTGGTTGCCCTCCTGTGCCATACATCACACCCAGCCTCTCATTTGTCCTGGCAAACCTAATGGTGCAAATGGCAAGTTTTATGTCCTGTGCTAGACTGGGGTAATATTTGCTGCAGAAATGCTAACTTTCCTTTCAGGAGTCATCTGTCTTTTCTAATGCAGAAATATCTTAGGAAGCTGAGACTTCTGGGGTTCATTACTTGAATGCTATGTGTATTCATAAAATTATAAAACTTCCTTTTAGAGTGTATGACCACTATCACCACCCATGCTGGAAGGTGGAAAACTACAACCAGATGGTTCACAATTGAAATCTGTATCCACAAGCTTACTTTTAGGGGACAGTTATTTGTAATAATTATTTCAATTATAGGACAGTGAAGAGCTTAATCATAATGAGCTTTTACAAGTAATACAGGTTAGGGATTTTTTTTTTTTTCTGTGTGGTTGAATACTTCTCATGGGAGGAAGTACCCATAAGCTTCAGGTCACTGTGTATCACCTTAACTTAGGGCTTGGAATGTTGGGTAATTCTTACATAACATCCCAACTGTAATTGCTGTTGAATAATGGAGTGAAAGGAGGAAACTCTAGGTTTATGTACGTGGAACTGAGCCACATTCAGACAGATGCATTCTAGAAATGGAACAACTTACATGGTCTTTGATGATTAGTAGTCAGTGAGCTTCTCTGTCTAACCAGTTGCAATAGCAGTCATATTTGAAATGCTACTCAAAAACTCTTTGGCATTTAGTCCAAAATAAATCCACCAGCTTAACTTCATATTTTTCTCATTGATTTCAATGCTTTGAGCAAAGGCCCTAAGGGGAAGTTCTTGGGTTTTTTCCATGGAAGTTTTTCATTCTCTGCTTCCTCCTTGCCTTGCCATCCATGCATCCTTAGTCCTCATCCTTTTCCATTTTTGGATTTTTAATTGATCTTGTCTAGTCATATTCATTATGTATTATGAGGCAATATAATGTAAAGAGTAATCTATAATAAATTAATAATGATGTGGTTCAAGTTTTTGACTATGTGCTGATTGAGGGAGCATTTAGAAGAATACTGTATGGTCCATATTCTACAGAATTTATAGTGCAGTTTAGGCATAAAAATGATCCTTGTCTGTCCTGTTCTGTAATAAGCACTGTGATTCTCACATTTTCTAGGAAATCAGTTATTGCTGAGCAGGGGTAGCAATCACGATTGACTTGCGTGGGTTGCTGTGAAGCATGGATCCTCAGCATTGGTTACCCTGGTCTCTGGAACACTTTTAACTGGTTGCTGGATGTAAAACACACAAATGTTATTTTTCTCACTGTTCAGCAAACTGTGGTGACTGTAGGAAATCAGTGTTAATATTACTGTGAGCTTTATGTTTCAACTGAAGTTGTTACTGTGGTGTTGCTTATTCAGTTATGAGTTTGGTACGAACCTAGAGGAAGGAATTTTCATTGTGACGTGCACTGATTATGTCTTTCCTACTTGTTAATCCAATCCTGGTGACTGACTCCAGGTGAAACACAAGCTGGCATTGCTGGCCTGTGTTACACTCACAGATGCTGCGTTCTTCTTTTGCTCTGGATGTGAGTAGTGCTAACATGTCTCTAACCTGGCCTGGCTATCTGGCCAAGAAGTTACTAATGTCACACAAGAACTCCAAAGAAAGTGTGCTATATTTAAGTGGTGATAGCCTGTTAGTCCTAAGTGTTATGTCTCCCCATCAAACAGAAGATGCAATGGCAGTGCTCTCTTCCCCTTAATTTTAATAGTACAAACCTAAAAGTTACATGCAAAACACAAACATGACTCCAGGATTAAAACTCAGCATTGGATTAATTTAACTCAGTCGTATTCCTTTCTGATTGGGTGCACCTTAAATTCTGTTGTAACTGTTCTGTTGGTAGCCTATGTCCCTTTGAATCATTAACAAAATGTAACTGATCTTCATCTGTATGGTTGGAGAGGGTGGGGGGTTTAATCTTCAAAATAATCAAGGCAAGAAGCTTTTGGCTCATGAAAGTAAGTGTTTTCGATCCTTTGTTTTCAGATACTACTATTTTCTCCACAGCAAACTTAGATGAAATAGAAAACTGATACACTGAGCCACTGGAATTGCAGTCTTGTAATTTAGAAATATCCACTTTATCCTTTATAATTCAGTAAGATTCTTCAGTCTGAATCTGATATAGGTAGTAGCCAAGACAAACAGTAACCATTTATAATTGTTCAGAACAGTTTGGATTTCACTAGAATGTAAAGCCAAAGAGTTCTTGGCTTTGTTTCATGTGTCTTACAAGGATAGAAAGTGTATTTAAATTGTAGTATTCACCAAAGCTGCATGTTTCTGTAGTATCTGCAAGCTTTTATTTTCAGCATTATAAAGATGTGAAAATATTGTACAGTAAAATTTCTCACTTTACCAGCTGAAGAACTAGATGTAAGGTTTTTTAACTTGCTAGAAATAGTGTATACAAAAAGCTGTCTCCAGTCCTTCAAGCAGGAGTGAGAATGCAGTGATACCAGGGGTGCCATACATGTGCTTATATGAAGGAAAGGGCAGGTGTGCATCCCTTCTGTGTGGGGCATTGCCCTGGAGTGCTGACACCTATTAAGAGTTTTGATCCTTCAGAACACTTCTGAATTCACAGCTGACTTGCTTGGCTTTTAAAGAACAAGTACTGCAGCAGAGAGTATTTGCAGGACTGAGCCATAAAATTACTTTTGTGATTTACTTGTTTTAGAGATATTTGCCAACTAGTTACAATCACTTTGAATGAATGTTCCAGTTGCATAGGACAAAAATGGAAACTACATTTATTTTGCCTCAGGAGTTTTAGTCCTAGAATTATAAAAACTATCAAAATAGGTTTTCCCTCTCATTTTAGTGTGTTATTGCCCTACCACCCAACATGCATGTGCATGTATACCTGACTTCCAGGTATGTATGTGGAGTTGATACACAAGGAGTCCTTCTAGTAAGGAGAGTTTGCCAGAATATCATTCAGGATTTGTCCTGTCTTGCCCTGTCCTTCTGAATCATAAACAACTTAAGAATCAGAGCAATACTGTAATTGCTCTGTACCTCCAGAAAGTTCTTTTTCGTATAGATTAAAGTATGTATTCTACCTTATATAGCATTTTGGAATTCCTAGATGAAATTGCCGATATATATGACAATGAAAAAGAGAGAAGCCTCATGTTTATGAAATCCGTACTGGGAAAGCATTATGGCAAAAACATTGTAGTGCTCTACTCTTTACAGCTGAAATTTGTGAAATGTTTCGCCCTGGATGTAGATAAGCTTATGGTGAGCTTTCCACATCTGGGGTCAAGCACTAGCCAGAGTTGTCTTATCCTTAGACTTGAGCTGGGCTGGCATTTCTGACAGACGTGTAAACAGATGCAAGCGTTGTTGCTAATGACAGGTGATTATAAGTGGCATGGGTGCCAAGGTAATTAAACCATGCCTTGACAGGAACATTTGGTGAAATGGTATTTCAGCATTAGAAAAATTGTTGCAACACTTTTTTTCCCTGCTAAGCTATAACCTGAATATCATTCATTTTGATTTTTTGGCCACAGTGCTCCCAAACCTGCTCCCTGCTTTATGTATAGAAGTATTGAGAAATAGCTGAAGAGCACCAGTACATATCAGTGGGGTTTTGGAGCTTTGAATTGAAGCATCTGCTCCTAAGAAGGCTTTTAGCATATAAATACAGTATAAAGTCCAGCATGGAGGGATTTGTGATGTATTATCTTGCTTTATGACAAGATAATGGTTATTGTGCCAGATTTATTAATGGCTGAATTATTGTGCTACTGTTTGTCATATATTTCTTACTGGACATCTTAACTGCTTTTACTGCTTCAGATTGTAGTTTCTAAATCTATTTAAGATTTTTCTGTGAATGTACTTCACAATGAAATACAGTTTATTCTTAAAGTGAAAATAATGGTTGCTTTAGAAGTAATGCACTCGATATTAGAACTTTTATGAACTTCAGGCAGTATCTTCTCAGCTCTTCATGCTGCAATTTCATAGTTTAAGATGACTTTATCTTTTCCATTCCAATTTCTGTAGCTGATAGTGAATAATGCTAAAGTTCCTTATTGATCTCAGAATTCCAAGCAACCTTTTATTTAAAATATTCACTCACATATTACATCAGAGCAGTGCAAAAATTTGGTTTAATCCTATAAATTAATCAAAATTAATTTAATAAAATATGAAAGATCTAGTTTAGGCATATTTTTCCATTTTTCTGTGTGAAATTCATTATACTCTTAGGATGGAAACTAACTGTTCACGTTATTGATGTTCCTTTGGTTTTTGCTTCAGCCTTGAAGCAATAAGTTTTTAATATAATAATCTCAGCTAAAATTCTGAGCTTTTACCGAATTTGGGAGCAGAATTTAATCCAGTTTATTTTTCGTTCAGGGCACTGAGGATGGAAAGAAATTATTTCTCTTTGCTGGTTGGTCAGGACATCATTAAGCAGTATAAGAAACTGCTACAAATATTCAGTTGTAGCTGATAACAGTGTTAGCATGTGAGCTGGGTACTTAGCAAAGGGTCTTTGAAATCTAGTAACTTTTAGTTTAAAGGTGGTTCTTAAAAATGGTATTTTAAATATGGTGAAATCAATTTTCACATCAGTTACTTGAAGAGATGCAGTTAAATTATTTGTTAGGTACCTTTCTTCCACATTCTTGTAAGAAGTTAAAATTGAGCTAAACCCATCAAGATGGCAAAGAAATTTTCAGTGGTTTTTGTTGCCTTTTTTTTGGGTTTTTTTTGTGTTTAGTTTTTTTTGTTTGTTTGTTTGGGTTTTTTTTGGGTTTTTTTTTTTTTTTGTTTTTTTTGTTTTGTTTTTTGGGTTTTTTTTGGGTTTGTTTTTTTTTTTTTGTTTCCCCTATCTCCCAATTCAAGTCTCTCAACTTTCCATCCCCTGAATTCTAATGAATGTGCTAGTAGAATGTTGATATACAGTTAATACAATTGTGGAATTTTAAGCCCTTGGACTGAGAAAGATCCTGTAAATAATTAGTGTGGTCCAAAGAAGTTGGCTTGAATATATCTGATGAATTCAGGTGTGGCGGAGGTGAGTGGTGTGCCTGTCAGATGCTGCAGCAATGACCTAGCAAAGTGAAGTAGTGCCTCTACAGAGAAAATAAGTTAGGGGATCACTTGTAAGGATTGTAAAGCTGAGAAGTGAGAGGGTAACTGGCATTTTTACGTTTAGAATTTCTATGTACAGGAGTATTTCAGAGGTTAGAAAAGCTTGGCTGTTTTCCATTGTCTTCAGTGAAACAGAAGGTGTGCAAGTCGTGCTCCTGTTACTGTTTGCAGCTTATAAGTAAAAAAACTGTAGCAGAAAGAAAAGGATTTGGATGCCCATAGTTAAGGGAGGTGTAATATCTGTAAACCCTATCTGAAATAAAATCAGTGTTATATTGAGGTCCAGAATTAAGTGTGTGTGTTTATATATACAACTTTTTCAAAGGATTTTAGTGTTATGTGCAAGTAACCTTGGAGCTGCCAGTTCATTTTATTTCTGATGTTGCCTGCTAGTCCCTGAAGCAGATGAACTATGGATTTTTTTTGATCTTCCATTTGCTAGGCTTTCGTTATATTGTGGTTACAGTCACAATGTCAGCACATAAAATGTTAAACATCACTGGTCTGAAAGAAGCTTCCATTGTCTTCTACTTCTGGTGCCTGGGGATTCTTTCTAGTCTTGCAGTGGTGGTTCTGTCAGTGTAATATGTCATGAAGCATTTCTCAGTAATGACAGACATTGAATATGAGTGACAGGAACTCTGACCGAGTGAAATGGGTTCAATTACCAGAGATGTAGGGTTACCTGAGATAAAACCAAATGGTCCAATTGTGCTCAGTTTTGACCCTGTGACTCCCAACTATCCAGCAGCAAAGACAAATGGCTGATTAACCATCCCCTAACCCTCCTCTTCTGTGATAAACTTGTTTGGATTTCCTTGTCTGAATAAAAATCTAAGTGTGGCATGTTTCTAAAAGGAAATATGATAGGAAAACAATGGGTACTGGTGCTAGTCATTTTCTTCTCTTACCGACACAAAACAGAAAGCTGTCATTCTATCTTGGAATGTATCTAGGACATAGTGTCCAGAAATCAATACAAGATAAATGATTGCTCTCTTAACCTCACCTTTCTTCTGCTGCAGCGGTTACGTTGCTCCTGTTCACCTGTAGCCAACCTGACGCCAGAATAAATGAGAGAACCTGCCATGAAAAGTATCTTCTTGAGGTTTTTTTGTTTTGGAGGGTTTTTGTTGGCTGGGGGGGCAGGGGTTGCTAGTCAGTATTGAGTGCCATTTTACACTTGTTCTAGTCCAGTGCCTACAGCTCCCAGATAGAGTTATAGCAAGCTCCCTAATTAAACTGTCGCTGTCTGCCCTCACTTGACTGCCTTTACAAAGTCATTTAACTAACAGACATTCCTGACTATTAAAGCTAGGAGCTGCGTGTCTCCAGTGCTGGAGATAAAATGAATGAAATTTGTTAATCTCCACTGACACTTGATCCTAGATGTTGAACTAATGCTATTGCACCTGAACTTTTTCTTTATTGTAATTACTTCTCTTGTTATTATTTCATGTAATAAATTGGAAGAAAATTTCAACAGGTATTAAATTATTCAAGTTGATTTATGGATGCTGAGTGAATATGACATTCATCTTGTGCATTCTTCAAAAGCACAATTCAGTGGATGTTCAGA
The DNA here is from genome assembly GCA_013397775.1 of Eulacestoma nigropectus. Lineage (NCBI taxonomy): Eukaryota > Metazoa > Chordata > Aves > Passeriformes > Eulacestoma > Eulacestoma nigropectus. The sequence goes on along the minus strand of VZTE01005381.1, from coordinate 958,991 downwards.
GCTGGATTCAAGGATTGCACTGATAGAAAACTGTGGTAAGAGCATGTATTTCCTTCATCTGAAAGGAATGCCATTTTAAAGTCTCTACCCTTTAGTAATGAAGATAAATTTTGCCTTTGTGATTTTATCTACTCTTAATTTAAGCAAATACTTTGATTGAAAATTTAATACATTTTCAAATAGCATATCAAAAAAATTGCGTGCCGTTGGTAGAATTAGAAGGGTTCAAATTACAGGGTAGAATTCAGTTCTGTTTGAAGGAACAAACTCTTTAAAGGAAGATTTGTAGTTTATTTTCCATGTCCTATATTTGTTTGGTGTTCTTTTTCTATCATAAATTTTAAATCCAGAAGGGACATTTAGACCATCTGGTTTGACCTTCTGTATATTGTAAGAAGTTACATTTCACTTAGCTGTCTGTATTGAGCCCAGTGATTTGTCTTTGGGTTTAAATGCATTTTTCAGAATGGTGTCCATGGTTTGAGGATAGTGGGAAATGGGAATCTACCATTTCTCTGGAAATGGAATCGATTGCTAATTAGCCTCACAACTTAAAAGTTGTATTTTCTGCTTCCTATTGGAATGCATTGCCTCAGCAACCTTTCTCTACTACTTCCTTCCTATAATTTTTTCTGCTGGAAGGAAAGAACCCAACATTAGTGTCCAGTACTTTCTGTAGAAGTATGTGTAAGCTGCAGTCATTTCAGTCTTCTCTCGTTCCCAAACTGGGCAGTCTGAGATCTAGGAGGGTTTATACTTCATATAGGCTACAGGCAGAGCTGCTGCCATGGGTTCAAGAAGTTATGTCATGTTAGCTCAAGGCTCTGCACCACCTTCTGTTGCATGCTTTTAGTCCTGTATTTCCAGTGGTGTGAAGTTTCTATGGGATCTTTAGTGTTTAACATCTAAAAGTGAACAGCAAGCTACTAATACTAGTAATAATTTTCTCTTCCTGCTTTTTAGGAACTCTCAGATATACCTATTTATGTGGTTCATTTTAAAAGATTTTCCATAACAGTGATAATTTATAGTGCTTTTGATTCCTAGTGAACTTTTACAAGTTCATCACCATCTTCATCGCTTGGTTCTGCTCCTTATTTCCAGGTCAGAGAGTTATGTTTTGAACCTTTCTGACTTTTCTGCATAGTGTGCTAATAAAGGTATAAATACTAGGAGATTTGGTTGTTCATATTTCAGTGTATTTATTCCTGCAGGGTTGGAAGGAAGATGTTTCTTTAAAGTACCTAAACACTGTCTTTCCACCCTAGAGATATTTTAACTTCTTTCTGCTAAAAGTAAATAATAATGTCAATAGAGTCTGGGACTGCAATTTGTTGATCTAAAGCAATGGATGTGATTTCTGAGCTCAAAATTTTGGGTGATGATATAAATGGTCAGTCATAGGTGGTTAAATGTCATTTATTTCCTGTGAAAAAAAAGTTTCTTTAAAAAAATTTCAAGCTGTGTTCCCTTCCAGATAGATCAGTAGTAGAAGTATTATTTTATTGTTTTTAAGGCATACCTGAAAGATTTACTGTAAACTTTCTTGTGTAAAAGAGTATTTTTTAGCTTGCTTTTAATGGCTTCTTGCATCTGCTGGCTGGAACAATGTTGTGATTTATTTTAGTCCTTGAAGTAACGGATAACTATGAACTACCTTGTTCACGTCTTTTTTGTGTGACTGGTAGTGTATCTGGTGCAGTTTATTTTGCTTTAAAAAATTGTTCATTGTTTTTCCATTCACAAATACTGTTCCTACCACATATAAACAGAGTTCTTGAGAACTTCTGTGATTTCTAGGTGTTATCTGCCCTCTGTCCTTTACAACAAACAGCAGCCAATAAAAATACAGTCTGTTTTCTTTTTGGAATAGGATTTGGTCATATAGGATTGGATTTCTTGAAATAGATGGGTCATGACCAATGTCAATTCTGTTCATGCCAGAAAAAGCTTGGATACAGCTCATCTTTTCTGTTACACTTTTGCAGTAGAGGCTAATACTGAACTTGAGAGTGACTCAGCAAAAAGCTGTGTGCTTATCTACACACTCTACAGAACAGACAGGCATCTCCAGGAAAGTCTCACAATCTCTCACCTTATCATAATAATTTCTTAATTCCTTACATCTTTTAATGCCTGTGAATTTGCATCCCCAGTGCAACTTTGTCCCCATTGTGCCCACCTAAGCAGTGGTTTTCAGGTGAGAGATGTGCGGCTGCAGAAGAACAGTGCAGTAAGTTTAGGGGAGTCTTCAGCAAATCGTACTGTTTATTTTTCAAATAAATAAATGATCGGTTTGGTTTTTTTAGTTGATGCAAAATCCATCATATTTTGAGTTTAATTTACTCTGTTTTAAGCAGACATTGTAGCTGGGCCTTTAGGGCTATTCACAGAAATAGGATGTTCAACAAATCAGCTTTTGCAGTGCCAAAATACTGAACATCAGTGAGAACAGCCAGAGACGGATTAAAATACATGCATCTTTATTTACAAATCTAAATAAAATATGTATCTGCAAACTTCTATATAGTATCTATCCAAACTTTTATAAGCAATCTTCTCTGAAAACAAGAAATATTTCACTAACATTGGAGTATGGAATAGTGTAAACAGTTACTAGCCAGTTATAAATCTACATTTATTTCCTTAATTTTATTACTATGTTATGATAATGTTTCTATGACATCCTTCCTCTGCCTCCCCTTTCTTGTTTTGACCTTTTACTCATATCATTATAATATGTCATTGTAATCTACAAGAATAAATTCTTTGAAAATTAGTTCTTTGGTTCATGTACATGCTTTTTTACCCTCGCGTTCCACAGCATCCAACATATTTACAAAATCCATATCAATATATAGCGGATTCCAGTCCCACGCTGTTCTTGCCAGTGCAGCTATCCAATAAAAATGCCTTCCACAGCTGTCAGGATGGAAGTTTGCAGGAAACCAGCCATTGCATCCCACTTGGAGTGCTGTTTGTGCACTGCTCCCCCTGAGCCTGGCGGGCCAAAGTGAGCAGTGGGAGCTGTTGATCGATGGATAATATTCAGTTCCAAGCTTCCATAGCACCTTATTCTGAGGCTGTCTCATTCACCTGCTAATGTTCTATGCCATGAGAAGTCTGGAAAAAAACCCCTGGTATTTTGGTATTCAGAAGATTTAATAAGATTGTGTGTGTTGAATTATTTTACTCTGTTGTGTAAAGAGCGGTGGGTCAGGAGTTAAAAGTATGTGACACCATGTCTTTAAAAAAAAAAAGATACATGTGTCCAATGGTATATTGTCAAGATTTAAATATGAGCTAGCAAAATCATCCTTCAGTGCCAGTTGCACTTTTGGGAGGGTAGTTTGCACATAGTGGTTTATTCACTATTTTGGAGGGGATAGGGGAGTGGTGGTGTTTTGTTTTTTTTTTTTTTTACCAGTTGGTCTTCACTTTAATACTTGTTTGTTGTACTACTAGTATTCTTGAGGTAGTTGGAATGTATTGCATGAGTATAAAAATATATACAGAGCAGGTTTTTCTCTCAGTTTCTAGAGGCCTATATTTAAAACCAAACCAACTAAAGCAAGCAAAAAGCCTCACCCTCTGTTATTTCTTAAACTGTGTGTCACAAGGTCTGTAAAAGAAAGCATTGCTTAATGCAAGTGTCAGGAACACTATGGATTTCCTGCATTACTGTAAACGCTGCAGGGTATAGTCCCTTGTGTGGCCGCCTAAGGATACTTGTCCTTGTGTGTTTAGGACTGTCAAGTGAAAAATTTTTGTAGATATTTATTGTACTGAAAAAACAAATTTTTTTTGCAGTCCTGTAAGAGGTCATCTACCTCCATATAAGACAACCTCCTGGGTTTCTTTCACTTCATCTTCCTTTAGAAAGGCTGCCACAATCAGGTTCATAGGTTTGAAAACACAGTTCACAAGAATATAGAAAAAAGATTGTCCATCAGGTATGAGTTCAAACATGGAGAATTAGTTTGAAGTAGTATTAAGCTTATGGAGTAGATATCTTTTTATATAAATGTCATGTTATGCTGGTTCCTCAAATGTGTATTTGAGAAGGATACAAATTTAAAAATTAAGCGTATGTATTAGATAGAACTACCAAGCTTTATCAGTGGAATAGATACCTTGGTACTTGGAGTAAACCAAAATATATTTTTTACTATTGTAAGCTATATATTAATTAAAAATCACAGTGCAACTATTTTATTTATAGAATGTAATTATATATTTGCATATAGTAAAATTTTGTGAAAAATAGTATGAAGTCCATCTTTTGGAAGCTAATTGATATAAGTTTGATATTAATATTCATTGTATTAGTAAGAAATAATCTCTATGTTTTCTTAGCACATTTAGTAAGAGTGAAGTTTCTTTTCACAGATTCTAAAACAGTCATGTGGTCTTAGTAAAACTGCTTTATTAGGACTTCTGTAAGGTCAAATTCATTTCATTAAGAAAACAGGACTTTTTCAATGCTGTATTTTCTGTATAACCGTGAGACTCGGGGAGGATGGATAAGCATTTTCCCTCACAGAGACTTTGATCTTTGTAGCTCTCCAAGCTAAACCAGATCTCGGTGCAACTTTGTTTGGTGGATATCCACAAGTACACACAATTCTGTTAATTTTAAAATTCTTCTGCTTTAAATCTGCATCCTCTCGCATTTCATCTGTGTAAATAAAGCTCCTCATGCAAGCCGGCCAGGAAAACATATGATACCATTTGCGATTGCAGAATGCGGCATGCTGTTCTTCTGTAATTATAATGGCCTGAGCAGTGAGGGGTTGGTTAGCCTTCCTTAACAATCATTAATCTAGCGAGTCTTAGGTACAGTGGCCCATCTTGGAGAACAGCAGTCCTTGGCATGAGGCACCTTGGGCCGCGAGTTTGTTGTGAGCGAGGGATAGCCTTGTTTGTTACATGCTGCTGCTCGCCGCTCCCTCAGGAGTCTGGGAGGAGGCTTTTGCCGTGTCTTGATTGCTGCTTGCCCTCTCCCTCACTCTCTCGCTTGTCCCTTTATTTCTCCTTGTTGTGAAAGTTTCTTTCTGTGTGACTGGGAGTCTGTTTAGCAGACCATATTGCAAGTGAAGGTGCATCGTTTGTTGCCTGATTTTGGCAACGCTGGGCAGTCAGCTGGGATGTAATTAAGACTCTGAGAACAGGCTGTCTTCTCCACAGGAAGGGCATGTTAGATGTTGCTGGGATTTGGGGCTGTCAGTTTGGCCAAGGCTGGAAACTGAGAGCTAGGGACAGTGATCTTTTCTTTCATTTATAATCCCTTTATGTACAGTGTATGCACTTGGCAAAGTTTACATATAACCTAGTGGCTGGAGCTTGCAAGCCAGTGCGGCTGAATTAGCATATGTTACATGTATATTTTAGTAATATTTTAAAGCAAGTGCAAATTTCCAAAGTGAATTATGCATGTATGACAGAAATAGGGTTGTGTTGCATTGGGTGTCAAATCCCACAACTTTTTGTCAAGACCATGGATTTTACATTAAAAAGGCAGAGAGACTAAACGAGGTAAAACAGTTTTAATTTTTAACAGTTTGGTCCAGCCCAAGGAACTGCTCTCTGACAGTTATAACTGACATTTGAATAATTGGATTAATTCAGAGAGGGGCAAATCCTGTATTGATGGCTGTGCTTTTTCTATATATTTTTTAACTTAGGGAAGGAGCCGAATGGTTTAATTATTTAAAGGACATTTCTTGCAATATAAAATACTGCTGTTTGAAACTTTGGTCTAAAATCAAGGAGGAAAAATATTTGCATTATTTCGTTCTTTACATGTAAAAGCTTAAGGAAAAAAAAAACCCGAAACTTACTGCTTTGTGGTTTTTAAGCCAATGTAAAGAAAAATGAGAGAGGCAAAAATTATCATTTGTGGCCGGAAGCACTAGAAATGGAGATGAGCCTGATTTAGTCAAGTAGATTCCAATCTTTTTTAGGGAAGTGTAAACCCTCAGTAATAATCACATTACACTGCAATTGCAGGATATTCAATCAACGTTGTTGCAAGAAGGACAGCCTCCAGTTTCCTTAAGCTAATATGAAATTCTTCTTTTATTCAGGCTCTTTTTTTTTTTTCTTTTAAATGAGAAATTTAAAATTTATGAAAGTAAAGGTTTTTACTGTGCTGAAAACCAAGGGTAGGAAGGCTAACTATTGTCAGGGACAGTTCAGAACACCAGTTTGGTTCTGGCTGTTTACCCAGCAGGACATAAAAAGTATTAACACTCAAGGAGAAAATGTGGATTCACAGCTTACGATATTAACACCCTGCAAATGAAGTATGAAACATGCCTATGAAATGTCACATGCATATATGGATGCATGTATGATTTTAGACAAGCAGAAGTGCTTTTTTAAGGGATTGTGCAGTCTGCTTTGGTTTTGTTAGTTTATGTTGCAAAACAAGCAACACCTTTCCTAAGCATTCCTAGCTTCTAGGCTGCATTTACGTGTTGTATTATCTTAAATTCTGCTAAATTCTCCTTTCCAAAAGGTTTGTTTCAAAATATTTATGTATAAACAACCAAGTGAAATTTGAAAGTGTGTGAGTGAATTCTTAATTTTTATTATTAGATGACAAGAAAGTGCTATTTAAAGTGAATATTATTTAAGGTGAATTTTGTAAATTGGCATCCTTAGGAGTTTCTGTATAGTCCTCAAATGTTTTATCATTTGCTTTGCAAACAAGACAGTTCAGCTTTCCTGTATCAAGACTATCATTCCTTTGGGAATACTCAAAGCCTTTTAAAATTATGGGGGTTTTGGTGTTGGTTTTGTTTTGGGTTTTTGGTGTTTTTTTTTTTTTTTTGGTGCTTTTCTTTTTGATAAACTAGAGGTTTTT
>VZTE01005381.1:882011-952097 GCA_013397775.1 Eulacestoma nigropectus | reverse complement strand
TTGTTTTTTTTTTTTTTTTTTTTTCTGGGGCAGTCTAAGGAAGTCCCAGGAGTGAAGTTGCCATCTGTCCTCTATATTAAAAGAATCTTCTATATTATATACCTGATGTTCTTGTCCCAGAGATAAATGTTGATAATTAAAAGAACAGCATTTGTCCTTCATTCTGGATTAAAAATTCTTTCTTACAAACAGTTACAAAACTTAGGAACAATTTTTAGGTTCTTTAAGCTCCTATTTTCTAGTCTGTGTCCTTTTTTCTTATTACAAAGTTTTGGTAAGTATTGCCAAGTAAATAGAATACTTTATTGATTTAAGCATGTGCATGCATGATTTAAGGAAGGCTTCAGCAATGCTGAATACAGTTGAGTTGTAGATAAATTATTGTTACAGATAAGTCTGTCTTGTGGTAGAGAGGAGGGAAGGCAAGGGATTGAGAATGATTGATTGATAGATTTACACAAGCCAGACACTTATTTTGGGAATGTTTCCTCCATAAAAATTGTAAGTCAGAGATGCCAGCTCCCCCTTCAGGAAAGGATCCTTCTTCATTGTATGAACTTCCTTCCCCAACACACATTTGCCCAGGAACATTTCTGCATCTTTACACTTCAGCTGTAGCTCATTAGTGTCCATAGTTGCTCCCAGTGGTCCCTCCTTTCAGAGCATCATGGTGCATGCATGGCCTGAATACCAAGTACTTCTGTTCTGAATATCACACTTATGCAAGTCAAGATTAAGAATTTTTAAGTAGCATCCTTGTTTGTTGTTTTAATATTCTCTCCATTTGTGGCTTTAACACAATAATGTAAAGAATATCTCTATCAATAATAAGAAGAGTGCTGTGAAGTTTCTGTAATAATCTATTGTGCTGCTCTCTTTCCCCCATGGTGAGCAACACCATGCCAGGTCAGACCAAAAACCTTTCTAGCTCGGTCCCACACAGTGAGGGACAATAGCACACAGCAAAAGGGGAAAAAAAAGAGAACAAGTGATTCTCTCTCTGGATATTGATCTAGCCCCAATAATTTGTGGTTAACAGAATTTCTGATGCAAAGGTGATATCTTTAATGGTCCTGCAGTGATACTTGTTCTCAGTGTATTTATGCAGTAGTTTTTAATTTATGTGGACTTTTAACAGCCTTGCTATTCTGTTCTGAGCTGTGGCATACGTACTAAATATTGTGACTACAGCCCACTCCACACCTTCCCCCCAAAAATTTCACCAACCCAAAAGTTCTATCTCCTTTTGCTAGCTTGTTGTTTTTATAGAAAAGATTAAAAACTTAATTCCCTAGGTAAAGTTTGATGGTTGGGTTGGATTGTGGTTTTTTGTTAATTCATGAAATTAAATAATTTTTCATACAGAGTCCTCTAAGCATCAGGTTTTTTTTCTTTCTTAATTGCATTGTATGTGCTTTGAGACGGGGACCAAAACTATTTAGTTCTTCATGCTTTGCCACCTAATCATATCCAAACTGTACCATAATAATCTAAATCAGTTCATTTTTCTTCCTAGTTCTGATTTGTCTAAAAGAGCTTGTGTATTTTTTTTGTGAAGTGAAATGTTAGCCACCGGGTTAATAATTGTTGTTTTTACAACACAGTACATGTCTAGTATCTACTATTCAGATCTGTAATTGTGTCATTAAGCATACAAGCTGGAACTGAAGTCAGGTCAGAGTTTATTTACCTGCCTTAGGTAAAAGAATGAAGACACTTATGATCTCTTTGCTAGGCACAATATTGCTGTTGATATGTCAGTGTACATGTAAAGGAACTTCACAAGTATCTGTTCTAAACTGAGGTTGTATTCTGTCTGTCATACCTTGGATATAAAAAAAATGCAGAAGTTAAATCCAGGAACTGTGCTAGCAAAACTCCTCCTTATAAACAGGCCACTGAATAATTATATAGAACTTAATATTTAGTTCAGAAGGCTTGTTTGCATACAGTGGCTGTCATTTCATTTTATTGCCAGACCATCAGCAATCAGAATTTTTATAACGACTCTAAAAAACTTCTGTGCAGCAGTTCTGTATATTTCTGTCACAAACCAGTCTTTTATTAAGATAGCAACTCTTGTTAAGTTTTAGTTACTAAAGGTTTTCTTTCAGTAATTTGAAAAAATTATGTATTTAAAATGTTAGTAATTTGTAAGGCATGGAAGTGTATTAACATTCATTGTTTCTTTCTTATTTTCTCCGATTGCCGTATGTAGTTAGTTACTAAATTTTTGGGTAATCACCTTGTTTTATATGAAGATGAAATATTTTGCATGGTCCTTAATGACATGAAATTCGGCAAACATATGCTGTGTACAGATCCAGCCATTCCACCTTTTACTCATTTCGTTCCTGTAGAGGATTCCTGCGTGGCAATTTTGGGTGCAGTGAGTTTCCTACTGATGATATGCATACAGGAGACATGTATTTTAGGTAGTGATAAGTGGCTTATTTCAGTCTTTGTTCTTTAGCTTCCTTACTTGTTCAATTTCTGATATCAAGTTTTGGTTTAGTGTATGCGAGGTGGCAGTGCCTAATTGATGAATGACCTTCCAGAAGGGCATATACAGGATTGTTAGTCTCTTCTTAAATTCATCCCTTGCAGATTTTCTTTTATACAGTATGCATCTATCTGATGCTGTAATCTGTATGATTATTGAAAACTTAACTTTAAAAAATCCTGTTCCCCAACAGCTTCTAATGCACCAGATTTTGTTACATTAACATTTTTCTTTCATTAAGATTGATTAAACTGTAAAGGGTTTCATTGCTGTTAATAGGGGGCACATTTTAAATTTTAGATCATTAACATTTAAATAGATTTTAATTGTTACATTTAACAAATTTATGCAGGTAAAGATTCAATTTCTTCAATTAATTTACATTTACGTGTTCAGAGATCTTTCGCTAGGGCTATTCTCATAAAACTTTAAGGGTCCCGGAAGGATCTCTCTATACTTACATTCTTTTTATTTTATCCCTGCTACTCTCTCCATATTATGTCTTTGAAATTGCTAGGCTTATTTCCATGTGCTACTTAATAAAATAACAGTTCTTTAGCCTTTTATATGTGGAGGCTTGTTTCAACAGATTTATATATAAAGAATCAAGTGAAATTTATGTATATGAGTGATTTCTAAATTTTACAAGTTTCAGACTTGATCATTCTTCTCCATTATGCCATACATGGGGAAAAATAAGTACCTGCTTGTTTGATGTAACAAGCAAATCAGTCAAAGAAACAATTCCAGGGAGTACTTTTTCATTCCCACAGGGATCTGAAGTCCAAATGAAAGTAGGTTAAGTTAGTTTGGTACGTTATCTCATGCAACAGAGGAAAATTCAGAAAGATGGTATTATGCATCCCTTGACCAGGGTCTGGCATTTCTCTGGAAGCAAAATATCTTGGGTATAGCCACATTCTACACAGGATATAAATATATAGGATAAGTTTCTATCAGTTTGGTAAAAGGCTACATATTTTACTTTATCAAACTAATGGACTTGCATGATATCAAAATAAAACACAGTATAGAGCAAGGACAGGAAAGACAGAGGTGGTGAATACCTTATGTCTTATGAACAAGAGTACAAGTATCTCTTGCAATATTGAATTTCACCAAGAAAGGAGACAAATTCCTTAATTTTCTTAGAAACAGCCAGATCAGCTCATAATTGCATAAGTATGGTCCCAAATAAATTACTAGTGAAGATTACATGTAACACGTTTTATATTTCTAAATGTTATTGCGTGTCTTGAAGTAGTTGTCTGAATTACCTAACCCAGCATGGAAAAACAGGGACTCAATGGATTGTAGAAGATGGTGAATTGAAGTCATTTGAAGTTTTTAAGTTGATAAGAAATTCGCAAAGAGTTTTCAGGGGTGTGATGTGAGTTTGACAATGGGGTCAAATCAAGAGACAGCAAAATGTTTATTATGGTGGAAAGCAAAAGTTTAATACATTCCAAATGAAGGAACTGGTCACTTGAAGAGATGAGTGGACCAAGAAGGGGACGGGGGAGGACGAGAACCTGCTAGAAGACAATATCAAACTGTGGAAGAGAATATCAAATTAATACCAAATTAATCTTAAATGCTCAGACACAAGCAGGTTTTAAGGACTGTGGGCCCAGCAAGATTAAGGGCAATAAAGGAGAATAAAGGTGCATGGAAATAGTAAAGGCTCTAAAAAATTTGAAGGCAATTATTATACCTGGTATGATTTAGTGGTAGTGATTTCTGTGGACAAAAGAATGAGATGATCAGAAAGGAAGTTGATAGAAACTTGACACAAAGGTAGTGAACTGATATTCGGTGTCTAAAAGAGGAATAAAAATGGAAGTAAACATTGAAAAGGAAATTGAGACCTAAAATAGCATTTTTTTCTCATGATAATAAAAAATGTTTTGGGAGGATTTTGCTGATAAGGAGTGAAAAGATGAGTGAAAGAAAAAAATTGATATAGAGGAAAGAAAGGACTTGAACATGATAGGAAAGTTTATATAATTGTTATTTGACATAAAATGTGATCGAAAGGACACACTACTGGAGTATACTGACCATTAATGAACAGAAGCATATACATATCTTGAGGGTACCTTGTCTTGTGTTATGAAAGGCAGCTTGTGTCAGGGGTGGAGTGTTTTTTCTGGTTGTTATTTATCCTGTCAGACAGTACTGATTTTAATTGTGTAGGAGGTACTAGAGAAAAAACCCAGCAGCTCCACCATGCTGGCACTTAACTGGTTCAAGGTTACCAGATTTCTATGAAGAAGTGTTGGCTTCTGTTCTGGCAGCATTCATAAATGTAATTATTGTTTGTGAGGGGCAGAAACTCACTTGAAAGTGTGAAACTCACTTGGAAACTGAAAAAGAATTTAAAATATTTCTTCACTGGGTCAGTTTCTTGACTTTATGATGATCAGTGTTCTACATGGCCTGCTCTGAAAAAAAGAAGTTACAGAACTGTATATTTGTAGAGGAAACAGAGCTAAGTTGGAAAGTGATGTAAATTATCTCATAGCATAAATACAATTCAAAACAAAGGATATTTCCCTCCCAGAGACAAGAACATAGAAGTGTTTTTCTTCAGCTTTTTGCTGAAGAATTTGCTTTTTCATATTTATGATTTTACATCTGTCCATTACCAAATACAGACATGATTTTATGCATTTAAGACAGGAGAAGGCAATCTTTTTTCCAAGAAGGGAAGTCTTTCATATTAAAGCATCATGTTAGTCTTGGGCTTCTGCTAATGTGAAAATAAGAATGTTTGCTGCTGAGGGACTGAGATCTCCACATAAAATATCTATGAAGGAAATAAATATTTTAAAATGCAAGCACTAAAGTGGTATTGGCACTTCAAAATAGGGTCAGAGGCTGATTCCTCCTTTAGAAGTGCCAGTGTTCTAATGCTTGTGACTGCATACACTGAACCTTTCATGAGAAAGTTACTACTGTTGATTTTTTTCCAATGGAAAAAACATGCAGTTCTTTTTTCATTCAGATCACAAGTTTTCTATAAATAGTAATACGGGGCCTAATGTTATGTGAAAATGGAAGTTTTTATAAAGCTGATTTATTCTATCCAGACTGCACAGAAGAGAACACCAGAATGACATCTGCCTGGCAAATTAATTCATGTTTCTTTTAATGAAGATAACTTCTTTAAAATGAGCAAAGAATAAGCTGTGCTTTTCCAAGATAAATGTGTCTTTTTCCAGTTGATCTAGATCTAATACTGAAACATGTAAAAAAGTGCTTCAGCCTATATGTACTCAGCCTCAGTGCACAAAAGGAGAGATATTCAGCATTAGGTATTTCGAAGCCAGGAATTTCTGCAGCCTGCTGTCATCAGCTCTGACTCCTCTTTGTTCTAGGTAGCATAAACGATGCAGGAGGAGACCAAATCCTTGCTTCAAAAAACTCCTTGCACCTAATATTGGTGATGTTATTTGATCTATCTTTTTAAGACAGACTGATAATCAATAATAGGGCTTTCCAGTAGTCCTATTTCTTTCTGATGTACAGCAGCAACAGGGAGTACTCAGATCTTCTTCATGGCATTGCATATTCCCCCAAAATTGGTTTGAGCCTTAGAGCATGTGTTTTGGTTTCAACTTTTGGTTTCAAAGTCACATTTTTGTACAGAATCAAAGTGTTTATGATTCATTAAGTAATTGTCTGTAAATATTAAACTTCTAGTAGATTATTAATAAAATAGAATGAAAGAATGCAGATTTTGAGGACCCTAAATGGGAATTTCACTTGGGTCCTGAGCTTGACATGTACTGAGTACCTGTAATTAAATGCTGAGCAATATGAACTTCCGTTGACCTGGGAACTGAAGTTGTTTCAAATGTGTTTCTTATCATTTTAAGAACCCCCAAATTTCTCTTGGAAATTAGATATGGTTTTGTGTAAGTGGGAAGGTTGAATAGCTTGTGCTTTTACTTACCTTGTCTTGCACTCAAACTGCTGGCAGATGAAACACATGTTCAGTTGTGTTACTCCTTAGAGTTTGCTGTAGTTCAAGACTGAAATAACAAAAGACAAGAGGGTGGTTTAGCAGGGAGTGGCCGCCTTGGGTCAGTCTGGTTTGATTGCTGGTGCTTGCAGTGTCAGCAAAGCAAGCTCATAGACAAAAGCAATTCCTAGGTGACATTTTGGGTGTTTAGATTAGATATTAGGAAGAGATTCTTCCCTGTGGGGGAGGGATGAGCCACTGGAACAGATTCCCAGAGAAGCTGTGGGTGCCCCATCCCTGGACGTGCTCAAGGCCGTGTTGGATGGGACTTTGAGCAACCTGGTCTAGTGGAAGGTGCCCCTGCCCAGTGCAGGGGGTTGGAATGAGATGGTCTTTAAGGTTGCTTGCAACCCAAACCATTCCATGATTCTATGATTTTATGGCTATTCTTAACTGTTTACTTAATATAAAAATAATTTGTTAGTGAAAAAAAAGTCATGCTTTTGCATGTTCCTACAAAGCTCTGCTTATCAGCTTGTTGAACCTTCTTTGGTCATATGCAGCCTAACAAGTACATAGAAATGTAATAGGATGCAATGAACAGACTCTAGGAAAGTGTAGAAATACACACAAAACCTGCGTAAGAGCTGTTCATGGCAGTAAATATAGATTTCATAGTCTTATTACCCACCTACACAAGTCTGTACAAGTGCCTTGGATAGAAAAGCATGCAGATGGCAAACTCTGTGAAAGTGTGAACAAATAAGGTAATTAAAAGATGGGTTTTATTGCAGATAAAAATGTCAGATTGCTTTTCTCCTCAAATGGCACTCCAATAGAAGTCACAGCTATTTGCATGCAATGCAAATATTTTAATACAAAACATTACCACTATCTTAAGTTCTTGAGAGTGACAGTAGGAATACAGAATCCTGCATTTGTATTTCCTTTTCCAGACTATCTCTTATATGCTTAGGTGTGCCTTACCAATGCAAGTCACCCTTTTGAGTCCAGGCTTTGAAATTTTAGCCCTTTCCAGTAAATATGTTTGAATGAAAATTAGATTTATTTTCCCTTCATTAAATAATCAAGAAGAGTTGATTCTTGTCTTTTCACTGTACTCACTTTATCATTATTATTAATCCCTCAGATTTATCTCTAGTGAATTTGTTTGCATAGAGAGAAATAGAAATAAATATGGTATCTATTCTGAAAACTGCAGTTCTCTGCTGAAAATAAAAAAGCACACTCAGGTTGAATGTTGGGATGTGATTTCTGAGTTCAGCCAGTCCAGACAGGTCTGCCTAAAACTACAATCAAGTTGAATGTATTGCATTGGTATTCTAATTTCCAATCTGGGATTTTGTTACATAAACTCTAGTAGAGTATGTCTAATCTTTATGAGACCCAAAGTCTCTGTATAAACTCCCTGAATTTTCCTCCATGTGGCTCTGCTAAACTGAGATGTGTCTTCTGGCTGAGTTGTAGAGACATTAAATTACTGAGTAAGTCAATACAGTGCTGTTATGTCACTGTATCTTTTTCAAAGACCAGCTCAAATTTTGTGTGCTGTAGCTTTGATCCCTTTCATTTAATTCTAAGAACACTTGTTATTATAGTAACTGTTGTTTGTATGTTATTTTAGCTTTTTACTTAAGTAGCTATTTAGCAATTTAAATGAAAATGTAATTGGGTTACATCTGTTTTACATGCATGTAATACCACGCAGATGTAAACTTATATTAAAACCATATTTTCTTTTTGGCAAAAAGACGTAAAAATAGAATTGTAGCAATCATGCAGTACATCATTTTTTTTTTTAAGTAGTATACACAAGATGTATTCCAGTGTTTATGTTGAGATGGTAACAGCCTTTTCTATTTTTATGGGAGCTAACTGGTATAGCTGTACAAGGACAAGTACACTGTTATGCTGGTGTAAATCCAAAGGAACTCCATTGAAGTTAGTTAAAATTGCTTACCAAACTTATCAGTTTCAATAACTGACTCTTTCCAGAGCCAAATTTCACTCCAAGGATCTCCACTGAAATAAGGAATCTTTTTGAGGCTACACTATTATGAATGACAGTGATATTTGGCTTCCAATAGCTTTATTTTAAAGAAAGATGATCTTCTTGCTGGCTGATCTTACAAAGTGCTGAGTGCCCTCAGCTATTGTTGATTTTGATAGGGTTGTTTTCTATGCTCTGGAAAGAGAGACAAGAGAGATGGATTCAATTCCAGCTTTCTCCTTGCTTTTGTATAGGTACTTAGGGAAGGTGCTTAATGTCTCTGTACTACTGTAATCATAACACAGAATTCCTCCTGCCCTATTTGTCCTGTCTTTTTTTTTTTTTTTGACTCTAGGCTCTTCATAGCTGATTACTGTTCTTTGTTTATGTGGTGTCTAGCACAGTGTCAGGATTGTGAGTAGTGTCCATTGGTACAGGTGCAAGTCCCAAGTGAAGTATAGGAATGAATTAGAGTACCTGGCAATTCCCTAAAAATTACTGGGATTTTTAAAGACTTTGGAATTTATCTAGAACAGCTCTTTTGTCTATCAGCAGGCTAAAAATATTAAGTATTATGTTTGTTCTGTAGTCTAGCACACAGCTTTTTCATAGTGCAATGCCTTGAAGCCTGCGTTAGTAAGGGAAGACTTCTCACTCCCTTAGTTTCACTTATATAAGCATAAGTTCAGAATAAACTGTGTATATTTTACTTGGAGCAAGGATATATTTAGCAGACTTTTTTTGTTTCAATAGATGTTCCTGTTCAATAACTCTGCCTTTTTAGAGAGTAACTGTGAAGGACAAGTAAGAAAACTGTTGCACATTTTTTTTCTTACTTTTTACCTATGAACATTTAAGGCTCTGGTTCTACAGCCATGAACATAAACATATGAGACAGAATCAGAATATAAATTTAAATTTATTCCAGTTCCTCATTATTAAGTGCTTTTAGACTAAATCTTGTTGCTCTGAAGTGTGAATTTGGCCCAGAGAAGGACTTCAGGATTGTCTCTGAAGAGAGTTTAAGCAGGTAATCTGCAAATTACCAATGGAAAGATGATAGGAAGCCACACAGAGTCAGTATTAAGGTATTGTTTCTCACTTGCACCCAATAGCTCTGCTACAGTTTCTGTTTGCTACAAGGTTTGTGTTTCAGGAGTGAGAAATGCATTTATTCTATGCAATCTGTAATGATCCACTCAATTTTCTCCAAAAACTTTATTTTCCCTTATTTGTTTAAATTAATTAAGCTTGGGACTTTGTGAGAAGTCCACAATCCAAGTCTTGGTTAAAAATTATTACAAAATAGTTTTGTAAATTTTGAGAAATCAGATTTTTGTGAGCATATAGAGTAAACATCTACTTTTAAAATACTTTCCACAATTGCGCTGTGTAACTCCTAAGTTTTGTCATTTTGTGGAATTTTCTTTTGCTTTTGTGTTAGCTGAGCTGGCCTGGTTAACTTTGCTGTATAAGATACTCTAAATTTTCTTTGTGAGTTTGCCAGAGAAATTGATGGGTGCAGAAATCTTTACTTCCTATACATGGACTTCAGTTAACTGGTTGTCTGTTATGCCATTAAGAGTTGGACTCAATGATCCTTGTGGGTGCCTTCCAACTCAGAATATTCTGTGATTATATATATGGTATGTACATAGGATGGTAATAGTAACAGCATGAAGGAAAGAAACACAGAGAGGTTTTTTTAAGTATTGTCAGGTAAAGACTGGAAGCTGAGATGCTCTACATATTTTCCCTTCCTCTTCCTTTCTCCATGGAAATAGTTTTTTCCCTTTCAGTGCCATTCTCCTTCCCTGTGGACTGGGCTGTGAAGCACTTGCCCTCAGGTTGAGATAATGATTTATAGAAATAGGTATATATATAGATGTATAAATATACATAGAGAGATGTATATATACAGATGTATAAATATCTATCGAGGGAGATGTATATATACATTTTTAAAACCTCTTGAGTTTTAAGAAATTTTTGTGGCCCAAAGCCATGCTGTCAGTACTGTAGGAACTGTCTCGGTTTCCAGACTGCTGGTGCCAAGGACCCTCAGCTGCTGCTGCTGGGGATAACTCAGCTCTCTGCGCTTCTCACGGTATTTGCAGACTGGATAAACTCTGCAGAGAATGATTCAGTGTTAACTCATGTGGTGACTGCCTGTGTGATTTATGGAGACTTTCAGTAGGAACTTAGTATGTACAGTGGATTCTTTCTATTTCTGTCTTCTTCTGGAAAGCTGTAACTCCCTTTATTCCACGTAAAAAGTAACTGCCTGTGCTTGGCAAGGAAAGCCATCTCAGAGATGTGGTGGGGAGGCTTAGAGATTCTAAGTACTTTGTCCTGGATCCACAGCTGGTCCAGCCACGCTATTCAGAAGGAAAGAAGGAAGCGTTCCTTCTTTTGGCAATGAGACAGAACATGTCCCTAACCTGCCCTTTTATGCCAGTGTGATGTAATGCTTGTGGTAAATAAAAATCAGTGTAGTTGTGAGTTAATGTTAACTTTGATTACTGACACCTCTAGTTGACTGACAGATCTCTGATTATTAGAATTTTCAAAATAGTCTTACAAAGGTACTGTATATATTTTAAATTCAATGTATTGAGTGCAGGGAGAGAACATAGTTACATGATTAATAACAATTATTAAAGCACTTGATGTGGCGTGTAACATCTTTCCAATGATCCTTGTGGGTGCCTTCCAGATGAAGAGGTAAATGACTGTCTGTTACAACTGCCAGAGTGGGAAAAGAGCACTGGAACTTGGGCTCAGTATCAGATCATGTTTCACTAACAGAACAAGATTGATTTATTGTGTTACATCAGGGTTAGATGGACCTAGTACTGCTTCACCACATGCTATTTCATTCCCTTGTCTACTAAGTATGCAAGTACAAACAGCTTTAACACAATTCTTTACCTAGAAACAAGCCTGAGGCTTCATCCGAATACTTTTAACATATGAAAATTGAGCTGCTTTGAACTTGTATGTTTTTGATAACTGCTTGGTATGCTTCCTGGAGGATCACCTGTAGGCTTTTCTTTCCAAATCCTAATCCCTTTGATTAAGTGCCAGGACAGATAGCTCTCATTGAATAACTCCAGTCTCATAATTCTTCCTTCATTCATAGTTGAAAGGGAGCTGCTCAAGCTTCAATAGGTAAATCCTCAGATTTAGTTAAAATAATTCAGACACTTAGAAACTGAAATTGTTTTGTTTTGAAACAGGGTTCAGATGGGCTACTGAACATTTACATACCACTTGCTGCCAGAAGCTGTAGGATGGAAAAAAAAAAAAAACAAAACAAATTTTTTAGCAAGAAGGATTAAGAGTAGGCAAACTTTGAGAACCAGACATTAAAGACAACCTGGCATGGAAATTTAAACCCGGATATGGGAACAGAGTTACTTTGCTTTACTGCTCTTGTGGGTTTTTTTCTGCAAGATCAGACTGTGGTGCTGGGCTAAACATTCCATTCCTTCCTTGGCCCTTCTTATTAGAAACTACCAAAATAGGGAGTAAGCAGAGGGAAAAAAACTCTTTAGTCTTTTTATCTTTACAAGTATGCCTGCTGGGAACAAACCTGAGCCAGTTCAAGATTCTTCTATTTAAAAGTGTTTGTGGCAGACGAGTATGACAGGGAATTAGAACTAAACCTGTTAGCTGCTGATATCTGGGGGAAATAGAGCTATCTATTGCACATACAGTTTTGCACACGTCAGTTTGCCTATCTGCATAATGAAGCAGTTTTCTCTGTGGAGGACTTGTTGTTCACCTAGGAAATGAGAATATTTCTACATGAATAATTTGCCTTTGTTAATTCTAGTACAGCCAGAAATGGAGCAGAACAATTAGAGAAACTACACTCAGTTTGTGTGATACAGATTTTCATAGCTCCTTCAGCCTGAAAATTTGTTATATTTAGCAGAATGCAACGTGCTAAAATAGTACATGAAACTGAGTATTGTGGCACTGTACTAAAGAACTGTCCGCTCTGTGAGCAAGAGATGGGGCTTCCATGGCTGTAACCAGTTTCTAGTTAAACTTGAACAAAACCCATTGGGTGACCGTGCACTTTGCCAGCATTAGACTTTCAGTCAGATCCTTTTGCTTCTTTTCTAGCAGATTGTTTCAAAATATTCATATGCAGTCATTTACTCTTGTCGGTAAAAAAGATAAATTCTTACACTGTCTCCCTCGTTTGTTGTTGCCATGGCAGGCAGTAGTATTATTTCTGCAGCTCTTTGGCAGGTAAGACGTGAGCCATTTGAAGATGTGGCTTTACCATGAAAACAAACCACCACTGGAATTAAGTATAGACCTTAAAAATGACAAGATTAGGTTAAAAATTAGGAAATATGTAAAGAAAGCAAACCCTACAAGTCTGGGGTAGATCTGACTGTTCAGATTGCTTTCCAGTGTGACAGTAAAGTTCAACTTGATCTTTTTTAAGTTCTTAGGTCTAGCTTATTATTTTATTCCTTGACTAATTTAGTAGATGAATCCAGTAGGTATTCAAATTGTGTTATTAGGGCAATGACAACTTGAGGGTTCTGGTTAATAAGATAAAAATGAAGTAGTTTGGTTAAATAAACTTTGAAGCAGAAAGCCTGAAGGCCTCTTGTTATTACCTCATTAACAAGAAATGCCATTAAGTTATTATTATTATCCTGTAATGGTTCTCCTTCTTATCACTATTGCATTCTGATCAGCAGGGATATTTCATGAAATAGCAATAAATTTTAAGAAATTACATGTACCTAAGCAAGACTGTAAACTAAAAATGGAAATAGAAAGATTTAACTTTTGAACATACACTTTTGAAATGGGGAAAGATTCTGCATGTTCTTACGACAAAGCTTTGGAATGAAAGCAAAAGTTTATGAGACATTTTATTAGACCTGTAAATCTGAAAGCTTAGCTATAGTTTTTAATTTTTATTTTGCCTCCATAACTATTTTTATACCCTCTTTATAGTTGACTGGTCCAAATAAGTTCTGCTAGGAGTCTATGCCCCATTAGTCTTCTATAATAAAATGTGAACCTGGCTAAAATAAAACATGATGCCTTAAGAGCAATTAAGAATAGTCTTTTGTAGATAACTGTAACATGAAATACAATCACTGTTTTTATTAATGGGTTTGAGAAAAGCAGCTCAATGATTTATAGCAGAGAAAAGGGTTATTTTACATTTTTATTTCTTTTACTTTATGTCTCACTCTTCAGAAAACCTTTCAAGACCCCTGAAATAATCAAAATCTGTGTTTCAAATGTTTATCATGTTAATGTGAACCTTAGTATCCATTTTATTTAGGTAGTGCTATGATGTCAGCTAAGAACGTGTCCTTTTTTTCTGTTACTCCATTCCAAAAAGTGTTGGTTTTGAAAGAAAAATCTTGTTGAATGTTTTATAAGAGTGATAAAATGTAAAAGCTGTGCATTGTACTTTAGAGAGGCAGGATTTGAAGGACACAGCCATAATGTACTGGGCATTGTCTGAACATAAAGCATAGCATTTAATTAACACATAGTTTCTTAAAAAGTATAAACAAAGTTGACACGTCTCTCTAATTGTATAATAATTGTTTCTTTGTGATTATTACATTAAGCTTCTACTAACTTGAAGTCTTCAAGATCAGAGTGTAATATGCCTGGAAATAGAATCAGCACTGTTAAACTTGGAGATATTGTTCTTATGTTTGGCACATTTAGAAAACTTCTGTTTGGATTTACATTGTACTAAATATGCTGCTTGTAACAAGCAAAAAGTGTAAATTTGCCATCATTATGAATGGGGGAAGAAGGACAGAGAAGAAGGAGGAAGGTCTAAAATGAACGGCGTCTTTTGTTATCTCCTTGGGACCATAAATGCTGCCAATGTTCTGTGGGCTGTGTGCTCCTTTGGAGCCCCTGGTTTCCCAAAGCCCTGAAAGCTCCTTCTGGGTTCCTCCCAACAAACCAGGCAGCTGGAGGAGTGTCACACATTGTCCTTTGCATCTCATTCTACGTCTATGGGGACTTGTAAAGTCTTGAGGCAGGGCAGTCTTGGTTACACAAAATTAGGAGCATGTTTCTAGACTTTGTCCTGGTGTATGTTATCTCAAATAAGAAATTGATTATTATGTGATAGTAAGTGTTTGAATAAAGGCAATTCATTTTGTCTATGAAACCTTTTTCCACAACAGAGCTGAGTGTAGCTTTAAAAGCCATCAGCATAGAAACAGGAGGGCTACAACAATATTCCTCACGAGGTGACTGCTGGCATTTAGCACATGCAGTATCAAAGTAGAATGTGCCTTGTAAAGAATGGAGTATACACTCCTCTAGGCTAGGTAAGTCTAAATTCTAACTGATGAAACCAAACTAAATTTCATGTCTGATATCAACATTTGGAAAAGCAATCAAAATCACATTAGCTAAACTTGTCTTCAGTTAAATATATACAGTGTTTATGTACATATATATGTGTGTGCATATGTATATGTAATTTATGCATATGTGTTTGGGGGGAGTGGGTATTTTAGTGTACAAGAGGCTCTTTATGCTTCTGAAGGGTAGTAGGGATATGATCACTGGCCTTATTGTGCTCTTTGTTTCACCTGCCTTAAGAAAGAGCAAGTCTTAGATGAAGTTTCTTCTACAGGAAATTCTTCTTCCACAACTGTGGAAATACATGATAACAATCAGTAGCCTTATGCTTCTGCACTTGCAGTGAAGTGTAGTTGCAAATGAAGCAATTTATTTGATTTGTAAGCACATTCACAAATGTTTTGAAAACCTTCTGGTTTACACCACAAATTGTGTGGTAGCAGTGACTTCTGGAGTTAAACTTCCTGGCCCAAAACCAAGGGTGGCCTTAACTGTCTTTGAATGCTTGGCCTAAAGTATTATTTGGTAGGGACAAATAGTAGCTGACATACACACTGCTAGTAATATCCTCTGTCTGCTGTAACAAGATCCTTCCCCAGCCAGTGCAGTGCCCTATTTTTGGAATGTGCTGGCTGGCAGTACAAAGTGGGCAGTTAGTCACCTTGAGTTCCACCCGCTTGGCTTTCACTCCCCGGGGTCTCAGCTCCGTGCTCAGTGCTAGCTGCTGTTGGCACAGGCCTTGAGTCCGTCTAAATTCTGTTCATTCTTCAAGATAAGATCTGAAATAAATGTGCCTTTTGAAAACTTGTGTGGTTGCCATAGCCATAGGAATGCTGTCTTCATTAAAAATCAGCAGCACATCAGAGTCACTGTTTGTGTCTTTTAGAAAATGTTACGTGGGGTTATCCAGAGATTCAGAGTTTAGAGAATGAGGAGGATGTGCATTTCCTTAGCTTAGCCTACTTCAGAAAGCTGGCAAAGAAATATTAGGCTAAACCAAGAAGATTCAAAGAATCTGATGCGTAGATTTTCTTTAAAAGTGATAGGATTGTGCTCTGAACTCATCTAGGACAGCTCTGAAATTGCCACAGGAAGTCAAATGGAGCTAAAGGGTAAAGTAGCCTAGGAAAAAAGACTGCATTGAGACTCAGCAATCCACCTGTGCAAATCCATTTGCCCCAAATCCACCTCCGGAAGAGGCAGGGGAACACAGGGGTTGTTACACTGTCCTTCATCATCTGAGGTAATTTGGTAAGGAAGATCTCAGTTCTGTCTCTAGCAAATCTGAATATAATGGCATTAATGTAGATGATAGAATGATCCCCACTGAATTCATGTAGGGATGTAAAATTTGAGGAAAAATATTTACCTTGGCATCATACCACAGGAGCATGAATGTACTCTGTTACTGGTTTACAAAGGTTATATGCTAGATACTTTACTTTTCTCTGCATGGCTCTGAAAATAATCATTGAAATTAATGATAATTGTTGTTTTGCTGTAGCACTTTATAAGCATTAATGTAATACTTCTAGTCAGCTTTCCCTTCTAGTGTCAACATGGCCAATTTCCAAGGGTTTGTGTATGGTTTGTGAAAATGTACTTTCATGTGATCTTTCTCGTATTGCAACTGTCAACACAGTTGGGAGATCTTCAGGATAATTTAATTATCACTGTTTTTTTCACATTAAAGCAATTAAAAACAACTTGCAGAACAAGTCAAACAGTTAAATATGCTCATACAGGCTAAAAAGAATTCTTGAAGACAAATAGTTCATATTTGGAGACAGGAGTGGCTGTGGCTGAAGAGTGTGTGAGATTACTGTAGGGTTACTGCTCATCACAGATGACCACTTTTTTCTTTTTCTGTGTTTTCCTCTTTGCTAAGATAGTTATTAAAAAGTTTATATAAATGCAGTAATTAGTCTTTTTTTAACATTTAGTATTTTAAAACACTTGAGATGTTTTTGAAGGACAATGTACAGTGGAAGTACCATGGATTGTATGAAACAAAATGGGTACTTTGGTGTCTTAGTAGTAGTATTGACTTGAGAGTGAATAATAATGAGATTTAAGATGTATAAATCCATTCGGGGCCTTTGCTTGAGAATTTGTGTTGATGCAGTTCCCATGTTTTTTCACTCACCCTATCTGCTTCTCAGCCTTTTACCTTCAAAACAGGCAGTGTGATTCAGGCAGTAGCCTTGTTTTTTGGTTTTCAATGGAACTTGACATTTTTTATTAATATTTTGCATCATTTGAGTTTCCTAACTTGAAGAAGTTCAAGGCTACTTGGATGTCTGTGAGAACATTGCTATTAACAACAGCAGGGGCCGGGATTTCATTCAGGAATTCTATAGAGATTTTGCTTGTAGCAGGTGCAGAGCTTCAAATACTGTCCAGAATCATAGAGGGCATGCGTATCACATCTCAGAGCAAGTGACTAATAATCTTTTGGAAAAGTAGATGCATGCTAGAGATCAATTATATAGAAATGGGTGTTGGGACTGTTCAAGTTTAGAATTCAGATTCTAGATACTTGGTTTCGTTGTTTTCCCTTCATGCACGTACCTAGCCAACACCAGCTCATTATTGTGTTTATGGCACAGTTCATGAGGTGGCTGTTTACAAACTAGTCAACAAAAACTGTCATCACTACTTTGCATTCTTGGCATTTTCTGTTGGCATTTAAATTCTTTTATATATTCTGTTTTGTAAGTATTTATTATAGTATCCCAGAATTATTTTTTCAAGATAACGAAAGAAAATAGAGGAACATTGGCAGAAATGTTACTATGTAGAATCAATAAATATATTTGTATATTCATTGAGTTCAGTTATATTTAAAATTCTGTTGCTGTAAGATATTCTGTACTAAAAAAAGGATTTTTTACTCCTTATGAACAGATAATAGGTAAGTAAAGCTTAGTTTGCTTTTGATATATAGGGCTGATCATTGATATTCATCACTGATGTACAGTGAGACATGCCTTCAGCTCCCTCTATGTACAACAGAGCTCCAATTAACTTTGTGCTAATTTGCACATATGCAACAGCTTTATTTTCAGCCTACTGTGTTTCCACTCAAGTCTCTACCTACAGCTGTTGTCGGTGGTGGGATGCTATTTTCAATATTTGCAAGTATAGAGTACTTGGGGTAAAGCTTAATTATTAAATAATGGTTCATAAAATACCTATACTTTTATATAGAAAACTGAAAATATGCATTTTCCTATCCACTTAGTTGTTGAATAGAAGAAGCACAAAAATACTTCTTAATCAATTTCTTTCAAGTCTTTGTGTTCTCTGCTAGGAAATCGTTTAGCTTTTTCATAATTCACAGAAGTTGCCTTGTGCTTTTATGTGCCAGTGTGTATGACACTCAGTTCTGCACTGCTTGTACTGAGACACCTAATGTTATTTATGTTGTCCTCTTAGATACCATAAGTGATATGAAATATGCACTAAGGACTTCCACAGAGAGAGAGAAATACTTCCTTAAAATTTAGTTTACGCAGGTTTGGGATGAAACAACCCACAGAGCAGTTGCTGAGATCGCATACACAGACATTGTGCTTTCTGTAATTTTTAATTGCTTTTTAAATTATAGACTGGAAACTGTTTGATGTCTTGAAAAGGGCTGAGTCTTTCTGTGGTTTGTGCTCTGGTTTGGGCTCTCTGGCTGAAATTTCATAGTCCTTTCAGGAATTCCCTCAGTGAGTTTGGAGGAGTCTCTTCATGAAATGTGAGAAAGCACTAGTTAGCTAACTGTGTGGAGCAGCTTGTACAGACAGGAGAGTGGATGTCTCCAGCCTCCATGCATAAGGTATATTTAAAATCACATTTACTTACAAGCTAAATGGCATGTTTGCACTACACTAACATATTATGTTTAATGGATGCTGGAAACACCACCAATAATCAAAGGATTTTTAGTGAGATGTGTTAGTGTATTGAGGCTGGGTTAAGATACTTGAGTATGAGCGTTCTTTCAGCAGGAGATATCAAACTTACGTTCCTTCTTTTAAGGCCAAATGTCAGATCATCTTTCAGTAATGCTAGATTTTTATTTTTTTTTCCTAGGGCAGATAATGTTGTGGCAGTATGTCAGTGTTGTGACAGTATTATTACATATTGAATGAAAACGTTGAAAACGTTTCAAGAGTATCAGCTGTTTCCTGTAAAAGTGTATTTGCTCTGCTTACCTGAAGCCTCCTATTTCCCTTGCAAAATTTCTTTGAAAGTCTGTAAAATCATTTTGTGTATTGTCTGTAGAGTATAAAGAAAAAAGGTACACAGAAGAGGGGGATAAAAGAGATTTCTATTATGTGATAAATAAAAATGCTTATGTTCTTTTTTTAAAAAAATCAGCTCTGTATATTTCAGAGTATATTATTGGAGTGGCACACTGAGAGGTTTCCTGCACGAGGGTCAATTTAATCTTTGTGTTTCGTTGGACACTGCCTACACTGGCTCTGAAAGCTGTTTTTTTGAGAATATAATTGCTTTGAGCCAGATGAAAAGGGTAGTAAGAATGCAATAATGTTGGTAAAATGGAGTTCTTGGGAACACTGCATTATCCTTGCTTGTGAGCTTTTAGTAGTTTGATTTTCTATCAGAATAAACAAGAGTTGAAAGATGACTAGGTCCCACTGATTATGTGCAAACTTTATCACTCAGCTATTACCATCTGAAGTCTTGTGTAAACAGCTGGACCGCAGGGGACGTTCTCTAAATTGTGAGGTCTTCCCGGTTTGCTACCACAGACGCTGACTGCAAGTCAGTCTTTGGCAGCTCATGTTAAAACAGACCCAGTCCCTGTGTTAGGTCACCTATTAGATGTACATCTCTCTTCTAAATCAAATTAAGTTTTTTCTGGGCATCTGCTTTTTATCATCAAGATTTTAAACTGCTAACACTCATTACCATGAACAAAGTTGTTTTACTGGAGGACTAAGTAGCTGCATATGGGTTTCCTATGCTTTGGACATGAATTTCCATGCTGCATCTATGTGCCTTTGAGGAAAGAGGCATTTTGTTGATCTGCTTGGGCTCGTGTTTGTGTAATTAGTGCAGATGCTTTGAAGAGATGAAATTTGTGTGTGATCTAAATTGTGAAGTTAAGGAGACTTCTTTGCCTCAATTGTAAAATTTACTGTGAGAGCTACTGCTAAAAGGGCTGAGCAGGACTGGCTGAGAAAGCTACAAGAAACCATTTTTTTGTTTGTCCACTGCAGGTCCTGTTGCAAAAGTATTAGAAAAAAAAAATATGAAGAGAAGTAAGGGTCTGTGTTGTTCTTAATAAATATAAAGGCAAGTTTAAATATGTTATATAGCAGTTAGAGTAAGTAAAAAGAAAATCAGTATAAGGAAATCAATAAGCACTGACATTTATATTTGCAACATTCTTCTTTAAAATAAATATGTAAAAATAAACATGAGGCTGTACAGACATCTTAAGATCGATGAAACCCAGTAATGAAGCAGCACACTTGTTTACAGCTGAAGTGTTAAAGTCAGATGGCTGAAGGAGTTAAACACCTGGAGCAAGGCTGCTAAACTGCTAAGCTGGCTTTTGGCAGCAGTGGCAGCATGCAGAGAGAGTTTTTCCTTCATTATGGTTCACTGACTAATTCATTCAAAGCTGAGAAACCAATTGAGAGTTGAAAATGCAGGAAAGCTTCTTTTCCTATTCTAACCTTTATATATATTGATATATAAGAGGGCTTGAGCTGCTGGTTTTAAATGCTTGCTGGACATGAAAGACAAAAATGAAAGAATTAATTTTTTTTTGTAATATATCCGATGTACTAAGTTTTATTTTAATTAAAAAACAACCATTCAAGAAATTATCATCTTGTACATTTTCAATTTTTCCTAAAGGTAAACCTAAACCTTATTTTTTATCACTTTTACTAGATATTTAACTAGTAATTATTTCCAAAGTAGTAAAATATATAGAATTGGATAAATAAGTATGTATTACGTAGAATTGACAAAATGCGTTTCTATCAAGTCCGGTAGTTATCATACTGAGTTGTAAAACAATTTTTTTAATAGTAACTAGTCCATTAACAGTATTTTTGTAAGAAAACAACTGAAAGTTTTAATTAGCACTTCTTGGCTTCTTACAAATAATTCCTTCTTTTGGTGCTTCCATTTCTATTTACTTTGTTGTTCCTCTGAGCTAAAACTATTCTTTCATTACAAAATATAAGGTTCATGTGGCAGATCTTGAGCATTTACAAATAGCAATAACTGGTTTATTAAAGTATCTCATGTTTGCCTATTTGAAAATAAATACTTCTTTAAAAAGGCTAGAGGTCATGTATGTTTTGATAAATTATATTTTTAAACCAGATCTTTTTTATTCTGCCTATACTTGTAAAGGCAAGGAAGAAGTCTCATGGACGTTCTCAAATTCAATTTAAGCCCACTGTCTAATTTGTTGAATATGTTTGGGAAATTTGGAATAGAGTTTTAGATAAACAGATGGACTTAGAATTGAATTACAGGAAATACTCAGTCTGAAGTTTTAATTTTAGTTTTTCCTCACCTCTTGTTTCGGGAAGTTAGACACAAGTTAGAATACCTTTAATCTAATACCTACTTTTGGCTGTGATCTTTTAGTTACCTAAACAAAGACTTAGGTCAGTGTTCACAGGAATGCATCAAGTATTGGTTGATTAAGATTTCAAAGGTTTTTTTGTTGGTTTTTTTTAATATAGGGTTGCAATTGTAGATAAATATTTTTCTAGTTTATTAAGCTCTATTTCATCTCTCTATAATTTCAAGTTTCATAACCTTTTCCCTCTTATTTCAAGTGATATTTTGAATATGAAAAGATCATGTCAAAACTTAGCTCTATCCTTCATCAGGCTTTTTAAAATCTGAGTTAGAATTCTGTTTCTAAGATAAACAGATTTGGATCAGAAAGATTTTCAACTAGCTAGTATTCATTTTGGCTGAGAGTTCAAGCAACATCTTTAATCATATTTTTGTTGATTATTTATTAGTTTCTGTGGGAAATCAAAGGACAGACAACCTAAAATACGTCTTCCGTAAGATACATCATGAATCAGAAGCTGTAGCAAAGAATTTCTAGGATATGCCTTTCATGTACTTATATGAACTGATTGAGAGATAAAATATACATCTTTAGTGTGTGTATAACATGCAGATGAAGGCTGACCCAAAAATGGAAGGCACCACTATCTGGCTGGAGTAGGATTTGTATTTCATTACCAGAGTAAGAAAATCTGTTGTGAGAGAAAAGAGTATTTCTGTTCTGTTCCTTGTCATCTGAAGGATGGTGGTTATCACTAATGCAAAACATCAAAGAAAATTGGCATAAAAGTGCACATTAAGAAGACATTGGCTACCTTTGGAAATTTTGCAAAATGTGTGTTTCCATAATTGGCATGTTGTATGGGGTAGTAATAAAAACTGATATCATTCCACTATAGCTATGAGACCCCCATCAGCTTTTAGCAGTCACTGTTACGTGCTTTTGAACGGTGAGTCAAAGACTGACCTTAGTACTGACACTAACGAGGAGACAACAGTCTCTTCTTGGAATGTAAATACTCCGTGCATTTTACTGCACACATCAATGGTGGAAAAAAAAATCAGTTGATTGAAAATGTCATCATGTAAAACTAGTTCTGCGTTTTGAATCTGCTGCTGAAAAAAATACCATTCTAAGATTTTTATGACTTTAGTAACCCACATTTCATTCAGGAAGCTCCTTGGCCAGGGAGAAGTACCACTGTCTAACAGAACAAGTGAGAAGCTTTTAGCTCATTTCTAGCAGCCAGTTCATGTCTCCAAGCTTTTCTAGCTTCAGCTTGCAGGGGGTTTGTCTCCTTCCTGCCTTCCCTTCCCCAGTCTTTCTTGATGCACATTTTCTAGGTTTCCTACTTTTCTAGTAACAGGGTGCCTGTCATCAGTGATGTAAATTTTTGCTGCAATAATTTGTTGATACAAACTGAGCAGACAGAATGTCTATCATCAAATGCTCCTCCAGGATGCTACTGACTGCCAAGAGAAGGATTGAAATACTGAAAAAGTGATGCATGCCCCTAGCAAGAATACTAGAGAAAAAAGTAAATGGTGAGCAGATCCATGCCAACTTTGTGGTGGAATTTGGATTTTCTTCCAAAATGTACTGACAGTTTAATAAAAATAATTTAAGTATGGAATTTTATCATTAAAACCAATTATTTTTCTCATATTTGTTTCCAGTGTGAGTAGCAAATACATTTTTCTCTGTGTATACCAGTTTGGCAGTAGAAATCATTCTAATTTTTTTCCCTCCAACACAGAATAATAGAAACCAAAAGACAAATATAAAATTTTTATAAAATAAATAATATAACATGTTCTTCATTTTTTATTGGAAAGCAATCAAGTATCTTGTTACAAGGATATTTTCTTTCTATAAAATATATTGAGCTTTTTTTCAAAAAGCTCTTTCTTATGGAGGGTAAGGTAATGATTTCATTTAAATCTTTAGCTTTTCCTCGTGAAGGTTTCCGAAGGGCAGAGTCTGCTGGAGTATTAAAACAGAGGTTTAGTGCTGCATTTGGAATTGGGTGTATTTGGCAGTCTGAATGTCAGTGCTGCCAAATAGAATATGATTCAAACACCACTAATAGTTTCTACTTAGCCATATGTGCGATTTTGTAAATGTCTATGGAAATTGTGCAATACTCATTTTTTGGGGATGATCTATACAGGCAAACACAAACTGTGTCCTCATTCTGCGTCCTAAGGCAAGATCTCCAAATAAGAGAAAGTACGAGCCACTAGCTAAAATACAGCATAGCTTTTATTTTGAGAGCTTTCGTCATCTTCAGTGTAGAAGTTCTGTCTGTCCAAAAATAAATTCATTACCTTGTGCTTCATTTTCATCCAATGAGCCAAATGTTTGAGGAAAGCATCAACTCTTAATTAGAAAAGTAAATAAGAATAAATAAAGAATAAATTAAGTACAGCCCTATGTTTGCATGCCTTTGTCAAGAAGGTGAGAGATGCTACTGCAGTTTATTGCACTTGTATCTTAAAGTGAGAGCAAAGCCTGCTGTGTTTTCCCCTGCCCTTGTCATAAATGCTTCTTTTTTTTCTTTATTGTAGTGATTTAAAGACACTTGGGACTAAGGATTTTTACTTTTTTAAGTAGTCATTATTTCGTTTCTAGATGTATTGGTGAGGAAACAAAGATTACCTTGTTCATAAGGGAATTGGTGCCCCAGGTTAATGTCCAGGTGTTCTTTCAACTGATGGCTGAGACTAATTTCTTCCTGGCCCTCTGGTAACCAGCTGAAGCCGGAGCCCAGCTGGTATATCTTCACTCTTGCATACCAACATCTTTCACTGATTCACAGATTTCCTTATATCCTCAGTACTTCCTCTACTGCTTAACGATCTTTGAACAGTAGTTTGAAGATAAATGCTGTTTTACCTTGCAATGGCTGCATCTGAACCAAGGCATGAATTATTTTTATTTTTTTTTAAATCATAATCTCATAATGATCCTTGTAAGCTCCATTTGTCAAAAGGTCATAAATTTGAGAACCCATCAAAGGTTTGCTAAAGAAATACTTAACACTGAATATTATCTGGTTTGAATCTTGTGAGTTTGGATGGCATTTCAGCAGGTAATGTTACAAAGGAGGGTTCCTAAAATGTTTAAGTCAAGCGTTCAGTCTCTTATTTTCTCACACATACATGCACAGTTATCTACTGCCACCTGTCAAAGTTCACAGTTTTAGTCAGATTTTGCCTGCTACACATAGACTATGTCAATCTAAAAATACACTGAGCAGCAGAGACATCTGATGTTTCTTTGTTGTATTCTGAATTTTAGGGTGCGTGTGTCTGCTTAGTTTTTAAGCTTCCTTGCAAAGTTTACAGATCTTTTGTATTCACCCTTTGGTGTGTGCTCTATTTGAATAAGGGAGGTAGTAAATGTTGGATGGGAGCAGGCAAGGGGACAGCAAAGTGGATGCCATCAGTTTTAACTGCATCTTAGGAAAGAATATGCTTACCCTGAGGGTACCTGGAAAGTGGAAGCTTCAGAGTTGGAGTATCTTGTGGGAAAAGATAACAAGCAAAGTTATCTTTGCAGGTTCTGTTGACCAGTGAAGTAGGAAGAAGGCATTTCAAGATTTATGTGGTGGAAAATATTAGATAGGAGTGCATAGAACAGAGAGAAATAAATTTAACCTCATGCTGTAAACACCAGCTTGAGTAAATAGACTCTGAAGACCATTGTCAGGGAAAAACAGCAGAGCCACGAGGGATTCACTGAAGTAAAATAGCTTCAGCGTTTTCATGTGAGCCAGGATAAAACTTCACAGTTCTGAGTGCTTCTCAGCACTGCTGTAGATGTATTGGTGTGATGTTACTTGGTTGTATATAATTGAATCGTACAGGCTAGGTACATTTGGACATTTAGACCAAATTGAATTCAGAGCAAATTACACATAACTTCACCAGCCAGGAAGGACTGGTAATTAAGATGTGTAAAGAGAAGGAAGTCCTTATTCCATATAACTCCATGTCTGCTTTCATTGTAGTCACTCAGACTTCTCCATCCCTGTCAGCACGAGAAACATTTAAATCACTATTGACAACTGTAGAAGAGGGAAGGTGGAAGCTACTTATAATGGTTTGTGTAAAGGATTGTTGTTTGAACAGCTCTTTTGAGAGAACTTCTGAAATTATTCCTTTTGTGTTGTCTGTAAAAACTAAAGTGCAGTTCAGTGAGTTATGTTAATTCTCTCAGGTCTATGTACAGTATCATCTGGGGATTCCTCAGCTCCACAAGGACCTTCACAGCATAACTGCATGTTCTAATTATATAATCACACATTTACACCACTTATGTCATTAAGTATAATTGCACTTGCCATGTGAACATGCAATGATAGAGCAAAAATTACTTGGAGAAAAATGATACAACAGAATCTTAAAAAAACATTCAATATTTAAGACATACTTACCAAAATATAGTATATACTAGAGACTAAAAACTCCCATGATGCACTAATATTTGCAAAATCTGTTTTCTTATGCAAGCATTTGTGAAATCTTTGCTTTAATTTGGCTGCAGTTTTTGTTGTTAAACTCCTCTAATGTCTGTGCTGCATAGAAATAATACTCATTGTTGAGAACTGTAGTTCTGGATGTAAGCAGTTAAACCTTTGTGTATAGATTCTGTCATCATATTTAGCTAAGGAAATATGATCTAAATGGCTTGATAGTTTTACAAGACTTGCGTTACAGAAAAACGTGGTGCAAGAGTTAGTGTGGCACAGAGGCCAGTGGCACTCTGTATTCTATCCCTGGTGTGTTATTGTCAGTGGGAGCTGTTGTTCCACTGCTGGTGAAACAACAATATTTTGGATGACACAAAAGTTCTGTCTCTGAGGTATTGTGAAGATTCCTAGCATATATTCCACAAGCACTCTGTGAAGAGAAGAGCCTTGGTCCAAATGGCCATGCAGATAGGTGTACTCTGACGCGTTCCCCAGACTTTTTCATTTGGACCTGTGTTTTCATGAAACTATTGATTTGTGTTAAACAGCTTTTGCCTTTTATTCAGACCTGGCTGGAGTTCAGCAATTTATCTGAAGGTGTGAAGGTAGTCTAGGACAACTCATCAAAGGCTCAGCAAAAACAGTTTCTTAATGGGAAGTAATTTTCCAATCACCATATAACAGAGCCATAATAATACATTGGAGTATCCTTTGATGTAGCTTAAGGCAAACAGTTGCCTAATAAGAATGCCTAATTGTGTAGGTTTCATTGTACACAGCTCAGGAACAATTTTCATTCGCTTCTAAGGTATTATGAGTTACTTTTGACTGAAATTTAAATTCAAGATTATATCGTATAATGAAAATGGAGACATGCTGCATTAGCATAATTATATCTCTCTAGTTCTAAATATTTATATAACAATAGTGTGAAGACCAAATATGGTTATGTGCTTTTATTCCAGTTGGTCTAAACATTTAAGAAAAACTAGCTCTTCAGCAGTTCTGGGAATAGTTTACTTGTCTAGTTACAAATAAGCTTTTAGAGGATTTAAGCTTACCTTTCTAGCACAGATTTATTTTTTCTTATTTTTTTACTTCAAATATTTCACTTTTTTTTTTTTAATGGTATCCTATGAAATTTCTCGTACTGCTGAAAAGAAAGCCACTTTTAAGTGAAAGTTTCTGTAGGAAAAGCATGTTTATAAAGCTCACCTGTACCTTTCTTTTAGAGAGAAGCCCAGAGAAGGGACATTCTCTGCTAGGTATCTCTCTGAACATATGGGCTGAATTACTCAGCAAGGAATTGAACTACACTGTTTCAGATTGGTTACGGTGGTAAAAACTGCCTCACACTGCTCTGCAGAAGAGGGATGGATAAAATGCTCTTTGAACAGTCAAGATTTTTTAAAAATGTCAGTGCAGAGGGCTTGCATTTGTGTTTGGCTTTCTAGACCTGCCTCTTGACCTTCTAATTACTTGATTTGAAACAGCACTGAGGGTATAATAAAACTGGAGGTTGTCTCTCGTTTGCTTTATCATAAATTAAAGCTGTTAGTTTGGTGAGGTGAAAGTAAAGGCAGAGTGTTCATTACTGCTCAAGTGACGGCTTGTCAATAGCACTGCCTTTTAGTTTGTTCTAGTCAGCACTTGCTGTGCATTTTGTTGGACCACTGGGAAATAAATACAACAAGATTATACATTTGGAATACCACAAGAGTTCATGAAGGGAAAAACCAAAAAAAACCCCAACCAGATGATAAATTATACACTTGGTAGAAAGTGACATGCTATCTTGTGCTATTAACAACCAGAGATAATTGCAGTGAATTGTAATTGCAGTTTGCAACTTACAGTACAGTGTGTCCAACATCAATCTTAATAGTGAACAAAGCAATTTATATTAAAAGTTAATTCACTTGGTAAGTTTCGGCTGTATACAAGGGAGCTAACAGATGTAGCTTTTCAGAAAGTTCAAAGGCATTTGGAACATGGAGAGAAATGCTAATGTAGTAAGCCTCAGAGAAATATTGCATTACTACTTGTAATGAAAACAAATGTATGCCATTATATCCCAGTTTGTGTTTATTTAATAAACTATGCAGTTTTGTACATTGAAGAAATTCTATTTCTGAATGTAACAAAACCAGATTTTTAGTCATAGATTACACAAGAATAGCAATTACATATGTATATAGCAAATAGGGTCTAGATTTCCATGTATTTGATTCTATATTCAGTTTTAACTTACTCCTTTTATGAATCAGTGCTAAAAAGAGTGTGTGTGTGTGGATGTGTTTGTACATACGTATTACTGGAATTTTTAAATCTAGGCCTTTATTCTGGAATTGTTTAGTAGCGCCCAGGGTATTTTGCTAGGTTGCCTGGTTATAATTACTCTAGATTTTGAGTGATATCTTTAGTTGGGTTTAATTAAAATGAAACTTTATTTTGAGAGAGCTTAACACCCCTTCTCATGGAGATGATAATCTGGCATTCACTGACCATCCAGTGGTGCCCTCCTGTCTGGGAGAGCTTCTTCGTACCCGCTGACTTTGTTTTGTGGGCTACAGCACTTCACGTTTACTTTAACAAGCATTACCATTCTCTGAGTGTTGTGGTCACTCCTTGGTACTCATCAAATGACGGAGAATTCCCTGATCTGCAGAGTCGTGTTCCAAACACGTAATGCTGTGCTCTGGGACTGGCTGTGAGTTGGTGGGTGACCATCGATACAGTTTGAAAACGCAGAGTGAAAGGGCTGCTGTTTTTGATAGTTAGTTGGCAAAGTATGGAAATCTCCAAATTAAGACATAGTTACATTTGCCTAACTGCATAATTGCTACTTTTTTAGAATGGGGAAAAACATTGAGAGGGAAGGGGTTTGAGAAGGTTTTACTTACTGTCACCTTACAGATCCCCACCTCGTTCAGAGGGTTCATCCAACAGAAGGGAGCACTGCTCCCCTCTTTACCATCCTGCTTTTCCATAAATGTCTTGTCCTTATGAGAGAGCAGAGTTTGTTCATATATAAGTCTTGTCTAGGGTTTCACCCAGTGTGAACTGCTTTAGTTCTACTGAATTCAGTGGAACAAAGACATTTAACACTAGCTAACGATTGATTCTCACAGCAGTTTGGGGAGTAGCTGAAAAGCTCGACTGAGGCTATTTTTCTTCTTCATGACATTATTTTTGTTAGGTAGGTAAGAATGTGCAATTCAGAACTAACAGTCTTGTTTAGATGGATAGCTTGGAGCTTTGCTTGTTTCTGCTGAAGGAAATCCAGAGCTGCACTACATGTCTTATACGTGTATTTTATATTGTCTCTCTTATACAATGTACACATGTGCATTAGGCGGGGTTAGGGTTTCAATAAAGATCTGTCCTATTAAAAAGACAATCTTAAGTTATTTGATCATTAAAGTTTTTATGTGGAGATAAACTAGCAGTATGTAGTAGCACACTTTTAAATTTGATTGCAAATACTTGGCTGGAATTTTTAGAATGATATAGAAGATAAAAAAACCTTTGTTTTTTTGCTGGTAATAATTTTCTCCTGTAAAACAACGTACTGAATCTGACATAAATTGGCAGGAAAGGTAATTTGAGAAACACGGTTAGAAACGTTACATATAATTTTCCATTTGTTTTAGCAAAAGTAGTCTATAGATCTGAGGGATGTTTTGACAGCCAGTCATTATGGATGTACATTATCCTAGTCAAATTATTTTTGTTTACTTTTTCATAGGTAATAGTAGAATTATTAAAAATACAGAAAAGTATATTTTACTTCATTTTATCAGGAGCAAGTTTCTGCACATGTGAATTACACTAATTACGCTAATGTAATTCATTTTCCAGAGAAGGGCATGTGGTGCTGCCTCTATATATATATATATATATGGTTTATATGTCATAATAGGAATTGAGTTCTTTCCCTTAGCTTTGTGACTGTAAGTGCATGTTTCATGTATTATTCTGCTAGCAGAACACCTATCCAAAAGAACATCAAACCAAATTGATCCTAAAATGTATGTCTAGTCTGTAACCCATTTTACACTGAAAAGTAGAGGGAAGTTAGACAGGGCAATGTGTAGAATCACTGCTCCTGGCACTGGAACATCTGCCTGCCAGCATGGGCAGGTGGATAAACACAGGAATAGTGCTGTAAGTTCAGAGCAAGGATCCATCAAACTCCTGTTCTACCTCCCGGAGTGGCCACGTGCAGATACACAGGGAATAAGGACAGGGCAGGTACAAATGGTATTTTATTCAGTCTCTAGGTATGAATGAAGGGGATTCTTAGCTGTGATGCCAAGGCCCCAGTGCTGTGTCTGGGCAGCTGTTCCAGGTGTGTGCTGCAGTAGCCTTGGAGTGACCGACTCTTGCATGGGGGCAGTGGTGGAGACCTGCCTGGCACGGACTCGCTTTCCCTCTCTTCAGGTAGCACTGGGGTACAGTAGCAGTACCTGAGGCTGGGAAGCACAGGCTGGAATGGAGTAAGATTGTCTTGCAGGAAAAAAATAATTGGAAAACACAAGGAATCAAATTTTTGAAAAGCTCAGCAGTTAAAGCCTTCTATTTAACAATCTGATTAAAGAAGACAGGTTTTCACAGGAGTTCACCTACCATGTACGTATTTACTCTCCTTATATATACATTCCATAAAAAGGTGTGCCTGTCTTCTTCCCCAGGCACTCTTTGAGAAATGTCAAAAGTGCAATTATAGTAATAGACTACTTGGGACCCTTCATTCACCTAGAAATTAACATAAACCATAATCTGGGAACAGATTTTATTCCTAGGCTTTATTGTCTCCCACCAGAACAGTTAAATGGCCAGACATCAAAATTACTGAGCTGTTAGAAACTCTTCACCCCAGAACAGAATTTATTTGGTTTTTGCACATGGATGTCCATAGAAGGAAAATTCCTGAAAATTAGTCTTGTGAGTCAGATGTGGCTTAGTATTGCTCTTTCTTTGTGTAAATGATGTCACTTTGTCCATTAATGAGAATGTTTAGCATTAATTTGTCATATGTTCAGCACCTACTGCAGAGAAAAAGTTTCAGTGTTAAAAAAAGAAATTTAGTGTCAGAAATTTATTGGTAATGAAAATGAGCAACATGGGAAAAGCCTGAAGGATTCTACACGGTAAGTAATGGAGCATGTCATGAAATACATTTTAATGTAATTGAAATAATTTACAGTATTCCTGAAACAGAAAAATGTAAGTAACGGAAGGATCTGCTATGATATTTTTACTTCTTCGAAACTGAAATATATTAGGGATAAGGAGAGGAACAGAGAGCAGAAGACATTGACTAGCAACTCCTTTTTAAATATTAGGGTACTAGAACTAGATTAACTGATTTGCCAGTGGAGTTGGAGAAATAAAAGCAATAAGTTTGATAGTTGTAAATTTTAAGTTCCTATTGTTTCTTTGCAAGATTCCAAGAAACTGTATGCACGTAGGGAAATACTTGCACATTTTGGTAAAAATTCAGTACCTTCAATTATAGCTTTAGGTTTGCATTCTGTGTTCACTAATACAAACATCATTATGTTAGCCCTTTCATATTACTTTTTGGCAGTAGATCTCTGAACATCTCGCTAAGAGGTAAATAATGTTGTATTTCAGGAAACTGATGAACAGAGAACTCATCCAAAGTGACTTTGAAATACTGTGGTGTGTTACTTTATTTAACAACTTTTAATTACCCTTTCAAACCAGTATCGTATTTGGATAGCATGCCACATAATGGAAATGAAAAATACTCACTACAAGAAACAAGATTACAGAGAGCGTTGTCTGAAAACAATTTGCTGAAAGCATTTAGGCCATTCTTGCAAAATAAGGATGTGTTAAAAAAAAAATATATTCCTGTAAGGAATTTTAATAAGATCCTCTTCAAACTTGAACCTAGTTCCAGTTCTTAGGACTTTTGTGGGGAAAAACAAGTCTAACTCTGGTTGCATCAAGACAAATGAAACCAAGTCAGGAAACCCAGCTCCTCCACCACTAAAGTCTGTGAAAACACGATCCAGCCTGAGTATTTGGTGTGGTGTCTGTGCTAGGAAGAAGCATGAACAATTCTGGTAAAGTAGTGAAAATAGGAATTTGGGGTTTGGAGGGGTTTTTTTGTTATTATGAAATATGCAAAATGGATGAAGTTATTGCAAGCTGGATGTTTGCTGCAGTACATTCGTGTTTCAGGATCGCGAGTAGCTCTCTGGTTTTAGGCATTAGAAAAGAGATGTCAGTGGGGATTTTTTTTTTTCAAAGTAAACACACAAGTAGCAGGGTTAAACAAAGAAAAGTTTAGGTTATTAAATAAAGTTCTAATACTTCTTACTCGCTCAAGATATTTGCAGCAAGTTCTCCGGAGTAGAAAATGAAGGGAATGTGCCATGCAATTTTTCTTTAGCCTTTTTGCAATGCAACAGGGCAATCGATACAAATCTTTGCAGTAATCATATATTGATTTTCCTAGAATATAACTCCATTTAAAGCATTTTTATCCCCAGGAGTGAAAGCATTGGAGGCTATCAAAGGAGGAAGTAGCTTTCCTTGACCCCATCTGCAGTTCACATTGATTAACAGAGGCTAGGTAAAATAAATAAATATGTGTGAGAGAGAATAAAGAAGAAAGAGTCACAGAAAGGTTAATACTGGCTGGGGAGAAACATAATTATAGTGCATTAGGGTTTTTGTAAAATTATTAGGTCAAGATAAGCTAACAAGTGACATGGAGGAGGTGGATTCTTCATTAAGTCAGAGCCCAATATTGCAGTACCTATTTTTCACTGACTGTGCTACAAGTTCAAATAATGTGGAGCTTTCTAATTATCTGCCCCTGTGCACATGCAGGTATCAGGACAATGAAATTCAGTTGAAACTGGTTTTCACTTTACCCTGTAATGGAACATCTGTTATGATATACTGAGCCTGGGACAAATTCATAGTGAGTGTGCAGAGGTGGCATTGAAAGAAGCTTGATGAATCCATGACATTTTATTTTCATTAATTGTAAAAATGATGTTGTAGATGGTTTTTAAAAGTTGCAAAAACACAATAGATTTGTTTTCTTTTTAATTTAATTTTATGAAAGATTAAAAATCATGCAAGATACTATTTTAATATCATTTTAGTAACATTGAAGCAAGTGTCTCCTACTTTCATGTGCTGAATACAGTTTTCAGTGTTTAACCTCTTGTTTTATTCACTGGAACTGCAAAGTAGATGATGTCACATCTTGTGTAAGTGTCACACTCTCCTAGGACACAGTAAAACCAAGGCCATATGCCATAATTTTGGAATCAGTTTTTTCTCAAAGCCAGGACTTTTGGGATTTTGTGATTGATCTTAGCTGCCCCAAAAGTCCCTGCAGCCCATCCTATGCATCTCCATACTTTCAATGTGGCAATTTTACCTCCTCTCCTGCCACTTCGGTCATTTCCTGGCCCTTATCCTCCCTTCCCTATGTTTTTGTGGCTGAAGCTAAATTCTTCTAGCTCAGCCTTTATTAAAGTAAAAGGTGTGTGTAGCCTCGTTATCCTTTGCAGTGCATTGTAGTTGATACTATTTATTTTACCAGCAGCTTCAGAGCTGTTTTGCTTCAGGCAAAGCAACTACTACACATTGTCAGATAAAGTACCTTATCTGTCAGCAGCACACTTGTGAATTAATCATAATTCAATAGGTTTACTAATCAAGATTTGAGATGAATGTTTTGATAGAGCAATCAGATTTGTCCAATCTATCATTACTTGACAGTTGCTTTAGGCAGAGTGCTAACTTGGCATTAGGACCTGGTTCGGATCAGTTTGGCGTGGCCTCACCAGTCAGTGGCATCAGTTATTGAAGCGATGGACTTCTGCATAGATACTAATTATAGTTCTTTTTCAGTTTGAGAGAGACTGGAGCGAAGCTGAGATCAGGCAGCTCGCACCTACCCTGTTCCACATTATCAAAACATTTTTGAACCAGGAGTTCACTTTGTAATTTTCACAAATAACAAAACTATTCCAAGCTCGTTGACAAATCTGAGACATGATTTATGGTAGCATATGCAAACATTGCTTAGGACTGAAAGGGTCACTGGAATAGAAAGGAGATAAAGTTAATATATTGTTAAGTGTTGCTAATTATGAATCAAGTCACGTCTGATGTCACTAAAATTTGTTCTTTATTTTGCCCAGTTAAACATTCTTGGGGGTAATTTACAACATAGCTTGCAGCAGTTTCCGCAATTTGAAAGCATAAATGAAGGCTTTCATTGTATATTGACATATTTTTCTTGTTAAGCAATGTTTAAAGTACTGATACAAGGTGCTGTAATAGTGGGTTAGACTGCAAGTGCAAGTTTGGTACATTGTAGTCAATAATGCATTAGTGTGGGAAAATGAAGAAGAGAATTGATGTGTTTGGGGTTTTTTTAACATGGATGGAGAAGAAAAAAAAAAGTCTTCAAAAATCCACAGCTAAATATAGACCTTTTTTCCTAGTTCATGTAATTTCCTAGTTCATTTATGTGTTAGTAGTATGAATATGTGTGGACCTCTAGTTTCATCATCGTTTCAACATATATTCTTTCTCTCATGCTAATCTTATGGTACTTGTGACTTTGGGGAGAGCATGTACATGGTGATGTGATGGGAAGTCCACTGTGCACTGTCCTCTGTACAGTCAGTGGCTGTAGCTGAAGCTTGTTCTTGTGCAGCAGGTACAGAGAACTGTCTACCCATTACATCCTCTTGAAGCTTAACACAGAGCTAAAACCAGTCCCTTACCAATGGGATGATAGCTCTTCTGTCTATGTACAGTTTCTCTTTTAATAATTTGAAAACTTGAAACACATTAGGTAAAAGAAGAAGCTAAAAAGTAGTTCTAATATAGATATTCAGCCCTGAGCCTCAAAAACCAAAAATGTGCAGGCTTAACATTTTATATAGCAGAAATTAAATGCCTATAGTGTTGCAGTTGGAGGAGTTTAGTACGATGTCAGGGTAACTTGCATTGCTGATATTTTGTTAGCAGTGTCATTTAGTGATGACTTCAGAAGACTGTGGTATAAATATTTGTGTTTACTTGATGCTAAATAAGCAATCAGAATGCTAGATCCTTGCCAGCCCTGCTTTAGTTGCTTTCCTGGAGTAATCTGTTAGCTCTAAAAGTTCGCTAACTCTCAGAATACCTGCACAGCTGCTTTCTAAAATCGTGGTGCAAATACTTCTTGGAAACTGCACTGGAATGAGGCTGCCAGGAGCACTAAAGAGTATTGGCAGGTGAGCTGAGTCACAGTCTAATGCTCACCCGACCTGTATTGAATCTGTGGTAGACAGTGAGGACAATAACTCCTCTCAGTAATGATCAATGAGATACTTTTCTGGTTAACTTCAGCACAAGTGGAATGCCTTCAGTACCTGCTGCTTGTCAGGGAGAACGTTCCTATGTCATCTTGTAAAGCAACATTGACTAGTAAAAAAACCCCAAAGCGATACTTGAGTGCAAGGAAAAATGAACCTCTAATTTTAACATTTTGGGTGTTTTTTAGCATAGCCTGCCAAATTTAAAAAAGAAAAAAAAAGAATACCATTTTATGACTTTTCTTTTAAAAAGAATTTTTGTATTTTTGCCAGTCACTACTGTGCTAAAAGCCAAAGTGAATATTATTTGTACTCGCTGCTCATAAAATACCATAGGCCTCTTTCTGTGGA
The DNA here is from genome assembly GCA_013397775.1 of Eulacestoma nigropectus. Taxonomy (NCBI): domain Eukaryota; kingdom Metazoa; phylum Chordata; class Aves; order Passeriformes; genus Eulacestoma; species Eulacestoma nigropectus. The sequence continues at coordinate 916,474 of VZTE01005381.1, read as the reverse complement.
GTGATGAGAATTACATTGACTTTGCCACCACAGGATTCCTTCTAATATCCTGTCAACATTCTCATGCCCTGCATTTACTGCTGTGCTCAAATCCCATCTCTCTATAACATTTAAAAGGAATAATGAAAGAGCATCTTTGCCAATACCAAACTGCCCCATTGTTTCATGTGTGCACTGAACTGCTGTTGATTACTTTGCAAGTTCCCTCTGCCTCGTAAACTACCTGAGTGAGAATTTTTCCTGTGCAAATTTAGATGAAGAAAGCTTTTTAATGTTCAATGAAGTACCATCTATGTAAAGTGGCTAATTAAATTTCTTTACTTCCTCCATCAAATTCTGAAAGTTAAAAATCCTATTCTGAGGTTCTCCACTCACTCAAAACCCTGGTGCCTTGACAGCCACCTTTGACTTCATTTTCTTCTTGATAAAATCTGTCATGACACGCAAGAGTGCCTTGCTCCTTTGAGATGAGTGATGGTCCTTCATGCTTACTACAATAACATGAGATTAACATAGATCAAAGATTCGCTAGAGTTATTAAGAGTAGGCAATCTCCACATACTTAATATATCTGGATTTTTTTTCTCTTTTGCTAGTTAACATATCCAGCTAATAAATAGCAATGAGTCATTCTGCTTTTTTTCCTTTTGAGTGCTAATAAATGTATATGAGTTCACAGTTTTATAATGGTGAAGAGATAAAAAATGTTCTTGGTAAAATGATGCTCTGTGTGGATACTTGTATGCATTTCTGTTCACATGGTCATATATCTAACACCTGTGTGATCCCTCAGGCAATTCAGTCACTCATTTTTCCTGCCAATTTGCTTGCTTCATTTTGATCTATGTTTGCTATCATTTGTCAACTGACACCTTTAGCATGTTTTCCCATCAGTTGTTTTGAGAACATGAATGCTGATAATTACATCAGTGCTGCCCCACTGCAGAAATATAGACTAGACTGTCACCTGGGACAGTTTTTTATAAGTTATTTAACAGTTATTAATTTCTGATTTTCATGTGTAGCAAACTTGCCGGTTGCTTATCCATTTCTCTCATTGCAGATTTGTAGCAGTAACTACAACTCCTCCATTAAGTGCATGTAACAATGGCTTCAGTATTGGAGCTTTTGGTTGGGTCTTTTCCCCAGCTGTACATCTCTTGCCTCCCCTCAGAAAGATGCCAAAGACCTAAAGAATAGTCTCAGGTTTCCAGTGCCTCAGTTTTTCTCAACTTCCTTAGTTTAAAGTCGAATTCCCCAGAGTTTGTGCATGCACATGGCCGCCACCTCTGCATTCCTAAATTTCCTTGAAAGACCAGTCTTTTTCATGACTTACTGGGGTTCCCTAAGGGCTTCATGCAAATATTCTTCACAGTGTCAGGCATTCCTTGTAATTTGTTTTTTTCTCTTTACCATGATAGTTCCATCATCCAATTCCAGGTGCTGGTTGTTCTTCCTTTCTGTGAGAGCATTCATTTTTAAAAATGAGTGTAGGTGAGATCTAGAGAGTAATTGTGGTTCCCACTCATACATGGCTTTGCACAAACAAGGTATCCCAGAAGACTCCTTGCCAAAGTTAATTTTCATTTTAGTCAACTGGTTCATATGGTTTTCTTCCTCAGACTTCGTGCCTTGAGAATGGAAGCGTTCAGTGCAAGGAGTAACTTGTCTTTCTATGTACGTGGGACTAAACATTTCACCAAACTGTTGTCTTTTTATTTAGACAAAGATCTGAAGACCTCATGAAATAAGCCAGAAAGTCATTGAAATAGAATCATGTCACTGTAACAGAAACACACTTTGTATCTATGCAGTAGATGAAGTTCCTTTACACAAGTTTTAAATAAAACAAGAATTGTTCCAGTAGTGTTAAACAGTGCTACTGCTTTAAAAGAGACTTACCCCAAAGGGCTTATTACCACAATTTTCCAAGTCTTTAATTTATTATGTGCTCGGTGTTTTACTACCTTTCCCAGATTTTAGTTATCTCAGCCCCACTCTTGAGTGCTGAAAGGTCAAGAGGTGCACTGCAAAGGCTGTAAGTGGAAAGGCACATCAATGCTAAAGTGTTTAGACTATTTGAAATCAAGGAATACAATACAAAGCTGTTTACTTCTGAAGTGCTTGTGCATATTTTGAAATCCAGCATAAACCGTCTTTAAACATAATGCATAATTAGCATTTACCTTTGTATGTATGCATTTCTTCATAAGTGTCTAGAATGGGATTTACTGGGAATTCAGTATGTCCATCAGGTTTTCAGCCTGAAATCTAAGTGTGTGAGCTGCGGGCTTATGTTTCTACCTTTTTTTTTTTTTATTTTATTTTATTTTTTTTAGGGTTTTTTTTTACTGAAATGTTGGCCTTTTGGTGTGTCTTCCACAAGGAGACAAAGTGAAAACGCATTCACAGCAACAAAAATGCAGTCTGAAAACATCCAGATGTACATGTGTTATAGGGGACACACAATTTTGTTGTTTAAAAATACAAATAAGTAAGTATATAAATAAATTTATGTAGCACCTTTTATCCCCAAGGATCCCAAAGTATTTTAGGAAACTCCTAACATATGTTGGTTCATCTAGCATGCCACTAGAGTATTGGCACCTGTGGTACAGAGCACAATGGCCTTTAAAAAAAGTAAAATCCTTTTTAAAAAAATAGGTTCAAAAGATGATAAGCATCCAAGTCAACTGCCACTGAAGTCTTCCTGTCGATTTTGGTGGGAGTCCACAAGAACAAATTCAGGTTATGTCACCATTTTATATGGCAAACTGGAAAGAAAAGCATTTTTCACTTTTCTCCCCCAAAATCTCTAGTTTTACGGGATCATTAGTATACTACTTAGGATTTCAGATCTTAAGGAGACTTTTTAAAGTCATCTCAGTTTAATTTCAGTTGTATGTACCTAAATTTGCACCGTCCAGCTCTGGGGAAGGGACAGGGTTTGGGACAGAGGTGCTGCTGGCACCTGGAGATGGGGAGCGGATAGGGATGGCATAATCACTCCATGGTAACACCAGTGATGGTAACACCAGTCTTTTCTAGAAAAAACATATCCTTTATCAAGAACAAATTATCTTGGTGAAGACCTCTGATAATATACAGTGTATTATCATTATTAAAAATGTGTTTCACTTGATTTGTCGTAATAACACTTCTTGGAAGAGAGATGAAAAATACTCTTCTGAAAGTCCAGTGGATTTAGCTTAGCTTTGAGAAACTTGGTACCCAGTAGCAGTAGCCAGCCCAGGCATGTTTTTAACTCCTGGGAAACATCTGTGTGAAAGAGGATTTTAATTTCTGATGTAATGGTTTTGGTTAAGAAACCTCTTTTTTTTTTTGGCAGTTGCATGAGTGAGTTTAATTTTTATAATTAAAATACTTTGATTAATTTGTTTCATTTCAGTGAAAATGTCAACAGCATTGATTACATTTAGATATTTTTCAGTGTAAATTAAGTGGTAAATATTTTTGTAAATGAATTTGTCTGTTGTGTAGAGAACATACAAGTGTAAAAGAAAGCAGAGTTAATTTGTTGCTTACCCCATTGACCATCCTGCTAATATTCACTATCCCTTTGTAGCACAAGTTACAAAGTGTTTAGTACCTTAAGTTGGAAAATTATGTTGGCATTTTTACAGGGCCTTTTTAAATATGTCTGTGGCTTGGGAATGTTTCCACATCTGTCTCTTCCTCAAAATCCCCTCCAAAGAGAGGTAGTTTTAAATCATGATTAGTCTTTATCTAAGACTAATGTTTACTTGCCTTTGCAGCCCCTGCATGTGTTAGCAGAGTGGGATGAAGTGGAATTATTACTTAATGTCATTATACATAATGTAAACCCAACTAGGAACCTAAAGATGTCATTCTTTTTTGTTTTCTAAATTCTTCTCCTTACAGAGGTGAGGGGCAGGTGGGAATAAGGCAGCCATTGCTGTGGGAAATAATTTAAGAAATATCCATGATTATGCTGTGTCTGTTTCATTGATTTCATGCAAACTAATGGCTTTTGAGTGTTTTTAGAGAAGCTGGTTGGGTGTCATAAGAAATTAATATGCTTTGGAAGATGTCCAAAACTTTGATAATGCCCTTTTATTTTTTTTAATACTAGTTATTAAATATTCTATAGTTAAAATAGGTGACAGCTGAGTGTTGATTAGTGTAGGATAAATCAGGACAAATATTAATAACCTGCTTGTGTTCTGCATGGGCAAAATTTCAAGTCAATGATAAAATATTGTTAATCAGTGGATTGATTTGACCATAAAGCAGTTGTATATTGATGCAATTGAAGCATTAAATTTGAACATTGTAATCTCTGTGTGTCTGAGATTTGAAAGCTACATTGCAGACTATGAATTCCCCACTATTGGTGGTAATCAGAGAAGGGGAATTTTAAGGGTGATATCTACCCTCTACAGAATGGAAAGGGTAAAAGTTCTCTAATGAATATGATGCAGGATGATCAAAGCAGATCATCAAAGTATGCAGGAGCTACTGTACCAGTCATATCTCTACTAATGGCTCTTGCTGTCTGCCTGTCACTAAACTGCAGAGAGAGGGAGGGGAAAAGTAGTTCAGAGGACAAAGTAGCATGGTGGAGAGATTACTTTCCCAGGCACATTCATGATATTTGAGTCCCTGAATCTGAAATGGTAAGTCAGAGTATTAAGCAGTAATTTTAGATGTATGACTTTTACTGAGCTGGCAGTTCTAGTTCAGGAGACACTGAGGTCCAAGTTTAATTCTCCAGGAAGTACTTTTTGGATATTTGGTGTATTGACATTAGCCGTGCGCTGATTCAGAACCAAAAGCTTTGTCAGCTGTAAACAGCCGATCCTTTCCTCTTAGAAGTGGGTTTTCATCAGGTGGTCTCTCATGACAAAGGAGTTGTGCTGAGATTAGAGAATTTATTCTTTATTTCAAAATAAAAGGACATTTGAGTGTAGGCACAAGGGAAAATATCTACTCTTTGCCTCTTTAGCACCTCTCAAATCCATTGGAATATGTTTATTCTCTGAAGACTGAAAAGGCTTTGAATTGTCAGTGGCACATGTACTCACACACAGAAATCTGAGAGAAGCTGGAATTTTTTTTGTTTTGACTGGCACTTGCAAGACATCAGCTAAGTGAAATGCAGTAGGTAGCCGTGAACAATTTCCTCCTCCTTTTTTTGTATTCATATTTTATTTACTGTAGCTTGCTCTCAGTGCTCCAAATAATCTTAAGATAAATCTGATCCTATTTGATAAGACCAACAGTTTCTTCCCATCTTCTCTCTTCAAATCCAATCAAATTCCTTATCAACTTAAAAATAATCAGAGCAAGTCTCTTGAGAATTCCCCACAGCCATTACCTGACTTTGCCCAGAATATTTCCTCATCTCTTAGGGAGAAGGGAGTGCCAAAAAAAATGCCAATAGTCTGGCTTCAAAGAAAGAGATCTCACTCACTGACTAGTACTGCTTCTCCTGGGAGTTTCTTTTGTGGGCAGTTGCTACTGTGGGCAAATTAAAAAGAGAGGAAGGGCATCTAGACAGGTAATTTCCCACTAGTTTTGGTAATACACAGGAAAAACTGCATTTAAAAAGGTGCTTAGAAGACAGCAGTAAATAGACATTTCCATTACAAAGCTTTGCTATGTTTAGGGAACCACCACTTAGACAAATTGCACACTGGTTACATTTTCCAGATGGACTTACTATAGATACAAAACATTATGGAATTGTCATTGCCATGTTTTCTAGTGTAAATGAAGTAATCATTCAGCGGAAAACAAAACCAAACAAAAGCAGGTGGTGTGGTGTCCATTGCTAGGGAACAGTTCTGAATCATAGCAGAGCAGCTTCAATAAGCAGAAAAGTTGTGTGGTATTAAGATACCCAGTAATGCTGTATTGCATGGTTAAACATCTCAAATGAAGTCAGAACAGTTAAAGAATGAAAGACTGGGTTTAACTGTATTTTTTCAAAATCTATACACATTATAATAACATATAGAACTCCATTTCTAATTGGGGTAACATTGTGTATGGTGATGAACAGATTCCCAAGTGTCTGAAATTAAATGAAATGAATGGCCCTTTCTGTAGTCACAACCATAAAGGAAAGAGAGACTTACTTAAGGCCATCTAGTGAGTTCCTGGGTATGCCAAGGAGAAGCATCACTCTCTTTGGACTCTAATCCAGAGCTCTGTCTGCTGGGGCTCACTGTTACCTTGTATGGAGACATGTTCCAGCTTCCTCCAGGTCAGCTCTTTGATTCATCAGCTCTGAACATAATTGAATGGTGCTGTAGATGGAGGATGTGAATTCTTACATTTTTACATCTCTAAAATGTAACTCAGTGAAAGACACGAACTGAATGGGAAGCGTGCCATTTTACTCATGAGTGCTTGTTTCGTCTTTTGGACTCGGCAAAAACAACAGTAAGGGCCAAGTCATTTGATCACCATTATGTGTAGTAATTTGTCTGAAGTTATTTTCTCATTGTGCTTCAGAAAAAACAAAAGAATAGGGGTAGAGGGGACAATTTACAGCTGTTTTTAATATTTCATTTTAGCATTGACATGTGACAGAAAATCTCCATTTGAGCTCAGAGGTTGAGAGCTATTTCATAGCAAAAGGAAGTGACTTGTTTGCACTGGTTTCTTAATACAGAATGCTTAAAGCAGCAGAAACTACATTAGTAAAACTGCATGAAGTAAATACAAATTTATTGAAGGGATTTGGGAAATGCAGTTTGTGAATGAGTCTATATGAGGACAGAAATGAGACCTGTAGTATTTGGGTAGAGGTTGTTCCTCAGGCTGCAAACTGCCTTTAAGTCCATGTGCTTCTCTCATCTGCAAGTACAAAGGAGTCTGTGCACAGGGGAAGAGAGAAATGTGGCCCTTTATGATGAGTGAATTGAGAGCTTGAGTACACATAAGCACTGTTCTATTAGCACAGTCCAAGACCAAAGGTATTGCAAATTAATTGAGCAAAAGAATTTGTGTACAGTTGGCATGTCTGTTCTTACATGAATCAAAAGGAGGAATTGGGCAGAGCTCCTTTTAGGAAGAAAAGAAAAACATATGTTAGTTATTGTATTGAGAGGATGTTTTTATGAGAAAAGAGGATGCTGCTTCATTAATAACTGACATGTCACACCAATTCTGGTAGGTCTGATAGATTAAACATGAACCTCTCATTATTCAAGCAGCTGAAATGTATTGGCTGCTTTACCCACCTAATATTTATTCCTTGCACAGTATAACTACAAAATTGACATCTTCTTTTAAAATTGTTTGGCTTTAATAAATATAAAACTTTCACCGCTGATGTAAAGCATTGCTAGCTGGCATCATTTCCTATCCCTTTTTAATTATTCTTGACACTGTGGAGAAACATCTAATATAAATCTGTAATGTGCTCTGATGACAAACTACACGGTTGGAAGACCATGTAATCTCTCCACAATTAATTAAAGTGCACAGAGCTGCTTTTTTTTCCCTTTTTTTTTTCCGTATTTTCCACCCTCCCCCCAGCAACCAGATGCCACTGACTGGCTCAAATAACGTTGCTGTCAACTGTAAAAAATTAAGATCCAAACCCCAAGAAAAGTACTTAAATAAAGAAACCAGATGCCCCAGATGCCAGGTTACTTTTTGATATTATGGCATACATCTTGGTGGAAGGCACTATTGTTCAACATCTGTAGCTTTACATACTTAATTACTGACATAGCAAATCTGTTGGCGGTTTATTTCCACAAGTATCTGTCACTTCAGCAAATCCTTTATTGAAAACTGAACGATGCCAATCAGTGTGAATAGTTCACCAGCACGCCTAGAGCAATGAAATTAAGGAGGATTTGGCTGCTGTTTGTTCAATGGGCATAGCCTTTTGTTTTTTGAGTGGGTGTGAATCTGCTTCCGAAGAGCTTCAGCTCTGTGCTAGAAGCACTTAGCAGTCCTGTAAGGCTTGTGGACACATGGAGTCCATCAAATGCAAATTAATAACAATTTTTAGGCCATATAAGAATGTTGTTGTAATGTTTATTGACTGTACTAATACTGTGGATGGAAGACAAGTTAATAAAAAGTGTTTATTAAATATTATTGTACCACCATATGACTTCCGGTGGTGAAGTCTGTAGCCACAGGAAACTGCAGGTGCAGGTTAATTTGCAAGATATTAGCAAAAGTTCAGATACTATTAATTAACATTGCAAGAAAGAATTTCATAAGCACAATCTTTTTTTGTTGACATTACGGTATGAAAAAAATCACCTCAAAGTTATTATTTAACGTGGCTTTTTTGATAGAAATGTTTGAAATGTGTTAATGTGCTTTCTGCTCTTTCTATACCAATAGAATGAAAAAGATTATATGGTGGGTCTGGTTTTCCTACCCACCTGGCAGATGTATTTAGATCAACAAAGTAAAATGTTTTGGAGTCACAGTCGTTCGGAAAAACTCCACTATTCTTCATTACTTTTCAGTTAGGGTTGTTTTATTGTTAGAGTTTTTCAAGCATTACAAAATAAATCGTTGTGGTTGTTAGTGGGGCCTTTTGTGGGTGGAATGTGCAACTGCTGTGACAAGCAGGGGCAATTTCCCATCTCCAGCACCTCTGCCGTGCACACGCAGCTCGTTCTTTGTGCACGGGACCAGCTGTAGGGCAGATGTCCCAACAATTGATCTCCTCAGGATTAGCAGCTCCATAACTATGGAGTTGTGTGACCTGTCTCAGCTGATTATGCAGTGCTGAAGGCTTCCGATGCAATAGAAGGTCTTTCATTCTGTCATGTTTTGTGGAGGTTTGTCCTTATGGAATAGTGTCAGTGTTTGTAAAATGTTCTCCTAACTCACCAACTTTTGATTTACATTTCACTTTGTGCCACCATTCACTCACTCCTCACGGATAGTAAATCAATAGGGATTACAGTCCATTTCCTTACGGTATGGTCTATTTTTTAAAAGAAATTACTGCTATTGCTAGAGACGGAGTTTTTTTTTGCTACAAGACAGTTGGCACAGCTAGAACCTAAGCTACACTACTTGTTAATGTTTCTCTTGGAGAGGAAACTCCTTTTTAGCAAACTATACTGACTCATCAGCTTTCTGATTCAGCTTACAGTGCTTCCACTGAAAAGTTTTTCAAAATACAGCGGTCAAAACTACAGAGCAGTTCCTAAATTGAGAACATGGATGCAATGAGGCAATGTAAATCCATATGAAACTGATACAAAGAATGTATAAGCTCTTCTGTGCTGGTTATTTTTGCTGTGTTTTTTAAAATACTTTGTGTTCTGTCAAGGGGTTTAGTGTATTCTCAATTATTACATTTTTTTGAATCATCTTATTTGGAGTTATATACAGTATAATCATGTTATTTATACTTCCATTATAGTTGACGGATTAGAAACTGTGTTACAAACTATGGATCAAATTTCACTATCAAGTACCTCCAAGAAATCCCATTAGTTTCGCCCATTTTAGTGGGCTGTAACTAAGAGCATGTAGAGACCCAAATGAATGTGTTCACATGCAAGACAGTCCTTGCAGCCATTTGAGGTCCGGACAGAGTACCCACAGTGCTGAGCAGGCAGGGGGAACTTCTCCCTGCAGAAATCAGGAATAGAGCATAAAACTTGTGCATTAAAAACATTCCAGTTTGGGCAAAATCAACATTCTAAGGGCACAGTAATTGCCAGGGGATTTTAGTGACCACAAATGGTTAGGAACTTAGTTTTACATCTCATCTGACCAATAGTTTATGACGCGCTGTGGTTTTTGCTTTTCTGTAACAACGTGTTTCTTGGATCGTTTAAAGTATTTGGCTTGCAACACCTCTGAGGCATGGGTTAGCTCTCAGTAATGCATACTTTGATGTCTCTTATTGTTAAATTATATAGTGCGTACAATATTTCATTTTATTTAATACAAATAATTTTTATTTACTTAAAAGGAGCAAGCTGTCTTATTATATGTGTTTGGCTTAGAAACAAAGAAATTATATTCTTTTAAGAGGTGTTTTATGTTTTATGGTTACTGAGAGAATAAATGGCCTTTTAATAGGCATTTATATAAGTGGGATCCATGTCTCCACTCTATTATATATTTTCAAATAATTAAAAGTGCTACACAAATGCTATATGATAGACTTCAAAAAAAAAAAAAAAAGAGGGAAAACCCATGTGGTTTAAGATATCAAGAAAAAAATCCTGTTTCTTGGAGAGGGGGGAGGCAGAAAGGTTTATTAGGGTAATTTAATTTCTACTGATGCTACCAGCATGCATGGGATGTGGATGTGGGGGTTCAAATGTAGACGCTGCTTGCTCTGTTCCCTGTGGTGACCTGTTCTTCATTGAGACAGTCAATTGACACAGACGCCAGTGCATTTATTACTGAGTCTACTGTAAATGAGACTTTCAGTCTTGCCAGGGATAGATATTTTTCCTGTGTTCACCACTATCGCACATCACGTTCTAGGACGGGGGAAAAGGAACTTTTAAAAGAATAATATCAAACAACTTGGGGAAAAATGTTAAATATTACCATATGAAGACCTGATTAAATTTGTATGGTTTTCTTTCAGTAAAAATTGATATGTGATGAAACACAGTGCAGCTGGATAACTTGTTTTGGCTAACGTTCCAGTGTTCTCTGATCTCTTTACCCAGCTATATATAAAAAAGAAACTATATCAGCATCCTTGTTCCTGTTGTACAGGCTCTGACATAAATGCCCCCTTTTGGTTTGCCCCATACCATCTGGACTGTAAAAAACTTAACATCAGTTTGCCAGTGAGGTACTTTATCTACATACCTTCTTCCTATTCAGATCTACTCTCAAATATCGTTTTTTTAAGTCTACTCATTGCAGTTTTCATGCATTTAATTTGTAAAAACTACTGTGCATAGGTATTCCCAATCCATCAGTGTTGGAGAACCAAGGAGCAGATGCTACTCGTGCTTCCTTTTCAGTGTAGCCCAGAGAAAAGTTTGTTCTGATAACTGGGAACTAAAGACTAGGTCTCATATTCAGACATTGTCTCATTCAGTCCTTCAGACTTCATGGGGTCTTACACAAGGTCACTAATTAGTGAAAATGCCACAGTCTTTAGGTACCTCTTCCTGTTTCATTGCAATACAATTTTTGGTTGTGCATATACTGGGCTTATGGTTGTGGTATTTTTTGTGCGTTAAAGAAATTCAGGAGCACTTCTTGCATGAGGATAATGTGTTCAAAAAGCCAGCTCATTTTTGAAAAGGCATGAAAACTCTGTCAAAGTAATAAACTTCTTGTCAATATCAGAGGTTATTTTAAAATTTATGTTCCTTATGAATATTCCTCATCACCTGAAATGCAGGATTGTGCGTTTAGGCTAGTTTGCTTACTTTAAATTCCTTTCTTCAGCTGAATGTCCTTATATTGCAGGCTTTTTGGCTGGCACAGGAAGATCAGACTTCCTGCTCTATGTAAATAGAATTTTTCTTTTATTTTGGGAGTGGCAGGGGGTTGCTACAAAGTTTAATTTTCCATTTTGTTAACTAAGAACATATGCCAAGGGTCTTGGACTCTCTGAAGTACTGACTGACATAAAATGTAATGGCAATCCAGCATGGGCTGGGGCTGAAAAATTTTGGATATTGTCCCACTAGATACTGGAAGACTGCAGATTTTTTTAACTGGGATAGATAGCATGGGTAATTTGCTCTTCACTTTGGCGCATTCTGTTTAATTGCAACTACAGCAGAGCAAAACCATCTGCTGAAGTGATCAAGGTCGTCAGTTTTGAGTTATGAACATTAGAGAAAGTCATAGATACAGTTCTTCTTGTCATTTCTTCTGGTGGAACCCCACAGAGAGATCCCCCGTCCGTGGTCTGTAGTGGTTGTCTCTATTGTTTGATAAGTGCCAACCACGTGCTCCATCCCCTGCCAGTCCTGTGCTGCTGCAGCTGCCACCACACTGTGCTGCTTCTGCTTGCTCTGCTTGTCGGTGTTGTTCCTAACTCTTTCGTGTTTTTCGGGGGTGTTTCATGCAACCCTGTGTTGGAAAATAGGAAAAAACAAAGGAAAGCTTCGTAACCAGTGTAGACTCAAGTTAGGAACTTCTGGAGCTGTGAGGTTTTCCACACTTCGTAACAGCAAAGCTCTGTTTTAGCAGTTTTAATTAGATTTTCTGTTTTTGATGCTATCAGAACATTCCTTGCATAGGAAAAGTTTGTGCCTGTGGCATCCTTAAACTGTCCATGAGGACTGCAAAAGGAATGATACCTCTGTTCTTATGTTTGTCTCTGCTCATCACTCTCTGTTAGCTTTCAAATTGGTCTTCATTCTCAGCATAAACTTGCTCTGCAAACATCTCCACAGATTTATCTTTTTTTTTGTATTCAGAATGCTACACTTTTATGGAAAAAACTTCCCTGGGGAAAAAAAAATCTATAAGGCCCCCAACAGAGAATTAAATAAGAATGGGAATTTATATCCCTGCAAGAATTATCTGGATTTAAAAGGAAATATCTGCAGTGTATATACTATTAACACACTAATTCTACAGCAAGCTTTCCATTTCTATTAATTCTCAGTAAATGCTAATGAACTTTTATATTAAATTGGATAAATTTTCTGTTTTAAGTGAGGAAAGCTTATATTATTTATTGAATGGCCGGACAGAAAGGATTGCAATGTACCTTTATCCTCAAAACACTTAAGAGCAGAATTCTGATATTCTGATGATGTTCTCATTGTGTTTAGCCTTCCTGAACATGATTGTTGTTTAAAGATATTACACCTTCTTTTTTGTCACTGCAATGCACAATTATACTTGTGGATTTTCCATGCTCAGTGTTCATACTGTGTAAATGAGAAGTGTTACAGAACCACCTTTTCTTGTCCAAGCTCCTAATCATGGACAGGAAGGCTGATATTCTAAAAGGAACAGTTAGTAACTTCTGCTTTTTGAACAAAATTCTGATGCAGTTGTAGCCATGTTCTGTACACATAAAGAAAGATCATGGCCTTTAATGCCCTTTAAAACTTGCTTGTTTCATTTTTCTGTCTTACCATTGCTACCATAGCTCTCTTTCTGTTCTTATTAGTTAGTGTATTTTCGTGGTGCCAACTTAACCTTCTAGGGTAAAGAGTATCTTAGTCATAAGAATATAGAAACTGTTATAAAAGTTCGGGTGAAAGGTTTACCTAATTCAGCAATCCCGTGTGAACTGTGCCTAGTTTTGGAAACATAGAGAAAGAGTGGAGAGAGGATGCTTGAAGGCAAAAACTGTTTTTCCACGTCTCAAACTTACTGGACATTTATGATATTGTTATAACTAAGTGGGAGCTAAATCTGTTGAAATGCAGTAGAACTTTCTAAAAATAACTTAAAAATTCATGTACCATTCTGTGCCCATAATTTAATTCAGATGTGTGTGTATTAATTCTGATTTCAGCATGGTGTGATGTATATGCTAAGTTATGACTGACAACCTAAAATTAGAATTTCAGTTTGTACAAAGAAAAAAAAATTATTTAATAGATGTATAGAACTGAGGAAGCAATTATACAAGTTCTGTGATACCTTTGTTCACATAGAGGAACACTACGTGTTCTCTGTAGTAAGGTTCACTCTTTAGATGCATAGGTTAAATAATAGACTTCATGAAGTCAGTAATTTTTATGAGGCTCAGTTGCTTCTTTCCACAAGAGCATTGTCTGATCTGTAAACTGCAAAACTAAAAAATTTTCAGAATTACTGCCACCCCCCAAAATAACATTGTGTTATCCTAAAGCCCAGCCAAGCAGAGTACTGTGTCCGTGTGTATATGGGATGATATGTTTTCACTGGGAGAAAGAAAATGTTCAATTTTTAGACTCTTTTAGAATACCTTTTACATTTTTCCTTTAAATAGCATCAGTCCCTAAATGTAACTCATAGAGAAAGAGCATATTTTAAAATGGTGTATGTGTGGTCCTTAACTTCTTAGAAGTGGCTACTGCCTGAGCTTTGTGGCTACTGCCTTGTTTTAATTCTAAAATACTGATTCTGACATGATACAGAGACAGCAGAAATGACCTGTAGAAGGTAGGAATCAGCTAAAACAAAGGAAAGCAAGTGCAAGGGAGCAGTAAAAGAAATTTTCTTCTATCAGTTCAAAGTCTTGTTCATCTGCTCTTAATTTGCTGTCGTGCAGATATAGGATCTTTCATTGCTGTTGGGCCACACAATGAATCAAATCCTGTTTCCTAATTTCTACCATTTTAAGTTACGTTCCTAGGAAATGGAATTCTGCAGTTTCTTGCCTCTCTTCATGACAGCTGGAGGAAAGGAATGAGGTGAAGAGAGGAAGCTGGCAGTGTAGACCTTTCACTTGGGACTTACTTGGGTCCCTCACTTTGGCTTGCAAAGTGTTGAGGTTTTGTATGTCTTTGACAGCCTTTTGGTAAGGACTTTCTGTGGCCATTGCGTTGTCTCTTTATTTGGATACAACTGTGAAGAATTTGTCTTATTTTTGCTAGATGTTATCCAATGTTTTAATGTTATTTCATAGAAATAGAGGTGAAAATGTTCTATGGCTGAATAGAAAAAGAAAACCCAGATGGCTTGCTTCATGGATTACTTAGCTGTCCTCTTCCAATAAAGTCAAAATTACATGAAAACCTTGGAGTATGCCTTCTCAGATTTTATTTGATGATTTCAATATGCTTGATTTCTTTATTTCAATGATGTTGAATTAAGGATATATATAGTTGGGAAAGAATTTTAAATAAAGTTTGGGCTCAAAAAGACTCCAAACCAAGTTCATGGATCTGCTTAAAGGTTAACTGCTTTACTTAAGATGTGAGAGGAATTTGGTATGAAGTGACAGAAGTCTGGGTATTAGGCTTGTTCTAAAGATACGAAGCTGCAGTCACTGCTCTATTGTGTTCTCCAAGTGTCTGTGCATCAGGGTTTGCAATTGCTGCAAAATTAGAGTGCCCACACTTCATGTGCACTGACTAGGCAAAGTGCAAATAAAACTAAGACAGACTTTGGATACTTCTGTATGACAGAGCAAGGGAGGTTTTGGCAGATGGTATCCAGGTCTGCTTGGAGTGCCTATGTATGGTGTGTGATGAATCCACGAAGAGTATGTGATGCTTATGTTTGACTTCAGGCTATAATTACATCATGAGCTCATTCTCTCATACCTTTAGTTTAAAACCGTCAGTTTTAAAATATAGATAGCTTGATTGGCAAAATTGTGGACCACATCACCCCACAGTCCAATCCCATTTGAAGCAAAATAAAGGCTGCATGCAGAACAAGGAAAGACTTTGAATGCTTGTGTTATGTACTGCAGTGAAGTACCAGTTTTTGTGAAATTACCTTTATTGTGGAGAATGTCTGTAGCAGACTTCCTTTCCCCAAAAAAGCATGTTGAGAAGATGTTGTCTCAACTCTCAGAAGAGCTTTCCAAATTAATTTTTAAAATCTAAGCAATTAATTTACTTATTATGTTACATTTTTGTAAGCTGTTAAATGTAAATGCTTCACTTTCAAGGGAAACCTAAATCATTTGTACATTGTGGTGTGTGTAATTGTTTTCCATCAGAATCAGAAGAGTTTCCGGCGAGGCTTTCTCCCACACAGAGTCAGTATGCAGCCCCTCTTCTTACACATCCTGGTGTGGGTTTTTCCATGAACACTTTTTGCTCTTTAGTTATTTGTTGTAATTATCAAGTTCATTTTTCTCTAATAGATGTGATTAAGTATATTTAGCACTGTGTAATGAGTTTTCTGCCTGGTTGCATTCTGGCTAATAAGGAATTCCTCAGAGTCTCTTCTGACAGCTGCTGTGGATCCCAGGTTTGTGCTGCCACAAGAGACCTCTTCCATGAATTGCTAACATTAGAGAAATTAACTCGGTTAGACTAACCATAAAATCTGGGCTGAAATTTGATTACTAATAGATCTTGTGCTAGCTTTCAGCAGCACCAATATTGTGGTGTTCTCTTGCACAGAAAGACCCACAAAAAATCATCACAATTCAAAAATACTTTTGCATTCACACATAGCGAGTATGTAAACTTCTTTGTGAAGGCTGTACTGATGTAAAAAAAAAAAAGGTTGAAAATTATACTGCCAATAATTGTTCAGTGTTCTTGTTACAGTAGCTTTTTTATTTTTTAGCTCTTATGATCCATCTGCTAACTTACCGGTCTATGGATAATGGTTTTGTTATCCATACTACTTCCTATTATTATACCAGCTCCCAAATTTGTGAGGCTGAAAATGATGGGAGCAATCTGTACTTGGTGATGCAGTGCTGTGGCTGAGTTGCTTAGCAACAGCAGCTGCAGCCCCTGCGCCCGCTCTCCGGAAGGGGGATACAGAGACGGGGAGATGGAATAAATACACCTTCAACGGGGTTGACTTGAGGAGGGAATGATAAAGGTTGGAAGTTATTTTTCTGCCAAGTGCCAGTGACTGTGGGAAAAGTCTTCTCTAAACAGGTCCTGTGAAAAAGGAAAAAAAATGGAAAGTGGTCACTTGGCTTTCTGAATTACTGGCAGAGAATGAAAATCCAGCAGTAAATGGGTTTTCTTTCTAACTGTGAGCCTGTGCTGCATTATGAGGTTTTTTCCTACTGTGGTGCATAATCGTTACAGAAAATGCGTAATCATAACCATGTGTCTTCTATTTATCACTACAATTGAGTACCAAATTCATGGAGAATAGGGATTGAAAATTAATGCCAAGTACCTCTTAAATTCCCTGCTGGTATGTTAATTACATAAAGACTGTTCATAATAGGGTTAGTGGTAATGTAATAAATATGGATGGGTCTACAGTTTTAAATTCTTTTGAGATCTGAACAACTCTACATTTAGGATCACACAGTATTAATTGCTAGGAACTATATTTCAATCCTCTTCTGGTTTCCAGTCAAATATTTTACAAAGACTTGTGTGATTACTGAAGTATCACAGTGTTCAGTGTTATTTTCAGTTCCGTATATCCCACACCCCAAAGCCTTTGGAAATCATCTGTGCTTGAAGCCTCTCTGTAGAGCGAGGTATCACTTTGCTACGACATTTAGTACAAAATATCAGCCTTTAGGAAGCATAAAATGTAGAAGGGAGTGGGAAGTAAGTTGATGCAGATATTCCCAAGTTTGTTAAGGGGCTCTTATCTGCAGTCACCAGCATCACACGGGATTTTTCCAAGTGCTGGTTATTGCTGCTAGTCAGTGCTGCTTTGCAATTAGTGTTGGAGCACCTCGATAAGGTGGATGTATAGGAACTAAGAACAGATAACATAAATACAAACAAAGAAATTTCAATCTTTTAACCTCCTTTGTACTTGTTTATTTCTGAATTGCAAGCATGCAAAATGGGGTTGCTTTTTTTGGTTCCTTTGGAGGAAAAATATGTCTAGAAATTTAGAAAGACCTAATTATTTAGGAGTTTGTATTGCTTCACTTCCATATTTTGCAAATGGTGCTGCACTCATCATAAGCCTGGTCCTAAAATTCATCGTAAGAAAGACACTGCTTATCATAAAAGCAGAGGTTTTGATCTAAGTGGGAGTCTGTGGGCTCATTTTTAGAAGGTCAGATTGATAGACAATATCTCACAGTCTAGATAGTGACTCTATCAAACTAATTCTTAAACACATAGTAGTACAATGAATTATTCCTGTCTTGGAAGTATGGTTTATGACCTTTCTGCCCCAGGTATTATTGCTGATTATTATCTGAGAATGGGTAGTAGCATGCTTTTTGTTTCATTGGGTTTTGTGGTCGATTTGAGATTTTTTTTATTTTAACTCAGCCTGTTTTTTAAGCAAATCTGTTTTATGAACCACTTAATACAGCAGATTTATGATAAAATAGATTTATCTTATAGCCTGGTAATAAAGAAATGCCCTTCACCTTCCTTTTCTCCTAGAGGTTATTGTTTGAACTAGTATCTCAGGTTGTACAGATAAATATTTCTGTGGCCTTTTGTTTTCCTTTTTTTCCTAACACCAATTTGCAGAAAAATGTGAGCATTTTTGAATATTTTAATTTATATTTGCAAAATCTACACTTGCTAATTGCCAGCTCTTCAAAAAAAAATGGTAGAATTCTTCATATGAGGCTGCATAAAAGATGGACCTATTTTGTATATAGAATATTGCCTGTCCTTTAGATCTATGTGTTTTGCTTATGGAATAAACCAAAGTAGGAGAGATAAACTAATATTTTGTATAAGCTCAGCCAGACAATACACATGATAAAGATGTTTCATCTTCTTATGTATGCAGAAAATATGAAAAATTGTAGTTTACACATATTTTCTCAATTCAAGTGTAAAATTGGACCCCTAGATTGCCCTGGGCCACGGTGGTTGTGTTAAAGAAGCACTATTTACCTAGCAGCTGAGTGAAAAATGATCAGAATATTAGACTCATCTAGGCCACATTAAGGAGCCATTGCATTTCCCGACAATTTTATGCTATCTCAATATGAAAACAGAGCAATTTCAGCTCATATCAGGTTATGATCGGCAATTACAGTTGCATAATTCACCTAGTCGTCTCTTTTCAGGGCCTTTATTTTCCCTCTTGGTGACATTCCTGAGAAAGTGCCTGATAAAAATGTCATATATCATCCTGGCTTTAAAACTCGTAAGGGGGTAATCTGCTATGCCTTGCTGAGCCTATATTCATCACTAGATTTTTGACTTGGAGGGGTCATGACACTCATAATTTCCTTTTTGATATTGTCCTCACTAGATATGACAAGGGGCTGTAAAAGCTCTGTTGTAGGCTGTGGTTAAGAGCTGTTCCAGTGGGGCTCATCACCAGCAATAACAGTGCATTACTGGGGATTGTGCAGTACTTGGCCGTTTCGAAGATAATTAGATTTGATGTCAACATTTCTTTATCACCTGCATCCTTTTGTGCATCTGCGTGTCAAGTTGTTATTTCCGGATTTATTAGCACCCTCAGAGCTACTATCTATCTGTCAGCCTGTGTGGTGTTTGTGTTGACAGTTGTAAAGTTAATTACTAGTACTAATGAGCATCGGGCTTTTGGTGGACATGGCATTTTGGGCATTTAAAACTGTAATTAGATTTTTTTTTTTCCTTTGTGTACAGCCACAGGAAAAATGCAGAAAAAGAAAAAGAAACTGAAACCGAGCACCCTGACCTCAAATCTCCATCTCCAATTTGACATTGTTTGCAGTATCTCTAATTCAAAAAGCTCAAACAGGCAGCTTTGTTTGCTTTTTGCTACATTTTCTTCTCATCATTAACTCCATGAATATTTGTTTTATCATGTCATCCAAACCTAGATCATAAGGGGAAAAAAAGTTTTGTTTTCAGATGACTTTATTAAAAACATGTCCAGAATAGCGTATGTGTCAGCCGTTCCTTTTCCTTTTAAAGTATTTGTATTTTAGCCCGCAGACAATATAAGTATTGTGGTTAATGATGAATTTGTAACAACATCAAAATTAGCCCATCTTCTGATCCCTCTCCTTTTAATACAATCATCTATTAAACCCAGTGAACACATAGACACTTCTTGTTTGTTACACGATTGTAAATCCAGAGTAATTTCAGTGAAGTCGGATTAACAGAGATGTAACAGAAAGAAGAATTTTGATACTTATTTGCCTTGCATACATGTTAAATTTCCTATCCTGTAAATCATATTACCAACTCTTTTATGTGATGTTCCAAGTAACATATAACTCATAGGATTTAGAATAATGGCACTTATATGTGACATATACTTTATGTAAGTATATTGTTTATTCCTCTGCTGCAACTAAGAACCACTCCCTTGCTGCTGTTTCTATTTGCTTTCTATTTATCATTATCTGCCATTTTGTTAAACAACTACCCTTTCCAGACATAAATCATCTGTAAAAATACTCTGGCTCAGAGAAAATTTCACCCTGGCACTGAAATGATGAGATAACCATTTTCATCTCTTGTTGAAGCATTGAGATTTATTGGGCTTTGATGGGCTACAGACCAGACATCATTCTCTGCTAAACAGACTCCCACTTGCATTTATTCTTATTGCATTTAGCAATTCAAAATGGAGCTCCCAAAGTCCCTGCAGAGCCCCTTCCCAGCTTAGGTGGGGCACAGGACGTCAGTGTTATTACTTTATATTAGATAAGGAAGGGACACACACTGAAGCATGTGGAGATTCAGATGATTTTTTATTTCCGTTTAGCAGTGATGACAGAATGTCATAGTGAAATGACTTCAAAAGTCATTTTTCCCTCTGCCCTGGTTCTGCAGCCTTGTCCCTCGAGGGCACTTCCATTGTACAGTTATATTAATTCTGCTAACTTTCAGACTTCATTGCTGACAATAGGCCTTTTGGCTTTCTCAGACTATTACATTAAATTTCCCATCAAACCATGTCAGCCTCTGAGGTCAGAGATTCCAGGAGAAGCTTTAGATATTTTGCCTTTTGACTTCATGGGCAGGTATTTCTAAATTGCTTTTAGCTTTGTTTTTCCAGTGTCAGGAATCATATTGAACCTGAGAACTCAGACAATGAGTGTTTGTCAGGTGAAGGACAAATGGTCCGAGAGGTGGGGAGGGTGTGCACGGACACCCAAACACGTGTCTGCTGGAACACTCCTGTCCTCGGTCATGCCAGTGTCAGCGAGGATCAGGTACCCTTGGTCCAGCTGCATTTCTCAAGGCAGCAGTGCCTGACCATGCATTTCACGCACACACGCACTCTGGGTCATTCTCTAAAGGTTCATCTTGCAAAAAAAAGGCTTTTGTTTTATCTCAATGTACTTTTAGTGTTGACTAGTTTTGCTACTCTGCAGTTTGCTTGGCATTTTTAATAGGAAAATTGGGTATAACAATCTTCAGTTCACGGCTGGGGAAACTGAGGCACGGAGAGATGAGCTGATACAGCAAGGTGGGGAAGGGACGAGAACTCTGCTTCACACAGTCCTGTCCACTGTCAATGTCTGGAAACACTTACCTTGAGGGTGTTTTGAAGAATTGAAGACAGTAGACTTAAACAAAGCAGAACTTAATTTGCATAAAACATAATGCGTCTAAGAATCACCGAAATCTTAGATTGCACTATGTGACCGTGAAGTAGTTTTTAGATTATTGAGCAAGCTTTGCTGCTGAAGCGTTTTTCTCTGTATTTATCAAGATTCTCAGCCTTCTCAAATAATATATAAATTGTTTTAACTTCATGGATTTTTTTTTTTTTCCTCCTTGGAATGATTTAACAGTATAAGGGGGGGGNNNNTTAAAGTATAAGGGGGGGGGGTGGACGTTTTTAAACCTGCGCTTGTCAAATGAAATTTTAAATTTATCACAGATAAACATCCAGTGTTGAACTGGAGAAAATGTTTTTTTAAAAAAGGTGTTACTGCGTGCAAAATACAATTAAGTAAAAAATGCAACAGAATTATAAGAAAAAAACCCCAGGCTTTCATTGATAGACACACATGAAAAAACTAAGAGCATGGATGGCATGTAGAATTCAGCAAAAAATTAATGTGTGCAGATTTTTAGCCACTATTTTGGATTTGTAATCATGCTTTCTGTATTTAGAAAACAGGAATTCCGCAGTGTATTCTTCCCCCAAAACTCTATTATTTAATAAGCAAATGAACAGACTTTTCAGAGAAAAATATTTCACCTTGAAAGCAAACTCTGCTCTTTTTTTTGGTGGTAATTTTATACTACCAAAATTAGAACTGTCTTAATTCTTAGCTGAGTTTTACATCCGTAGAGGGGAATGTGTGCATGTGAGTGCAGAATAACGGGTGGGTGGCAGGGCTGGAGAAAGATGAGCTGAGGAAGGCAGCGTCGATGTGTTACTACCTGCTTGCAGCCATAAGGCCGGGGAATCATTTGTGACACTCTGGGGACAATTTTGTCACCCTGACAGTAATGCTGTTATGCACCAACTTGACACACAGGAAGAATCCATAAAGACAGATAAGTAACTGTGAAAGTGGCTGGGGATCAGCCTGAGTGCTACCACTCACCTGCAGTGACAAATAGATAGTCATGAAGGATTGAAAATCCTGCCCAACACAGAGATATGTCAGTCCAAAGCCAGAATGCTGTGTGGTTACACAGAGGTTGTAGTAAAAATACACATAAGGCACATGCACAGAAGGGCCCCCAGGCGTAAGTATGAGAAGGTTAGCTTCAAAGTATATTAGTTCTTCTTTGTAGCTTTTTTTTTCTTAAGAACACTTGATGTGTTTCACAATTGGAACAAATTCTTATATTAATTGCATTTTATTGGGCTAATTCCTGCAATTTTAATTGAAATGGGTATATGTTAACATTGGTGTAATGAAAATGAGAATTTGGCCAATGTGATTTTTGTGGGAGCCAATGGGTCTGTTTCCAGGTGTCATTTTTTTTAGTAATTATTTTATACCAATAGAGGTCCCCATCTGCAAATCCAATGAAGAAACTTGTGACTTAAGAAATACGTTCTGCTTTTAAAAATACTGTACTTCAGCTGTTGCAGTCAACCATAAGTGCTAAAAAATCAGTGCCAAACTGTTTGCTGTTATGGTCAAAACTGTGTTAACTCCTACTGCAAATGCTTTTTTTTTTTTTTTTTTTTTAAAGTGATTTGCAGTTTAAAATATATTTTATAGAAAGCTAACGGTAGTTTTACTGCTTTTTTAGTTTGTTTATTTAAGACCAAGGGATGTAATCTAACCTTGAAGACCACTTCTGAATTCAGGCCCTCTTTTATGACTTCTGTTTCTTTATTCATGTTTGATAATTTGAAGTTTATTTCTTAGGAAAGAAGTGAGTTAAAACCAAAGACAGATGATGTGCTTGAGTTTCTGTTTTGTTTACTTTGTAATCTCTGCTTTTCTGCTTTTCTTCTCAGTCTGGCCACTGGCTTTCACTTGTAAGGAACTTCTCTTTGTAGGCAGTCTCTGAAGTAATTTTGATCCCTGGAAGAGGGACTAAAAAAACCTGTCAGCCATACATTTCCTTACATCCCACATGCTCAGGGTTTTTTTTTTTTCCCATATGTTTTCTTTTTTTCTTCCGATCTGGAAGTTCCTTGTTGTGTCCTCAGTTCCTTTCCATAGTGGCAGCTTCTGAGCAGAGTCTGCAGAGCTCTGAGGTGATGCCTGCTCCGTTCAGTCCCGCGCGGTGCCGAGCTGGAGCTCAGCGGGCTGCGACGGGTCTGATGCTCAACCCCGAGTGCCAGTCCCAACCTCCTTTCTGAGCACTTCCACACATCTCATGCACATCCCATTGAGCTATTTATTTCATGCCCTACCAGATTCTTTTTTATTCTTTGCCTCTTTGGGATAGTGTTGGGCACAGACTGCCTGGATGGTTTGTGCCAGGGGGGTCGTGGTGCATTTGGCTTCCTCCCCACGAGGTCTGCACTGACTTTCCTCCAGCCACCCTTTTCTTGAGCTGCTCAGGCATGAGCATTTTGTTCTGTTGATAATGCCCTCCTCTGGAGATGCTGAAGAATAAGAGTTTGGGTTAGCTCAGGAATCAGTCCCAGTAATGACAAGTCACATAATGAGCTTTTGTGCAGTAAAATACACTGGTCATCATTATCAGCACTTTCAAACTATTTAGCAAACACCTAGCTGGCTTCTCCATTGCTATGTTTTATTTGAAGCACAGATAAAATAAACCTAATACACCACCCTAATAAAGAGGCTTGAAAACCTATTTTCTCCCTTGCCCCCTGCCCCATCACGAGTTCCTCATCACAGAATGCTTTTTAGGCTTAAGTCAAACTATCTGTACCCACTGGATCTTCCCCCTTACATTCCTGCACTGTTTTATCCTTTTCTCTTGGTTTTGTTCTTTTCTTTCCTTTTGCCCACCCCTTGTGGTAGAGTATCTGTTCAGACAAGCCTTCCATTGCTTGCAGGTCTTCTCTTGTGCACTACCAGCCTGGACAAGTGGTTCTTTTTCTTTACATTTCTTTACTTCCTTCTTGTCTAAGGCTATAACAAGTTCTGCCTTTGTTAAGAATCATGTGTAGCCACTTTAGCCTAGTGTAAAACATTTTTTCTGATTTTTTTCTAGTTGTTACAGCAATTTGGAGTACCTAGAGAACAATTTAATGTAAGAAATGTCTCAAAAGAAAAAGGAATTTATAAATTTGGGTTAAACAGACGTTAGTTTATCTCACAACTATTGGTGAGATGGTGTCATCCCCCGTTTAGGCTCGGCCTGACCCCCAGTTATACGTTTTCAGCTTCTTTAAGACCATTTCTAATGTGTTTGCAGGTTCTATTTTTGAGCAGGTAGGGTTTGTATTTCTATTGCAATCTTCAATAATAAAGCCTTTTTAAAGAAATCAAGATTCATGTCTTATTCAAGTTGAGGAATTATTTAATAAAGATGCAGCAAATACTCTGAAATTTTTATGGTAAGAATTAGCACAGCAGTATCTACCTTCCCATTTTACCATCTTTTCGCTGAGTTACAATTATTTGAACTAATTAAAATTAAGGTCAAATACTTCTTCACCAAAAAGTGCAATTTTTACAAAGCTAAAGCTTCCTGTGATAAATGTCTCTGTTTTATTAAAACAAAATCTGCTTAATTGTGTATGACTTCAATCTAAAGTTCAGGTTTTTGATTATTCAAAAAAAATTAATTTTGTGGCACTTGAAATCACCTTCTAGAAGGGTAGATCAAACTGCCATTTTGTTCAGTTTGTTCAGCTTCTTGGCAAAAATCTTTGGTGTATTTTGGACTTTGTAAGATAAAGTTGTGTAATGGCCTGTAGGAGTTGAATGACTGCTGAACAAATTATGGGAGATGTTAACTCATCCCACAAGGGATGTCAACTATAGTGAGAATGTGAACGATGCCACAAGTCCCATCAAGCTGAACATCACCACAAAGAAAACAGCCCAATGTTCTGCTGACTAAAAACCAAGTGTTTCAGCTCAGTTCTATGAATCAGAGGGAGTTTTGCAATTTGGAATTGTTTGGCCATTATTTGATAAAATAAATGCAATATATAAAAAAGCAATGGAAATTTCAAAATTTCCTCTGGCATGGAGATTTGCGGTTTCACTCAGCTTATGTGCAATATGCCATTGGCAAAGCAATTCCATTCTATAGTCAATTGTTCTTGTTGCTTGAACTGAATGCTAATGCAGGAGCTTTTATCTCATTCAAAACATATTAGTCAGAACCCAGAGAGCAAGAGGATATTGCTAAAAGGTGTCCTGCATTGACAGTAAAACTTCTAAATTTGGAGCTCATCTCTCCTATTTACGTTCTAATCTTGGCTCTGATTTGGGTAAGGAAAATACAGTTGTTTCCTGTCACTGCCTAGGAATGCCTTAAAAAAAAAGTTTGTTTCACATTTTCCTTCTCTTTTTGTAGTGCCTCTACCCAGAAGGTACATAATTACTGCAGTGTTTATGGTTTGAATGGTGTTAAAGCAGTAGCTATGCTTTACTACCTCATGGATTTTCAGAGAGTATTGGAAGACTTTTCTTATACTATATTCCACACACTCATGAAAAAATTGAATGTAATAATTCAATGGATTGGAAACATACTGCTTAGCCAAGACCTTTTTATTACTGACATCTGAATCTCACAATGAATACCTCTTCAGGCTGCACTGGAAATGAGAAGAGTGGTGTGGTCATTTGTCATCAAGAGATTGAAAATGATAGGCTTAGATAACCTGAAATTCAGTATGTGTGGTGATTGCTACATCTCCCTTTGTTAACTGTGATTATTCTGTATTTTCTTGGTGATTGCAAGCAGACTACTTCTACTTTTGTATTTTCTTCTTTGAAAAAGAAAGGTATAATCTTCTTTTTTAGCAAAGACTCTTACTAAACTCATAGGTCCAGTGCTTTGGCTGGTACACATTCTTCAGGTACAGTGTTAAGTTGGGCTGATGGGAAAACAGTACAATCCAGGAAATCATCTCATCTTTGGCTGACTTGATCCCAACTAGGGAATGTTTACTGTGCTCCACTGACTGCTGTGACACTCTGTGAATTTATGTTGTTTAATGTCACTATCAAGGTTACTATAAAATCTAAATGGAAAAAATGTAGGTTGCACCCTCCCTGGAAAGGCAATATTTTGGTAATTTTGTGGCAGGAGACTTAAAAGGCTAGATAGTTTTGCGTAACACTCCACATTTTTGCCTCTATATACAAAGAAATAATGCCTTGAGCCATTGTGCTTAGTCATCTGCTGCAAAGCTCAGTATCCAAATTTTTTACCGTCCATGCTAATCTAAGGTTCTTTCAGAAAGGAAGAAGCATAAATTGGTATCAGGAGAATCTGGGTTGTATTTGTTTCTAAACTTGCCGATCATTTGATACTTCAAGCCGCTTTATCAACCATCTTAAGCATTTTCTGAAAGACAACTCAAATCATAATTTTTTAGTTGGGTAGGTCTATAGTCATTGTCTACAGAAGGTACCAATGGGGTCACAAGTGACAAGTGTAGCAATTTTTTTTTTTTTTTTTTTTTTTTCCTGGTAAAATCAGCAAATTTGATATGTTGGTTACTATAGGCCTTTGCGGTTACTCTAGACATTACTGTAGTTCCTGATTAGTAAAGTAGTTATCTGTGAAATGTTTCTACTAAGAATGCCCGACCAAGGGCAGGGAATGGAAGGAAAGCTGGATTTGTGGGGGTTTGATCAGAGAGACCCACGGTGGTTCCAAGCCAGTAGGACATGGGGTGGCTGACAATTCAGGAAAAGTGCTGTCCACTAAATAAGCAATGTGGACACGAGGAATTGTTTTGCAGGAATTTTTAATAGGAATTGAAGTTAGGAGACACCACATGTATTATACTGCAGAGAAAGCTGGAGTTGTGCACAGAAGCAGGAAAGTCACAGTGTTACAAGAAGGGCTCACAGAGGTCAAACCCTCCATTACAAACTGAATAGATTGTAAATAATACACGTAGGTCACAGACATATCTCTTTTTCCAATGATTAATTATGCAAATCTGGTATTCTATCTCACGTCAGATCTCTGACCATGTAGTTTGCTCCTTTTTTGTGGAAAATTTCTGAGTTCTGCCCTCTCCTCCCTAAAAGGAGCTACTAGTAGAGTTTCAGAACTTTCAGGCTGCATTTTTTGCTAATTTATTTCAAGCAAAGTGCCTTTTATGGGCTTATATACTATTTTTTTGCATTAAAACACAAGCAGAACTCAACCAACTTGAACAGGTTGAATGCCACATCTGTGCAGAAGATATCAGCACACTTACTTATGGCTCAAAGAAACAGAGTCTAGATTAAAGCAGCTATTGCTATAGAATGGATAAGCGGCCATTATGAATTATCCTTAATTATAGCGATTTCCTAAACTAATAAACCTGCTAAATCTTTTTTGCAAAGGTTAGTTTACACAGTGCGTATAAAATCCGCATGTGCTACGCATCAACCACCAGCTGTCTGACAGTGTGTTGCTATTGCAGTGAGTGTTCACATAAATTTTATGTTGGTTATATTAACAGTCAGTCCATATCACTACCCACAGATGCCAGTAGACATAAAAATTGCTCTCCAGTGAGCCTAAATATCCCTAGAAGCTAGTTGTGTCTAATGTTCCATGTAGTATTTGTACGTGGAAGCAGCAGATTGAAAAGTTATTTACAGATGAATATTTCAATCCAGTTAGTTCATATTGGCCTACTTAGGCTTCTTTGCTGGTTTATTTCTATGCTAAATAATTCACTAAAGGTTCTTGTTTACTTTCAAAAGTAGTTTCTATGAAATGCAAACAACAGAGCCAACTTTAGGTGCTGTAAAGGCTAAGCAGCCCTGTTTTAAATGCAGGTCAGAGCTACAGACAGCATCTTGCAGATGGGCTGTCACTCACAGTTTTTCTCTTTTAGTTGCTGGGTCTTTAAAGAATTTACTGGGATTTGATGCTTTATTATAAATATTTTGCAATAATGGGTTATTTTTTTCTTACTCAAGCCTTTTCTGTGGACAAATGTGAAGTCCTTCAGGGTCTTCCCATTACGCAGACAGAGCTGGCATGTTGTGGGCTAGTTAGATGGATTCTTGTCAGTGCACAGGACTAACAGGTGCAGCAGACATGTGATTCCTCCTGCTGTAGGACATAAATACATTTTCATATGAATGTCTATGGCCTAATGTTTGCATACCATTTGTTGTATACTTTGATTTCTTGATTAATCAGAGCATTGGACAAATGCAGCCATTGTCTGTTCCTTTACTGAGATCCAGGAACTTAGCAACACTCCCAACACCGCACTGTCTACATCACAATCTTCATCTGTGTGCTAAGTTTTTTGTTTTATAATATTGATTTTATCATTTTTACAGTTTGTAGTAGGAGTAGCTTTATTGATATTTACTCAACCCCTCTTTGTGCAAACGCTGTGGAATACTTTGTTGCAGGTATTGACATATATTTGCTGGTTGCTTCACCAGCATCAGCTTATTTCACCCAAATGGTATTCAGATGCTGTAATTGTTTCTTGCTATTGATTTTAGATTGCATTTATAGCATGCTTCCGGAGACCATGGCACACATGCTGAGTCCGGCTACTGCTTTAGTTCAGCCTTCTCAACAAGAATGTAAATCACGCATATTAAAATTGCAACACCGTAATGTTTTAAGTCTTGATTTGCTTTTCAAAGATCTCTCAAGAAAGATGGAGACCAGTCAGTTCTTGATGGATTGTGAAGGAGTATCTTACTGCTTCCTGAAGAATTCTGAGATATTAATAAATATTCCAGCATAATACTAGGGATGATGTACTGTCAATGCTGATCTATTTTTGTACAAATATGTCATTGCTCAGGCATAGGTTCACAAAGACATTTAAGACATTTGAGTTATTTTCTTGCCTTCATGTCCTACCATTTGTAAAATGGGGACTTTTGGGCAAATCTTTTCTTCAGCAATTACTCTGGATGGGTGTAGAGTGCAACATGCCTTCTGCAAGAGTTTCTTTAAAGAATGTGTGATTGCACTTGAATTATGCTCAAGTCCCACTCAGTCTTTCCACAGAAGTCTTTATTAATAAGCTGACCTGCCAAAGTGCCATGGAGGTGCAGGCCTTTAGTGGCATCCCTCAGAGAATGAAAACCACAAATACAAATTAAAATAATTTCACTAGGAAATACCCAAGGATAAATTAGAAGCTTATGATATTGCCTAAGAAAGTTAACCAGTAAAACATGCATAACATGCATAACTTTTATCTATTACATTTTTATTTATTAATTAGCCAGCAACAGTAGAGCAGAATTATAAATTTAGACAAAATTTGGAAACTTGACATAACCTTCTAAAAAAACCAGAGTAAATGTAGGTGCTATAAAGTGTAGGAAAATTTCTTTTCTTGTGCCCCTAATGTATGAGATGGCTCCTGATTTATTACTCATTTAACTGGTGGTGCATTTTGCACAGCAAGTGCTGTGTTCCCATGCTGGTATAACTTTACGTATCTATAGAACATCTCTTTGAAGAACTGAATAGTAGCTTTTAAAATTAATTTGCATATTTGTTTTTGAAAACCGAGTTGCATTTCCATAAAAAAAGGGTGGTACATTAAATACAGTTAAAAACAGAATCTCTAGAAGGGTTCATGGGGGTTTGTACCAAAAGTACAGATTGGTACAATTGGGCAGATTTGAAAATTTCACTTGCGTTAAGAAAAATTTTAAAAGGAGCATTTCATTAACATGTAAGAATGTATGTTTATGTGGAGGGAAACTTCATTACACGGGGAAATAGTTTTCCCAAAAGATGAGTTGAACATTGTTGGTATTAAAATACAAAATCCATTTGCCAAGATCTCAGCAATCAAATGCAGTCCTCATGTGATGGCACCAAATAGAAAACTTGGCCCCACTGTGTTGTCTGTGAGTAAAGACAAATCAGCAGTTCTTCTACAGCAGACAGGCAAGGAAAAAAGCCATTATGAAATATTAGTGAACATGTCATGAGACATCAGTAGTTTGCAGAAGCTGTCCCGTTTGTCAGTGCTGTCCTAGTTTCTTAGAATACCTGTATTTAAGAAAAAATTCTGTGTAATTTTTATATGTAAAAAAACCTGAATTCATTCCAACTTCTCAAGAAACATAAGTGTTATGAAAGGAATTAAATTGCGTGCTTTGTATTTAGATAAGAATGTATATGTTTTGCAAGTGTACTAAATATTTGGAATGCAGCATTTTAGGGTGGAGAAATTGTGGCATTTTCAGAGTCATTCTTAGCTTTCTGCTTCCTGAGAGCTTTTCCTGAATTCAGGGGAGGTTTCCTCTGGGCAAGGAGCTCAGGACTGGGCTCTGTCATCGTCAGTTAATTGGGCAGAAATCTGAAAATGGCAGTGTTTGAAAGAAGTGTGTGTGTGAAGGCAGACAGGCATCCTGCAACAACTAATTCACCCACATAGCACATCTTTGAACTGTCTAAGGCATAGCTAACTGTTTACATGCTACCAACAAGAGTAAATAGTCTGAACAGAAGGAAGAGACAGAGTTGCTGTGAATAAAGAAAAAGATTACAAGACAGCCCATCTGCTAGAGAGTACCTGTCACCTCCAGTTACAAGCTGGAGGCAGCCCTACCTCGGAGCAGCTAGAGACCAGTTTATTATTCAAACAGCAGAGAGGGAGAAACTAACTTAGACCTCCACTTTCTATCTGATACGGTGTCAAAATATCAGTTTCAGGAAATTCTGTGGACAGAATAGTGAGGATAAGTTGAATCTAAACACTAACAAGAAAATAGCTAAAAGAACTGCTTCAGCAGAGCTAAATGGCTCTCCTGGCTAATAGCTATGCAGGGGATTGAATACCCTGGCTCTCAGGTGTAAACAAGAATTCTGCCAAGGAATGTACTACTGGCAACAAGGACAAGAATTATATTAATAGCTAAGGCAATCTTGTTATCCTTAGGAATCCTGATTAGTAATGTAAGAAACAATCACCTGGTTGTCATTGTACTGCAAGCCTGACAAAGGCAATTTTAGAGAGCCTTAAATTAAGCCACATAATTTCCTTTTCTCTTTGGAATACCTATTGTTTTTATACATATATAATATAGCAGGGATTGGAATAGCTATTGTCTTTGGAAACCTATTCTAGATGTCTACAGCCAGGTCAAGTTTCCCTCCTTCCATTACCATTGTCAAGACTAGGTGGGGCGGTCACAGACAGCTTTCACTGCTCTTACAATGTGTGAGGAACCAATTTAATTTTTATTTATACCTCAACATTGTCCAATTTTATTTCTTATTTTAAGTGTGGGTTAAGAATCCATTTTCTGAGAGCAGGTGGAAAATTACTAGAGGAGCTGTACACCACGTGCTGAGAGTCCTAACATGGGCATGTGCAGAGGTCAGCTAGCACGTGTGGGGGAGTGGAGACCGCCTACATTACAGTCTCTAAGCAGGAACCCCTGTAGAAAATGGAGGGAAGCTCTGTCTCTGAGGAGATTTCCCCTGACAGCCAATCAAGGCAGAGAAAACTGCCACCACTGGGCTGCAGGTGACTCCCTGGAGAGGTGGGGAAACTCCTGCTGTTAGGGGACAATTTCCCTGAGTAGCCAATGGTTGTCCTCAAGGGATAGGACTCCGGGAGGAGCCTTAGCATATAAAAATCAATTAAATGCGTTGTAACTGGGTCCCATCCGGTTTTGGTTCACTTGTCCACTTGTTCATCCCGTTTTTGCTCCTGTCCTCGCCCTGCCTGCATTCCGTCTCCCTGCGGTCCACCCTGCTTCGTCCCTGCCTGCCTTCGCTGCCCGCACCTGTTCTGTCTACCCTGCGTCACCACTCGGCAAGCCTGCCCACCACTGCCCACAGCAGCCTGCTGCTTCCCCGAAAAAACCTCTTCAATCTGTGCTACCTGTGGCAGTGAGGACCTCTGTCCCAATGCCAAGCTGCCTTCAGGCTTAGGCCTAGGGTTGGCTTGAGAGAGCCAAGGAGCCTACAGGTCCAGGAGCAATGAGGCCGGAAAGGGCGTGCCAAGGCCATCCCGGCAGGGCCCCAGCATTGCTGCTCCTCCATCTTTCTGATCTGGAAAACCCATGGTATTGGGTCTGGGTTTAAGGGCTAGGACTAGGGTTAGGGTTAGGGTTGGGATTAGGGTTGAGAGAGCCAAGGAGCCTAGAGCTCTAGGAACACTGGGGCTGGAAAAGGCATGCCAAGGCAATTGCGGCAAGGCCCCACCATTTCTGCTCCTGCACCTTTCTGATCTGGGCCCCCCATAGGGGTGGGGACCCCAGCCCCAGTGACAAGCTGCCCTCTGCCCTTAGGCTTAGGCTTCAGAGCGCTGTCCAGCCTACAGCTCCAGGGACACTGCCACTGGAAAAGGCATTGCAAGAGCGTCACATCAGGGTGGCATAACATTCCTGGCACTGCACTGTTGTAATGTGGGCCACCTGTTGTGATCAGGATCTCACCTGGGGTGTCAAGCTGCCATGCGTGTTAGGGTTAGGGTTTAGGGAGTCAAAGAGCCTACAGCTCCAGGAACACTGAGGCTGGAAGAGGCATGCCACGGTGATCCCATCACCATCCTGTCATTGCTGCTCCTACATCTTTCTGATCTTCACTACCTGATTTAGTGCAAGGATGTCACCCAGGATCCTGCCCTTCCACTCCCCCGCCTTCCATCCGGGATGGGTGGGACCGCCCACTCACAAGACAGTCGTTATGGTCACAAGGTTGGCAGAAAGGAATCCCAAAAAAATGAATGGATAATCTCCCCATGGACATGTTGGAGAAGGTGGTACTAGAATGTTGGACAGAATGTGTGAGAAACCAAGCTCAGAGAAATGTAGTATGAACCTGAGCGCATGCCCTTTCAATGACCTACTCAGGGAAGAAATTGTGCTGCCACGGCTCACAGCATGCACCCTCTACCTGCTGGTTGGAAGCCGATGGTGCACCCTGGGATTCTGGTCGTTCTGTCCCTTACTTTCTTTTTCTTTCTTGGTCTCTATTTCCCTCTCTCTGCTTAATTTTCTCTTACTCTCCAGTAGGGGCACATACCCTTCCTTATCAATAAATGGTTCTCAGATACAGTACTGGCCTCTTTTGTGCTTGATTTCGTCCAAGAAATCTGTTAAAAAGAATCTCCCCCACGATTCCCTTATAGTAGAACGCGACACAATGTTTTTGTTTTACCTAGTCTCCCTTGGGGAATTGACAAATTGGGTGCAGACATGTAGCAGGCCATCTTGTCATTGGTTTTTGAAGGTTCATTAGATAAATGCTGACATCATAGATTGATGTCTCTTTAAAACAGTGCCTGGCACAGAACCGTTGGGAGAATCAAAAATATCGACTTATCATGTTTGTGCAGGAGGCCCATGGAGATCTCCTGCATTAATGGGTCTATCAGTTTAGGTATTCTTTAATTATTCTAATTGTACACCTTGCAGCTGGAAAGTGGCGTTATTAGGACTTCTGGCTAGGTAGTCACACTTTTGAAAGAGAAGAAATAGCAGTGAATTATCTACTTTGTCATCACATCTTGAATTGTTCAGGGAGTTTTTTAGGTTACTCCTTTTTCTTTATTATGTGCTAATTTGCCTGTGTAATATGGTGGTAAAAATGAATGCAGTGATGGGCCAATGCAGAGGCCAAAATGCTGTGTGGTAGTTTAGAGAAATAGATGCTGGTAAAATAAAGTTGATGGTTTTGTTCGTGTTTAACCCCTCACCCTGGCACCATCAATAGATTGAAGACATCATTTGTATCTGCAAGTGTTTGTTTAATTAAGACCTCCTAAAAATCTTTGCTATTGATTCATTCCATTATCTTATTGATTAACTGCACTGGATCATGTACTTGCTCTTTAGTGGAAGGCAACAGTTTCAGCCTGCCGTCATTTACCCACAGATGTGAACAGTAAGCAATGTTCAGCATCCATGTCTGCCAAAGTGTCTTGTGTTTTAATGAAGTACTGGCTGCAATTCCCTGTATTACATGAGAAAAGCCAGTTGTCTCCTGCTGGTGGTGTGACCAAGCATAAAGGTTTTCTTCCAGTTATTCATAAAGCAGCTGCTTACCAGGGAATGTTGGAAAGTTGTGCTTTGCATTTCTGTGTTAAAATCTAGAGGTTTGAGTCAGAGCAGCAAATTAACACAGATGACCTGCATATCTCATTTTCACGGTTTGTAGTTTGGTTTTTTTCTGTACTGGAAAAAGGTGTAAACCAGGATTTTTTATAATATGATGTCATATTTGCGTCTTGCAGCTTCACCTTATGGAGTTTTCTGCATAACCTGCTATTAATATATGCGTATATGTGATAAAAGCATCCCACCACTGCCTCTCTGAAGATTTTTCTCAGGAAAATGATTCAGTAGCAATATTCTGACTGCTCAAGAATTGCACTATCTGGCTACATTTGTGCAGCCACATGTGCCCTTGTTTGTCAGCTCTTTGTCTTTTTTTTTTTTTTTTTTTTTTTTTATTAGGGGAGAGGTCTTTCCTTTT
>VZTE01005381.1:744432-873479 GCA_013397775.1 Eulacestoma nigropectus | reverse complement strand
TTTTTTTTTTTTTTGAGATAGATGGCCATTACCAGTACATGGGAACAGCAATCTGACTTGATATGTTGCATATACTATGAGTTTAACGTTTTTTTCCATTGCACTTCATTTCCCTAATGCTACCTGAGGTACTTTGAGACACATGCATCCCTGTCTTCTGTCTTTGAGAGTTAACTTCAACTGGCGCAGTAAAATCTAGGTGCTTTTTAGAGCATTAAATCTGGCGAGTGGATATTTGTCATGATGTCTTTCAGGACCACCAGGTGTATGTCAGGGAGTGGGAAAGTTGCTCCACAGGTAACTCAAATCTCTCTGAGCAAGCCTAGTACATGAAGAAGCCATTTGTATCCCACTGAGTCCCGTAATGTTGAGAACGTTGCTGAGATTTACACAAGTCCAATCTCTGCAGCTGATAAGAAGGGTGGCTGCAGCAGGGCGGCATCCGTGTGACCTGAATCCCTGTTTCTCATGCTTCGAAATGGCACTAGTGGGGTTTTTAGGTTTTTATTTTTTTGGTTTTAGCTGGGTCAAAGCTACTGTGAATGGTGCATTTTATTAAACCAGGCAGCTGGAAAGCGGTTTCGTGGGAGAGCTCAGGAAAGGGAGCCATGCTGCCTCTTGGGGATGAAGTGGGAATGCTGGGTCAAAGGGAATGTATTGGCAAAGGCCCTGAATGCCTGTTTCCATAGCTTACTTAGAATTGCCCCAATGCTTTTAGACAGAATTGTTGTCAATGGTATTGATCAGATGTTCTGATAATCCAGCAAGCTTCTTAATGTGTTAAATTCCCTTCTTTCACGTGGTGTTAAGTGTGGAAGAAGTATATGTAACTCTCAGTGGACACCACCACAGGATGACTGCTCTCCATCAATTGTGCTGCACATGCCAGTTCCAATTAGTCATTTACCAGCCACTTTTAAGGCTTTCTAGCAATTTGGTGTACCCCTTCAAATATACTGTGTACTTCGAGAGTTTTAGTTTATGTTTTTATTAGAAGAATTACACCAGAAGTTTTATTTTCATCAGACATAGAAAATGCTGAATTAGATTTCTCCTACCCGTGGGTTCTTGTAAGTGTATATCCAAACTGAAAAGTGGACAAAGAAATTATCAACTCCAGAAGAGCAAAATTTTCTATTTAAAGCAATTTAAATACAACAAACAGGACCAAATGTAACATTTGAATGTAAGATAAAATTTGCAATGCATCTTGGAAGGAAACTTAATTTTGTTTAAGCTTCTGATTTCTTTTGCATAATTGCTTGGTAGTTGTTTTATGAACATATTCTTTCTATAGAAAATACCAAGTTTTCAATCTACTTTAGCTTGCGCTTTGAAGCAGTTACAATCTAAGAGGAACAGTGAGATTTTCAAGACCTCTTCCTTTTTATTTGTGTGCATGCATGTACAGTAACAGCTTCCAGGTTTCCCATTCTCCATCACCACGAGCTCAGAAGAGCTGTTAATTCAGACAAGATCAGATGTCACCACTAGTTTTCTTTGACAAAGGCTAGAATAACTGAAGTAATGCATACTATTTGCTCTAATTCTCTGCAAAGTTGAAGTGAAGCAACAGCTTTATATATTTCTCTATGCCTTTTAAAATAACTTTTTCTATTTCCAAGACAGCTTTCTTGCATTTTTTTCCAAAGCATTTAATTTAGTTCCAGTTAAGGAATTCTTTAAAACTTCTACACCTAACTTTAAATACACCAAATGTTGTAGTAAAAGCATATCAACTGCTTCAGTAGATAGTATTTACCTGTAAAGCTCATCTCCTTTTAGGGTTTATTTAACTACTTTCTATGCCCTCATCACTGCTCTATCCAAACAGCAAACCCCCTTCTGCTGTCACAATAACATGCTCTCAATGCATGGGAAATCAGCACTTGAACTAGTCAAGAAGAAAAAAAGAACTAGGAAAAAACCCCAAAAAATCTAAAATCCTATGCATACTATGCTTACTGAAAAAGCACTTCTTTACCTTATTTTAAATCATTTATATTGTTTCCACTTATCCACGATCTCTTCTGGTGAGAATGAGCACAGTGATATCTCATTGTCTATCAGAGCTACTCACAGGCACAGTTTCAGTTCACAGCATGATGCAAAGGATGTTTACAGCAATTGCCCAATCATCTTAAATTCAAATATACCAGTCTGAAGTATTTCTGAGAATTTATCACATAATATTTTATGTATATGAATCTCTGTTTAATATTTTCCATTATACTTTATATTTGCATCGAAAGTGTCTGATTTCTTCATTAGAAATAAAATCCCTTGGTAAGTGTGATCATTTTACATATACAGTTATGTTTCAGATTTCAACTTCCTAGAAGGAAAGAGATGCATAGTCCAGGTTTTGTAGTAGTTCTACACTGCCTCAATCAAACTGATTTATCCTCAACTTATCCTCAGCGTTTTATATCAGTTTTACACTAGCACAATTGAATAGAGTTCAATGGTTAATCTCATTTACACCTAAAGAAAGAATTGAGCCCACAGCATTTCTTTTCATGACTCAAATACCTTGTCCAAGGATTCAGTAAAAGTTCATACTTTCAACTCCACGTATGTTTACGCAGATGCATGACACATGCACTTTAAACAGTTATGAAAATGACAAGAACTGATGCCATTTAACCTGGGTTGAGTTTTTAACCCCTCAAAAGGCAAGGACATGTGGACTGTTTAGCACAGTCCCATCAGAGTACAGCATGATCTCGACTTATAAGAAATTTCAATTAGTTATTCTATGCTTTCAGGTACTGTAGCCACTAAAGCAATTCCACTTTAATTCCATCTGACTTCAATTGTGTTCAAATTATAGTAAAAAGGAAGAAGACAACAAGCTGTAAATATGAAAAGAGACAGAAAATCATTGAGAATCATGCCTTTATGAATATTTGATGAAGAAAGGTTAGATCTACTGCTGGTAAATTACTAGAAATTATGTCCATCATGTGACTCTGTCAGCAAAGGTTAATACAAATAGGTTTGGATTTAGTTGAGATGACAAGGAGGATTAAAAAAGATTTGTCCTGTCCTTGCTGCAATTAATTTTTCTCCTATTATTTTTGTAACAGAGTTTATTGTTAGGATTATGGTAACAGAACTCCCACTCAATGAAATAATACTGTTTTTCATAATACTGTGCCACTTTTGCAATAAATTTTTCATCTCTCCTAATCTACCTCTTTATTACGCATTTGCTGAAGTGGAGATACAATCATTAACCCATTTCTTGCTGTATTAAGTCTCATTTTGACTAAAGGGGAATTTTGGATGCCTTCCCATGGGCTGCACAAGGCTCATGGGCTGCACTCCCACCCTTCTCCACTGTGGAGCAAGGGAGGAGGTGTTGATTAGGTGGGACATCACACAAGACCCTTTAGCCCTTTCTATATCCATAGTAATTATGAAATAAGAGGAATTATTCCATAAATGACATATATGCATATTTGAATGTGCAAAATTGCTAATTTAGAAATAAAATTTTTTAATTACCAAAATTAAAAGCTGTCCTAATTTTCCACTGTTTTAGAATAAAACTGAAGTGCCCTTGTTTGTATATAATTAGAACTTTAAATTAATTGTATAGGGCTTTAAATAAATGAATTTTGTAGGAATGTGCAAAACTGCATTTCCTTTCAGGTGACAGCTTTAACGATTACAAATAAAATGTTTATAAACGCCATTAGTAACATTAATGGCATTTTCAGGTCTATCTCATACAGGTTCAGATTGCCTGAACTCACAGCTGGTTTATCTTTAGAGGTACATGCAGTGAACATTTTGCAGTGCAGACTGCTTTAAAGAACAGAAAGCCAGACAATTAAACATAACTAACATCCTCTCGTCAGTTACTGATATGGAACTACGATCTATTCTTTATAGCTCAGAAGACTGCAGCACCATAAAGGTAGATGAGATGCCCCAGATCATATTCAAATTTGGGGACAGAGTCAGAAGTTATACAGAAAGTCTGTGAAAGGAGGTGTGTGCCCTCTCTCACCATTATTCAGTATTTGCTTCTTTCTCACAAATAAACCCCAAAAATCATAAAATAAACCACACCCATTCACTTACACATCATTTTTCATTGTTTGTGCCTAAATTTGTGGAATTCTACTGGGAAAATTATCATGAAAATACCATATGTTTACCATGACCAACATGGGAAGAACTTCAAAGGACTTCTCGTAGATTCATGACAAACACAGTATCTTCAAAGCACTTATGGTAAATACAGAAAGAACTTCATTATTCACTAGCACATGGGATGTAATAAAGAGAATCTGAAACCAAATATTGATGTGGAAGAACTGGTTACAACCTAGAGATTCCTCTCCTCTTTTCCATATCACCTTATTTTATGAGGTTCTGGCAGTCTGCAAGTTTACAATCACCAGGTGTTGATGCAGTGAAATGCTCACTAGCATTCTAATGGCAGTTGATTTCTCAATCATAATAAAGATATAGAAGGAAACTGTACTGGGTTCTAATGCATTTCATATTATATATGTAATTTGTTTTCTGTAGTGAGCTAATTACGTTTTAATAAGTCAAACTGCTTGCTCTCATGGGAATATGAGGGAGGATTCTGTACAGGGAAAACACACAGCGTTTGTAATTTAGGCACATATTGAAAGTATGGGTTTAGTCTATTTGTGTTGTAAAGACAGTGCTTTAAAGTGTCTGGCATGTAGTTACAGGTTATCTCCAAGAAGACTTCCTTCCTGGTTACTGTGCCAAAGTTATGCTTCTCTTTAGCTGACAGAAGTGTTGACATAGGCTCTGAGTTTAGACTGTCTTTACATTTAGAGAATTTGTGATTATCAACATAATTATAATGCTCATGGTAATTCCAGCAGACAGTAGAGGACGGTGCAGTGAGTGTGGCTTAGTGCTCCAGGTGAATCTCGGGCACTTCATCTCGTGTAACTGCATCTAAAGAGTGTGACCACCAAGTCAGCAGCCTCCTGAAAAACTGGTTTTTCCATCAGTCCCTTGGCAAGGGCAGGAGGTTACTGGGACTAATCAAGTTGATCTTGTGGGTTGCCAGTGAGACTTTATGGCGTCCCAGGTGACCTTGGTCCTGTAATGTACCATAAAGGACTGGCTTTCTCCATTAATAGTTTGTTTGTGAGAGCTGGAAAGGCGACTTGTAATACAGCTGCTTTTCCTGATTCTTCCATAATGACATTCTGAACAAGCAGATGATGTCCTTTGATTCAATGTGACCTTGTATTTTTGGTGATTCCATTATGTCTTTAGACGAAATAAGTAAATTAAAATATGCTGTTTACTTATATATTAATATATTTAATATCTTTCATAAATTACATCACAAATTGTAGTATTAATTAAATTTATGTGTGTGTACATACCTTTTGACCAATTCTCTTTTCAGTTGAACCTATGTATATTAAACATTAGACTTTTACCTGTCTATAACAAGTGCAAGGAAATGGGGAATATGCTGCTTCCTAAAGGTTTTTTTTCCCTGCATAAGGGTTTTTTCTCTCCACAGTGGTGTTGGGTTCAAAGGCTAAACTGATTCTTTTGGGGCTTTGAAAAGAGAACTCTTCTGTCTTCTTTCATTCTCCTGGAGTATCTTTTCCAATTAGAATGTATAATTTTACAGCAAGATCTATTACAAGG
Organism: Eulacestoma nigropectus; assembly: GCA_013397775.1. NCBI lineage: Eukaryota > Metazoa > Chordata > Aves > Passeriformes > Eulacestoma > Eulacestoma nigropectus. The sequence continues at coordinate 867,812 of VZTE01005381.1, read as the reverse complement.
AGCTTTGAAAGTCTTATTCAAAGTAAGCTCGGTAAAGAATGGATATGTAAAAGTTTGAGCATCATTGTATTTGGGATTTTTATGTCAGTTGTTTTGACTTCTATCACAAGTTACTAAATTTTGTTCTTTTCTGCTTATGTTAGCTGTGTAACTGCATGGTTTCCAGGCAGGAATCTTTTCTTGATTTGAAGATGTCAGTAATTAGGAATATTCTGTTCCTTTAACAGTTTGTCCCAGTGTGTGATTGACTTCACTGTAAAAAACAGGTGTATTCAAATTTCTCTGGGTTCTTTTTCAAACTTCAGTCCCCACTGCTAGACAAGAGAGCTCTTCCATACAAGATATTTTCCTTCAATCTATCAGTTTTAAATCTGATAAGTGAAGCAAATTGAGTAAATCATTACTGTGTGTTTTTCACCTGTCTCCACAGTCTCTTTTCTCTGTTTTCTTCAACCTACTTCTAAAAGGCTGGAAAACAAGGCTATTCCGTGTCATTCTCATTTTGTTTGTCTAACAATATTTGTTTTCCAGAAAAAGTACACTGATTGTCATGCTTCATATAGTCATATTATCTGTCAAATGAGTCCTGTACCAGATTTTTTTATTGCCTGATGATATGCTACAGAGCCTGTAGAAACCTAGAGCATTCCGTCTCCCTTGTCATGATAGTAGCACTCTAGTCTATAATTTCCGGAATTCAAATCAGCATTATTGGGCCACAGAGTTCTTCAGTCTGGTCCAAGTTAATAGCACAATGTAGTGCTATTACCATCAACATCTCTAAGAGTCTGTGTGCGAAGGTGGATGTTGTTTGTGTGTATGTATTCTCGAACAAGTTGAGAAAAAATAGGTTTGAACGCTGCTGAAAGCTTGATGGCACACACCTAGCTGACTTCTGCAAAGTGGGGTTTTTACATTGTTAGAAAATTATTTAATTCCTCAAATTCAGTGATGCAAAGAAGTACACCCTTTGTTGCTGTTTAAACCCCAAAGTTGTCATATTGCAAAGGTGTTCTCTTGAAGGTATTTAAAGCCTTCTAGTTAGAAAAGTCACAAGTACATAAAGAAGATTGCCACCTAGTTTAAATTACAAGACAAATGTAAATGAACAGTATTTTTCTAATATCTTGTCAGGAGGAACACAGAAAAAAAAGAGAAAGAAGTGCATGGAGCATTTCTCAAGGGCCTGAAAAGACCAGGTGGTTACGGTGTGATTTCACCAGCGTTTCACCCCAGCTGTGCAGACAACCCAGCATTAGGTAAACTGGACCTGATGAAGTCATTAAGTCTTGGAAGAGGGAGATTAAGCTGATAGCTGTTATCAGAAATAGCTAACCAGGCCTGTCAGTGTTCAGGCAGGCAGCAGTGTCCTCTCTGCTCAGTCGTGGTGAAATGCTGGAAAAGCTCAAGTGAAAGCGCGAAGGACAAACTCTGAAGGAGAAGGTCTAAGAAAATTCCTTGTCTTCCTGAGGAATGTCATTAACTTCCCTAGATGCTCCTACTGGCACTTCAGTAAAGCAGGATAGAGGGTGAAATTTCCATGTAGAACTGCACGTATCTGAGAAACACAAACTACAGATTAATAACTCCTCAGGAGCACTTAAGAATGGAAAAAAAGAAAAAGAGACACCTGCTGTTTGGACTGAAAAGAGGAGGATTATGTAGCTACTGCTAATACCCTTAAAGTTTATATTCCTTTCTTGGCATTATGACAGGCTGGAGTAATAGCATTTCAGCAGAGAAAAAGGTGAGAACATTGCATTGTAGATTAATATGATCACAATATTATTTGAAAAAGCAAACAACGTAGGAGAGATATTAGGTCAGTTGCATAGTCAGGGAAGCAATGTTTCTTTTAACAGGAAGAGAAAAAAATTTCATCATCAGTTCATTGTAAGGAAGCTCAGCTGGCAACCTATAAACTGGGAAAAATGGAGTCTGAAATACAACATTCCTAGACAAAATAAAACATATAGAAGGCTAAAATAATCCACTTTTCATAAACTTCAAATAACTGTTCTTTAGCAGACATAGAACAAAGGAAGATAAAACAGTAAGTCTCTTGTGAGAGTAGTGAAATGGATACTTTCCATGATGTATATCTTGATTTTCCATGAATTTGCACAAACTATGGAGGGATGGACAGTTAATGGCACCCAACAACAGATTTCTCTTTCCTTGGTGTCAAAATGTTACACCATTATCCACAGAATTTGAACCTGACAGTGTAATGTAGGTTACTTGACAGAAACCCCTGAGAAGTTCTTCTGGTAGGTTACTGAAGTCCTGCATTACTTCAGGTAACATGCAGCAGATTTTTGCCCATGAGTTAGAGAGAATGTTCAGTGCAGCACAGGGACTAGAGACTAAATGCAGGGCGAGGGACTGGGGTAGGGATAGGATGGCTGGTCCTAAGAGAAGCTGCAGATAATCCTGTATATGAGTATAGCTGTGCCTTGAGCAGGGATCACCTCCCGGGCCCTACACAGTGGAGCTTTTCAACCTGTGCTGAACCCGAAATATATTTGAAAGTTCCACTGCACTAAATGAGATTTGAATGTGTGACTATGCATTTTGCTCAGAACTGAGAGAAGATTGAATCAGGTCCTTAATTAACTAATAAAAGAGGTCTTTGGAATTCTGATGTGGTGTTTTAGGAGGAATTATATGATTAAATAACGTGAGTAGCCTTGTGGGTCGATCAGGGCAGCAGATGTTAGCTTCTCTTGTTAGCAAACTTTGGGTTTTGTCGCCATTTCATGATAAAGAATAAGTCAAGAGAAAGCACATATTGAATTGTGCCTTGCAAATACTAACAAAAGAACCCATCTGAACTACCTGTAAGGCATTAGCACCGTATACTTTATTATGATTGGACTGTTCCCTATGGCAATACCTTCAAGAAGAATTTCAAGAGTAGTTGCGTTATCTATTGAGAAGCAATTTTTACTTTCTATAGAGGCAAGATAGTTTCACGAATAACTCTGAAGTTTACTCCGAAGGCCATTTCAATCGTCCATAGATCTTATGATATTACGTTACCTTCTTTCGTTTCAAATACACAGCATAAGAAAGAAAAAGAATGACATAAATTGGATGTTAGAAGAGTTCTGAAGATAGACATCAGAAGAATTCAAGAGTAAGAAGAGAACTCAGCATTATTTGTTATTTTCCATCCTAAAGTAAAAAGAGAACAAAGCATCAAAAGCATCAGTAGTGAGAGAGAGCTCAAAGCCAGGACTATATATCATAGCATATAAAACAAGTGAGTTGGCACCACCAAAAGGTCTAAAGTCTTAGTCTGTGGTTTAAAGTCATTGATATTACAGTCAGAAAGATCTTTCAACTGCAGAAGTAAGATGAAGAGCTGGATGCATTTGCTGCAATAGACATTTTAGGTTTTGCCTGCTAGTAGCATTTTGGTACTCGCTAGGGTGAGTAAGTTTTCATGGTGCTGAGAGAATTCAAGTCCACTGACAGGATGTTATAGATCAGAATCTTGCACTTTTTGTAAGTACTGAAAATAATGGCTGTGAATGTAGGCCAGGATCGGATGCATGTACTTTATCTTGTGTTTAAATTGATTGAATGCAATCATATTTCATAAACGAAAGCATATTCCAGTCTAGTAACTTTAAATCACACCCAGTCTGTACTGGAATTTTAATTGGTTTTTAAAAATATTGCAGAATTACATTAATTCAAAAATTTTAAACTATAGTGATGTTGAATTTGAAAGTAAGTAATGAAATACATTTATTCACATTGTATTTGGACAATGGTAATTATTTTCAAGTGAAAGTAGAAAAGAATATTTGCTGTTATTTGAAATGCAAAGGGTAATAGAAAAAATTCTGAGGTCTTGCTTGGTAGTCAGAAGATTTACTCCACTTGTAGAGAAGCAGCTTGTTGAGCATATTGTTGCCATATGATTTTTATTTGTGGCTGGATGTACTGTAGCATTTCCTGGGATATCAAGTCTATTTCTCTGCCAGCACTGGAATTTTTTTTGGTGGTATATTTTTATAGTGATTTATCCATAAAATATCACTGAATAAAGCAGCAGCCATGGAGAAATTCTACAGTGGTTGAAATATGATTAGTTACATGAGGCTTTCTTTTTTTATTCTTAAGCTCCTACTTCCTCTTCTTGAGCCTCTCTGCCTTTCGTGTATCTGTTTTCTCATTTCCCTATTATTTGTTCCCTCCTGCGTCCATTTCACCTCATGTTGACCTAAAAAACCTGTGTTTTAGCCCATAGGATTGCATTGCTCTTAAAGTAGGAGTTCCAATATATGTTATAAACATTCTGGTTGCAGGCTACAGCCAAGGTGCACAACACAGGGAAGACAACGTTGTTCTGCAGCACAATAAAGCTTTAGTTTTGTTTGTTTCTTTGTTTCCTAAGCCTCTTAGGAGTTCAAGGCCATAGCTCTTGATAGAAAATGTGGCATAAGCTCCTCTTATATATGTGTACGAGTGTATATATATATATGTATAAAGAGAGAGATGTCTGCATGTACATACATGTATTTATGTTCTCAAGTTATAGCGATAAGCAAGATTTTAATTTCAGTCTGCAAATAGAGAGCCTTGGAGTTGTTTGGCTCTCGCATATGGTGCTTGCTATCCATCCATCATAGCTTCCTTTTGGCTATTGAAATGTGCAAATTCACTGAAATGGAGCAAAGCAGGCATCTTAGTAAGAGTCTGAGAGGATCCAGGTGGTTTCGGGGGCAGGATCTCCATTTGGTGTCACTCTCCCTAATAAGCCATACATCCACAAAGGACTGTTCTGTGTAAAATTGTACATGGAGTCCTTGCTCAGTGGTTACTACAAACATCTAAGGTCTGCAGTTCCATTCAGCTCCCAAGTGCTGCCGCTTCTGGGTCACCCTTGCTTTGGTCCTGATGGAAGCTGGGGCATTTTGGGGGTGGGTTGTATTAGCAGCTGGCAGGAGTCATTGCTTTGATGCTGAAAAGATATAGACCCCTCTCCAGTCTGATATAAGGATCAAGTAATGCGGTTGCTGTTAGTTGCATTCAGTTGTGTTTCCTTTGATTTTACTTTCCATATATAACAGGGATTTGTCATACAGCAGTTGATTTTTATTAACATGAAAAGGTGCCTTACGGAAAAATACACACTCAACAAGGAAAATGTTTTAGCTTTCTTGCAGAAGGGCAGAGCCTGAAAATCCTGAAGTTCTTTGGAAAATGGGATTGCTTATTTTAAATGAGGTGGCATTAGGTGGGAGGGCCATCCTCCTGTCGTGTCATTTAAAGTGGTCATATGTTTGCATTTTTCCTTACCTATATGACTTTCACACAAAAAGAGTACAAAAGATAAAGTGAATGATTCTGGAAGCATCATTAACTTTTCAGGTGACATTCTTCTGGAAAATATAGTGTCTTTCAGAAAAACATGCCATATGCATGGCTCAGCCCCAGATCTTCCAGCAGTCTAATACTGGCATGGGAGGGCATCTGTAGCCCCCTGGGAAGTGGCTGTGGGGATTTCCTTTTCTCCTCTTTGTTGGTTTTTATTTCCATTTCCTTTTCCTCTCTTTTTTTCAGTCATTTAACGCTGTTCTGCACAACAGAGGGGAGCATCTGGCCCCAAGTAAACACTCAATAAAATAAGTGGGGAAAGTTCACAGCTCCCTTGGTGCTATTGCGTCTGTCTGTCTGGTTGTGGACTCAACAAGATAACCATGCATCAAATTACATTGTCCAGGCTATCTTCACAACCAGAAGTGCTTGAAACCTTATTTTAATAGAAGCTTAGATTCTGGAGAATACTATAAAATCTCTCCAAAGGCTCCAAATCAGCAATTCCATCTGTGTTTCTGCAAATGTAGAGGAACAATGCCCCAGCTGATTATGCAAACAGAATGAAAATAGTTATTTTAAAAGTGCATAAAACCGATACTTTGGGGAAAACAAGTCAGCTGTGTTTATACTCAGCATATAGCAGACATGTTGTTTCTTTGTCTGAAAAAATCATAGGAAAGGAAGGGTTGCAAGCGAAATAAAACAGCCGATCATATACAGTGCAACAGAGGGGACTGGAACATCAGATGTCTCAGCAAAGGCTTAGAGAATTTTAGGTTCCTTTTGAGAGAATATAAATTATATTGAGGTTGATGTATTTGTATGTTGTTTGAAGTCAAAGCCAAATATTCTTAGCATGGTGGGAATAACTCCCTTCCCATTGCTGGTCATGAAAAGTGTGTAACTAAATCTATGTCTGTGGTGCTGAAAATTTCCTCCTAAATGCTGTCTCTTTTGGACTAATGGGATTTTTTGCAAGTATTGGTGTGAAGGGATGTGCATATAAATATGTATAAATGTGCTTCTCATACAGTCAGGATACATTCCTTGTATACATATTATTCTAAAAACAGGAAACGAAAGCATCTTGAGAAACAGGACTGAGAGGGAACAATTTTTAGACCTATAAGTTAAATTGGATTAAACTTCATCTTTCAGTAAATGCCATGTTATTTATTCAGTGTTTCTCTGGGGGATTTCCCTACCCCTTACACTTTATAGCAAGTAGTGCTGTTTCTTAATTTAAAAAATCAAACAAACATGGAATTGAGACTACCCCACACAGACATTCTCCTGTGGGAATAGGAGGTGCACTGATTTTCTCATGGGCAGTTTCTGGGTCTGTTGGACACAAAGGAGGGGAAAAGCTCTGTCTGGGGAAGTCCAGTTCACATCATGCATCTGATGCCAGGACTGTTCTCGGTGCTGCAGGGCCATCTCCTAGGTATTGCCCTTTGTAGGGGAGAGCTGGTGGATATGGTGAGGAAGGTCACTGATAAACTCATCAGAAGTTGGGTAGATTTCTGTTTATTAATAACTCCACAGTAGAGATTACTGTCTTGGAGAAAGGAGCTTCTTGTTTCCTCTTCTCTTTGATTCTTTCCACCCAGAGCTGGGGTGTTTCTGAGGTTTTGGGGCTTTACAGTCCCCACTCTGTAGCTGAAACAAACCTTTATCCTCTTCCTTAGTTTCTGAGCTAAATACTACTTTCTGAAATACATTTTGACAGATTTTAATTAATATTGTAGGGGAATTATTTTAAGTTCTTTATAGTTAAGACAAAGCAAAATGTTTTTTTTTAAATGGTTTTGAGTTTTATGTATTTGTACAAATGCATGTGAAGCACATTGGTGCACCACTTGAAATGTCTTTCGGTTGGACTCCACCAGTGCTGTGGTTGCTGTTATTTCAACATGTGGAGCGTTTTTCTCATATTTACCTGGTTTACTAATAAAGTAGTAATAGAAACTCAGACATTTTCAAGCTGATGCAACTGTCGTTTCACCCTGTTTAGTGTCAGGTTCATTGATCTACACTCTGCCTTTCTGTGGAACAGCAAAATGCACTCTGCAGGCCAGTGTTAAAGATGGATTCTGCTATAGATTCCCTTTGTCAAAGTACACACAAGGCTGGCTGTTTTCAGGCTATCCTACTTTGTCACCAGTGATGCCTCTGGATATTGTAGCCAGTGTCCTCATTTCCAATGGAGTGGTTTATTTTAGAGGCATAAAGAGTCAGTGACTGTAAACTTTGGTTTTGTGGTAAGGGCCAAAAGCACCAGTGACATGAGTCATTATCAACTTTTGAAAGAAGCAGACAGAGATCATCTGATGGGCCAGCAATGTATTTGTTCTTGTGTCTTTGTGCAGCTGATACGGTTTTTTTCTTAGATTAATATTTAACTGATACTGCCCCCATCCCTTTCCTAAAACGGGCATTCTCTTTTCAAGTTTCTTATCTGGAAACAAACTCATTTTGTCCCTTCTATAAATGCAATCCTGGTCTCAGCCATTATTTATGGCTGGGCACACTGTAGTTACAGCACATGAAAGAACATCAGCAATGACTTATTGTAAATGGGACAGACTTCTTGGGAATGCACTGGGGACTAGATGTCCAAAAGAATGAAGCACTGCTCTCTTTCCATCTGGCCACTTCATTTCACTGCCTGTTTGGGACTAGTACTTCTAAACTCTAGCTTGCAAAGTCAAATATTGATTTAATTTGTTTTGTTCTTAAAAGGTAGAGTAAACCTGGGAAGGTTTTAGTTGTGCAGAGTCACAGGAGGGACAAGCAGGGAACAACTGAAAGAAATGCTTTCTGCCAAAGTTGGCAATTTTCTGATTGGGTGATTAAAAAAACTAAGAAAATCTTCGGTTTAAAGTTTAGACTGGACTCAATAACTTCCAAAATGTCAGTTTGGGCATGAAAAATTGGAATCTTGTTGGTGATATAGCCATATAAAAAAATCTATTTTAGTATATTCGTATTTTCTCCAGCCTCTGTTTTTTTCAGTAAATAGTCTTTAGGATGCAAACTAAGAAAGTTAATACCAAGTGAAGGATTTTTAATTATTATCTTCATTATGTTTTACAGAGTTTAAACAAAGAAATCAGAAAGTATTCCACCCTAACCCTGTGTCATGATGGGGTGTTAGTCAACCCTTGTTTTCCAAACATGCTTCAAAACACCTTTGGTGAAGTTCCAGTTGAAATACTGATTCTATACATGTTATTTCTTCTAAAATAAGCTAAATCAGATGTCAAGATTTCACCATTTTTTAACTATAAACAAGTAAGCTTCAGCTCCCTATGTAGATCTCATGTCTTGGATTAGTTCTCCAGAAAAAGTACTTCTGGGAGAGCATAGGAATGGTTTCCCTTGGATCTGGGTGATCCAGGCTGGAGTACTGTCTATTCAGGATGAGTGACATAATGGCTGTTGCAGGTTTGCTCCCAGTGGAAGAGTTGCCATTTCTTCAGCTGTGTTTGTTTCCATTGTTCTTTGGGAACAGTGTGTCCATTTTCCAGAAGGGCATGGAAAGCTGTCACATACCTCCTTGGAACCATGCACTTTTGCTCAATTTGAGTTTTTACTTTGGAGTTTTTCGGTTCTTTACTGAGCAAGTCAGTTTGATAAAATAGATTTTTTTTTTTTTTCTTTTCCTTTCTGTGGCAACTTCGAAGTTACAGAACATCACATCTTGTTACTCCATGTTCTATTAGCTGACTTACAATGCCAATAATGTAGCCACCATTTTAAATGGATAAAATACTTGAGTATACTTTGTGAAATTTTACTTTGAGAAACTATATCCAACCTTTTTCGTTCCTTCCATAGTTTCTTTTGGATGGTGTTTTTATGCTTTTTAGCTCATGTGTATTGTGAATAGTTTCTGGAAAAGTGTTTGGATTGAAATCTTGGCCTTGTTGAAATCACTGAAAATTTCAACTGTTACTTAAGTGGTATCAGGTTTCAATTATGATGCTTTCAGCAGCAGAAATAAATTTGTCATACCTGTCAGTGACATATGCTGTTTAGAAAAAAAAAAATCAAGGTTAATTTATTTATTTGTCTTCGTGTATGTAATCTCATCTTTTCTTTTTGCTTTGCACGGTTCAGATAGCTGAGAACACACTGGATCCTCTTGTATATGCTCTGGCAAATAAGAGTGTCAGCTTGAAATGACTTGAGATTATCTTAACACTGAGATTAGAGTAACTACATGCAGTTTGCATGATAATTTCCATGCAGAGGAATTGTTTGAGGGAGGAGGATGAAGAAATCCAAACCTACCAGCAAATCTCCATGTCTCACGTACCTATACTAGCAGAGTTTGTGTTCCACAGTAGAGCTCTGTGTTGTAACGTTAATAACCCATGCTTGATCAGATCCATATGTGCAAAGCCATTTTGAGTTTTAAGAATGGAAGATGGTGTCTAAAGAAGTTGCTGCTGTTGCTCTTACTCAGAACAGCACCCCCCATGTTAGCAGAGTTGTGCCATTTTAGTCGATGTCAGTCTGGGTTTTAGAAATGCATTTGTCTTAGTAAAGTGATCCAAATGCCTGGGCCACTGTTTTAAAAGTTACACTGAAGTTTTGAATAACAGTTTAGTAACACCTTTATTCCAGCATGAATGGAGGGAGAAAATAGCTCCCATATAAAACAAAATTTCAGGAATGCTGGAGTAAGCATGCATGGGTGTGTGCTTTTGTACCTCGAGGGCAAATGTCCCATCCTCCCCTTCTGACCGTATCAGTACATGGGGAAAATGGCCAGACCCATTTTCCTTGTCTTACCCTATGAATTTCCATGTGTCTCCATTGGTCTTTGAACTGCCAGGCATAGGCAACTAAGTAAGTACCATCTCAGAAACAGGACTGTTTATATCCTCTCCTCACTCTTAACATGCCTGTGCAGTCTGAGCCACAGATTGACCCTTATTGATCTGATTTGACTACACTTCTGTGGAGCAGACAAACAGTGCAAGAGAATCCAGGGACTCTGATTCACAGTACCTTATTTAGATTCCTAGGTAATAATTCTTATTTGCATTAATCACATTCATCAGCACACCCGAGGCCGCCTCTTGCCTTATATGCATTCCTGTTCCTGACAACGGAACAAAAAGGTATCTGCTCTGAAGAAAGAGTGGTTTAAGTATATTGACACTGGATACTTAATAGTTGCAAAACTTAACTATTAGAAAGAAGACGTTTTTTCAAATCAATGGCTCACGCATTACTGTAAAATATATCGATTAAAAACAAAGCATAATGTTAGTCATTTAGTCAGTAGAGTGATGCAATACTGAAATAAATTTGTCCTTTGACTTTTGCATTAACCTTTTATTGACTGCTTGCATACTCATAATTAACACATACTTTAGCTAGCTTGGTTAATTTTAGCATTGTGATCAGTGTCCTCTAATGTAGATGACACCCTGATCATCAAAAATCAGTGCAGCCCAGGGAACCGTAACCAGGCAAGTGTCTGTCTTGGTGAATGTGCACCTGCCCGTGGGGATATCAGCCACCTTCCAGGGAAAGCATCATGTGTTGTTGTGCAAATAGTCAAACAGTCATACAACTGTTTGTCATCACTTAGTTGAACATTGGTAAGTATTAATGAGCAAAGTCCATTTATCAAAAACAGACAAAAAGGTTATGAAAAAATCTGAGAACTTTAGAGGGTAGAGGTAGTGAGAATGTGCACTTCAACAGTAACTAGAAATGGGCTTTTTTAATTGAAACTGTCACCAGTCTTGATTGTTTTAGTAAGAAAGTAGGGACCATGGAGTTTTTTACATTCTATAAACAAACAATTCTTTCTATAATATGTTGTTGAACACTTATTGTCAAGGTGTTGCAGCTAAATTGCTCTGAAATATATCATGGTAGTTTTCCTGTTCTCCAGCTGCAGATGAAGTATTGAAGGCATCTGTTCTGTATTTTAGAGCTTGTGTGATTTCCACTCTTTACACATTTTTTACATAAAATATGCACAAGTTAGTTCTATTTTCTTTTGGAATTTTGTCTCTATTAACTCAAATAACAGTTTTTAATTGATATGGAATATTTTCATTAACTTAAAAGATTTCAAATCTTCGTACTTTACCACTACCACCACAGCTCAATGTTTGCAGTCTTTTTTTGTCTATTTTTGTTTATCAGGAATTATTGTTTCTCACTCAGGTTAACTGTCAGATGCAAAGAATTTTAAATAATTCTGTACAATCATTTAAGTGCCTTTGATTGTTCTGCTTCAGTTTAAAATGTTGCTATGCTTTTGCAAGGTCTTCAGCTCTGTTCCACTGCTACAAATTAAAGACCATTGTAGGAAATATTTCTCCTGTAGAAATTTTTTTAATCAGTAGTATACTTATCTGAAAAGGTCTGGTTTTTGGACCCTAATTCTGAGTAAGAAAGGACATCTTTGACCACGTTCCAGATTGTGGGAGCTGTTCAGCTGAATTGCTTATTGGACTGCCAGGTGCAGTGGTGACTGCCTAGAACCAGCCCCATACCTTTGAATATGAGAAGCTTCAGCTGGCTTTGATGTCAGCGGATCTGACGCGGGGATTGTAATTTTGATCAAAATAGATGATTCACAAATTATAAAAATGTATCATTCCCTGCTGTTCTTGCTAGTATGGAGCAGAGCAGTAGAAATCCACCAGAAGGACAAAGGCACCACGGGATCGCTGAACTTGGAGTGTGAGGCACTGCTTTCCCTTTTTTATATTTTTTACAGCACATTGATGCCTTTCTGTCATCAGACTGGCACAGCAAGTCTGAGGACCTGACACACTTCCATTCCTCTAATCCCTCACATGGAATATGCTATGGCTAAAACTTCCCAAGTGCATGATTGCCTGGAATTTCAGGCATGTTCTTAGTTGTGGGGAGACCTCTCAGTGATGGCTCTGCGGGTAACAAATATAGAAAAGGGAAAGTAGCAAGTAGTGGCTCTTGGGCTGTCCAGGCATAGCATTACCATGACTGCTACCACATTTACAGCAACACAAATGCCCAGATGTGAGGGAAAAGCTGGTCAGTCTGTTTGTGTGAGAGAGCGAGGAAAAAAAAAGACATGAAAGGTAAAGAGAGGGCTCTGAAATGGTGAGGAAGCTAAAGGTTGATACATCTTTTCTCTCAGTGAAAACTGTTGTTAATAGCAGATGTGGGAGAGAGAGAAAATGTTGTTTATTATTAGCTGAGTTTTGCAGGTCACATAACATGCCTGCAGTATTTACTGGCTGAGCTTTGTGGTTTGTCATCTGCAATAATCTCTACATGGTTAATTTATCCACTTTTAGATGGAAATGCTTGAACTGGAATGTCTTATACTACACACCAAACTGAATGTATTATTTTGTGCCAAGACAGAAAATAAAGCAAGATTTTAAAAGCCTTATAGAGTTATGCTGTAATTAGTTTCAACTGCCCCTGCATATTAATTTTCTCCTGTTTCTTTATACAATTTGGAAAATGTCTTCAAAACATGATGGCACAATCAGTTAAGTACCTCTCAGAACTCACACACTAAACTGCATTTGCTCTAACAACTATTATAAAGCAGCCAGCAAAACAAATCCTCTGTTATTCTGTACAGTGCAGCTTATCAATGCAAACAGTTTAATATTTATGCTAAGAGGATTGTCACAAGTAGCTTCTGTTCCTTTAATTCTTGTTTTAAATAAATAATGAGAACATTTAAACACATTACTCTTCCCAAGGCCCTGAGGTCGGCTAATCTTATTATTTATGAAGTGATGTGCTACATAATAGTACTTAGTGCATGTTAACAGATGCTATTATCAGGGGCTGATGTGGAGAGCTGAAGATATATTGGAATGCTATGTGTTAATACTGTCCTTGTAGTGTAATGTACGATGGATTGAGTGCCCAGGATGCTGGTGCAGCAATTAACCACCCACCAACATGGGTGTAAAGCTGAAGTATGTTTTCTCATGGGGATTACACTGCTATTAATAATCCCCAGGAGAAGAAGACATCTTTCATTTGGCAACAGTCTCTTCCAGAGGGTCAATGGTGTGGACAAGGAAGTTGCATGTGTCAGTATTCTTAGAGTTCATTCTACTGAGATGAAAGACACATATATGTTTAAACCAACTTTAAATTTCTTACAAAAATTATGTGCTTTATAGAACATGAATTTTAAAAAATGTCATTCAAGAGATAAAAGTGCACTTCTGCAGTTTGGTTGTTATCTCTTTTAAGAGCTATATAGACCTGCAGTATATACCGAAATTAAGGTAATTCTCAGCATTTTTCTTTGTCTTGCCCTATTGCAAACATTAACTAATTAATCAGTAATGTGCAAGTTGTCTGAGGGAAGGGAAAAGAGAGGAGGAGAAATCCTCCTTTAACTGTGGCAATGTTTTTGATGCAGCATGTATTACAGTCTACCCTTTAGAGATGTGATGGTTACCACTTACAAAAACTTTCCTCTGCAGACTGCAGCTCAGTTGAATATTATAATGAGACTTCAGTAGTATTGATGAATAATCCATTTAATAAAAAACATTGTAATTTAAACATTTCTCTGGGGATGAACATACACTAACCTCTTAATTTAATTTTATTAAAGTTTTACCCACCTATTCATCACTGGAAGTTGTTATTAACCTCCATTTCCATTTTTCTTCATAGTATTTTCTCTTTTTATATTGTCTTTTTCAGTGCTAAGTAGGTTGGTGCACTTGTAAATCTCCAGAATCTACAAAGCTAGTCCGGCTTCTTTAATGTTGTTTAATCTATCCCCCCTGACCTTAATGCAGTAAATTCAGTTTAATCTTTCTCAATAATCTAGTAATACATTGGAAACCGGCAAACATTTAAATCTGATAATGGTTTAATCACATACTTTAAATAACAGCTGAGATAATGAAAAAATAATTCACCATATAAAGGAACACTAACTGAGTTTTCTCTGTGATTGGCTTTTTGAGAAATCCCTATAGAAAATACAAAGCCTACAACAGAAATCAACTTCACTGGAAATGTGCAATCCATTTGGTGTCAGAAGATGTCGTATTTCTTTTTTATTATCATCTTTCTCTTTAAATTAATGCTCAAATGTATCCTTGCTGAGTATTCAGTTTCTTGATACAGTTTTACTTAAGTAGTTTATCTGCTTACCTTTCTTTTCAGATGCCAGTCAGATGCAGCAGAGAGCTTGCCAGAAGACCAGAATCCAGAATGCCATCCCTTCTGGACAGATGATGATGAATGTAATATGCCTCTGCCATATGATCTAGAAGAAGTAATTGCTTATCTACAAAATCTTGTTTAATGGGTAGAATAACAAGTGACCTTCCATCCTAGAATTATTGATGCTGGTCATCTGGGGAGAAGCTTTGTAGTTATCGTAAATCTTTTCATCCTTATGATTCCTTGTTATTTTATGTGCCAATGCAGATTTTACCAGTCTTTACACAGTAGCTCAGTTGCTGTCTCATAATAAAAAAGACCAGCCTCTAAATTTACAGAAGCGTGTGTTTTTAAGACCTGGATTCCAGAACACCAGCCTCAGTTCCCTCCTCCTCCTCCACTTTAATTCCCATTGACCGTACAGCCCAGGGATATCCGTGTTTCACAGAATGACAGAATGGGTCAGGCTGGAAGGGACCACAGTGTTATCATCTCGTCCAACCTCCCTGCTCAGGCAGGGCCGTCCCAGAGCTCATGGCACAGGATTGTGTCCAGACAGTTCTGGAATATCCCCAGTGAGGGAGACTCCACACCCTCTGACCGATCTGTTCAGTGCTTGGGCACTGCACAGGGACGAAGTTCTTGCTTATGTCCAGGTGGAGCTTCCTGGGTATCAGTTCCTGCCCATGACCTCTTGCCCCATTGCTGGGCACCACAGAGCAGAGCCTGGTCCATGCTCTTGACACCTCCTGCAGATACTGACAGACATCAGTAACATCCCCTCTCAGGCATCTCTTCTTGAGGCTGAACAGCCCAACTCAGCCAGTGTTTTGACACGTTCCCTCGGTATCTAAATGTCAGCTTCCATGAGTGCCTAGAACTGTGTCTGGCCTGGCAGGTTTGAGCAACCCAAGCTCACACTTGTGGCAAAGCAGACTGCATGATCTGGGCTTCCTAGCGAGAGGCTAGCTTGGGGTGAACCTGCTGGAGAGCTTCAAAACAGAGCTGTGAGTTCTTCATCATAACACAAAGGGGCAGGAGATGGTGGAGATAGTTCTTTGTGCAGTGGCTCCTTCTTAGACCATTTTTTCAGATGAGGAATTCTGGAGGAGCATTCTAACAGAGATCTCAAGACTTTCTTACTGTTTTGCCTCGTGGCAACTAAATACTACTAGGAGAGATTTTTGATGTGAATCTATACCTCCTGGGCTCCCTGGAATTCAGAATTTAGTTCCTAACCATTGCTTTGTTTCTTCATGTTGTGAATCCTATTCTGAGGCCAGGTTTCCTAGTGCATTGCCTAAAGAGCTGATGGACCTAAGTAAGGCCTTCCATTTGGGTTGTTTTGTCCCCCAACAAATTAGATTTAGATTGTGTGATACTGGGTATTGGAGCATCAAGTGAGATCTATGAGAACAAAACCAGAAAACTATGAGAAATGAAGCTGTTTGTAATGTTTTGTAGTAACATGCTATAAAAAGAACAATTCTGTGTGGGATGATACAGGGTGCTCTTGAATGAGACAGAGAATTTTGATTTGATAAATTGCTATTTTAACTGAACTGCTTGGACTGGTGTCCAACTTTGCCACAGAAAGCAGAAAATCATTACAGCAAAAAAGCACTCAGGCTGTATTATCACTGCAAAAGAAGCCAGTAAGATTCAGAGTTTGACGTTGCCACCAAGAAATGAATACGCCTCCTGTGTTAATCTGGTGTTTAAAGTCTCTGCTGAGACCAGGCTCACCCAGAACACACCAGCTTTCTGTACTGGAAAAGTGCTGTGTGTGTGGATAAGGCTTGTACTCCCGAAAATTGTACTTTTGACAGTATAACATATGCCAGACCTCCCTGGAGCTAAGGAAGCTGTACCAGTAAAAATTCCGTTTTAGTGGTATAAAACTGTGTCCACGCCTACCAGCTTTTGCCAAGACAATTATGTCAAGTAGAGATTGTACCTTGTAAGACTTTTGGTATAGCTGTGCCAGCAAAAGTATAAAGACCCCAATCAAGTGTTTCCATTGTAGTCCTGGGCTTCTGTGAAAACTTTTAGTTACCCTGTAGAATGTAAAAACTCTCTGAAGAATACATTATTACTTAAATTATAAATTAATAAATAAGAAGAAGAATAAAAAATATATATATTAATAAATAAGAAGAATAAATTATTACTTAAAATAGATTTGATAATGTTACCTTGATCCACACAATTATCTGTTGTCTCTGGTGCCACAGATTTCATAACATTTGCAAATACTGTTTATGGGCATAGCTTTCTCTTTCCTGCACTAGCTAAAGCTGGCTTTACCAGTGGGCAAATAGCACATATTTGGATTAGTGCCACACTAAACACTGTTTACTTTGGAGATCACTTAGAGAAAAGCTAGCTGAAGATGTGGGAATTCTGCTTTTGAAAAGGCAGTTCTCAGAAACAGATATTGCTTTGGAAATGGGCAATACGAATTCAAACAAGCTAATGAGGTAACAGTGTTAACACAGTGTTTAATGAGACTGTTTATTTATGCTGCTACTTTATGATTATTTTGTGTTTAATTAAGCGCTGCTAAAAACCATGGGGATCACAGTATTGAAAGGAATCTGACCACCACAAAGGGTGGAGAAGGCACATCAATGTTGTAGTTTGTAGCTGAAGTAAAGGCAAAGCTATAAAAAAATGATTGGCAAAAAATTATTTCCAGCAGCAGTAAAAAAAAAAAAAAAAACAAAAAAAACAAAACAATCCCAAACCTGTTAGGAGACTGCTGGCAGTAATAATAGAATTTTTAGAATACATGTTCCTAGGTCTTGCCTATGCTTGAAGATTTAAGGTAGTGAATTAGGTGAACTAGTACTAGTCTCAGGGCAGTCAGATAGCACTTATCTAAGCCATGGATAGCAATGACATGGACAAATAAACACCTTTGGAATGAATAAGATTGCCAAAATACCAACAATCAAGTGGTTGAGGGCTCTATGTTGCATTCCAGTCTTGCATCATCTAAATCAGTATAACCTGATTGAGTTCAGTTGAAATGCAGAAGTATGAGAATATTTCATACCTCCAAAGCCCATCGGAGTTGACAGCAATAACACGAATAAGGTGGTGGAACTGTTCGAAACACATCGTAATGCCAAAGGGTACCCCAAAAGGAGAACACAGTTAAAGGTAAGTATATATAAAAAACCTGAGAGATCAAGTGTAAATTATTGCTGTGTTTAGATTATGTATTAGAAGCTGACAAATACTTTGAAGTTATTCTTTATTTAATTCAAGTAGTTATAATTTAGCTTGTTTCATTGATTCTTTAGCAATTCATTTATATTCCAGCATTAGATAACCCATTTCCTTTTTGGATGAGCTGGAAGACACAGCCTCTAATGAATGTCCTGTGTGTAGCAATTGTTTGCCAAGCCTGGATGCTTTAGAAGCATGAGGACCAAGGTGAAGTTTTTTCAAGGAAGAGGTGAGAGTATAAATTAATTTTTGACATTAAATTCAGTGGTTCTTTTAAAATGGTGAAGTTCACGACTTTTCTTACATTTACTTTTCATCAGCCAGGACTGAATTGAGGTAAAATAGTTCACTTGCACATGTGCGTCAGGCTAAATGGATTGCAGAAGATACAGATCTGTTTGCCTGTCTGCACTTGCCTTTAGACAATATTCATCAATTTTACAAAAGCTACTGACTAAACATGGAACCAGTACAAATGAAATGCTCAAGGCAAGGGCTTTCTTTTATAAATCTGATACAGAGTTGGTTTTACACTGATAGAAAGAAAATGTTGGCAGAAAATGAAAAACTTCTATTGTTTCTGTAATTTGGGGGATGAAAGATACAGACTGTTTTTAAGTATTTGATAGAAAACTGCTGTGTTATGCAATGTAATTAGAAATGTTTTTATAATGCTTTGTTCATATCTCTGTATATGAAAATATTTTATCCCATAGGTCCTTTCTTCTGTTAAAAAGGTTACATAAATAAATAAAAGTAATCTCAATACAGTAGATTTTAAAGGCGTAATACTTATGTTCTAAGCTTTACAGCAGGTTCTGAGTATTTAAAGGGTAAATAAGAATGCCATGAGTAATCACTGACTGGCAACTGTGCAGGATGGCTAACATGCACCATAATGAATATCCAAATCTGTTGTCTTATTATAATTTGAATATAGTTTTAGGTTCACTGGTAGTGGTGCAAGATGCACTATAAAGTCCTGCTGGACTAATTAGTGCAGTGGGGCAGATTCAAGGAATCCATTGATGTAACAGGGCATAAAGAAATTATTATTAAAATCCATCATGAAAGGTGACTGAAATACTGTAGTGTGTTAAGAGCTGGCATTGCTCCTTTCTCAGTTACAACAGTGCTGTTCCATTAGTCCTGTGCTGTGCAGCATTGGGTTATTGGATATTAAACCAGGCCAGGAGCTGATGTCTAAGCTCAGCTGAGAGCAGGGCAAGAGAGACGAGGTGAGATGCACATGAGACCCAAGGGATGTGCTTTCTCAAGGCCACAACTTCATTAACTGAACTCATATGGGAGTCGTTGAGCTCAAACTACTACAGTGCAGGTCAGGATTTCTCCCTTAATTGTTGCCACCTGGTGCAAAGTTAACTTTGCTCCCTAAACTCCTTTCTACTCCTGACAGCCAGTCCTCAGCTTTTTGCTGGGAGCTGACCACTCTCAGCTCACACCAAGATTACAGAGTTAGGAAGAGTGGTTGTTCCACTGTAGCAACAGGGATGAGAAGCTCTCATCCCCAGCTTCAACCTCCACCTTTTGCTGGACCTCCACAAACAGAGTACCCCTAGACATTCTGTTTCCCATTTGAGATTCAAGTTGCTGCAGCTCCTTTGCTGTCCTGTCCCACCAGGACAGTGATCTGACATAGGGAAGGATCAGACAAGAATTCTGTTTGCATGAGGTTCCTCATCAAAAATAGACACCTATTGCACTTCCCATAAGAGTGAAAAGTTCAGCACGACACTAATCTGCCTTTAGAAGGTGGAGCTGCTAGGGAGTGATGGAGGACTCTGGCTAAACCACCAGCATTCATTGTTCTGTAAGACTCCCATCCTGCCCTATTCTGGCTCACCCCACCTGTACAGGCAGAGGCAATCCTGAATAGAGCCACTGTTCTCTTTCCTGTCCAAACTGAATCTTCACCTTCAATGGCTGGGCTTGCACCTTCATTTACATTCATCTGTCCTCTTCATCTTAGCCTGAGGGCATTCATTGAACAAGAGAAGATAATTTATACAATTACAAAAAGACTGTGCATAGAAAGGCTTCAGAACTGGCTGAATAATGTGTAAAATAAAAGCCAAGAAATAACTGATAAAATTAGCACATTAAAATGATGATATTTGGGCCTGAGCACTTCACATATGTCATGTGAACTATAGTTTCTCTTCTTGTTGCTTTGGAGATAACATTCATAATCCAAAAGGATGTATTATGCTATGGTTTACATCCTCTAAATCTCTACTGGTTTTACAGGGCTTGTCCATGATGATTAAGAATTTGGTCACAAAAGTTGTTCTCCTCCCCCTCCCTGTCGTCAAATACTTGCTTTCATGCCAACACATCTTGGTCTGATTAGTCCCCTTGATTACAGGCTAAAGTAAAAAGTCAGGTGTATAAGATTCCCATTATCCTTTATTCCACTGCTTCTAAGAACAGGTCAGATAGAGTTATTTTAGTGAAAATGTGAACAATCAACTTCTGTTTACCATTAACCTTCAGTTTTCTTTTCTTAAAATCAAATCAGGGCTTCGTAGGCAGTTATTTTCATATATGTCCCTTGATCAGTGGAACAATCTGTCAAAAGCCATTAAAGCCTCTATTAGGTTGAATTGCATTCAAAGTTAAGCTCTCCAATCATTTGAAGGGCTGTGATGATTGTTTTTAGTATAGTATGCATTGATTTCTCTCTCGGAGTAGCAACATAACTCTGAAACTAAGAGTGCATGACTTGAGCATTTTGCTTTCCAGCATGTCTTGAGAAGCTTTGTTTCTTATGGAAGATGAATGGCTACATAAAAAAAAGGAAAAAACAAATGCAGTGAAATCACCTCTTTATTGTCACAGGTTTTTCATTTTTCCTAGTTTATTGTAACCCTCTAGGTGTAACATATGAAATGGGAAGAAATTTTCCAGGGTCTGTTTCCCAACAGCTTCACTGAAAAATTTATCTACTTGTATTAGTATTTTAAAAGTGGCTCTTTATCTTAAAATATCAGGATGCTTTACACTGAGAAACTGAGGCAGAGGTCAAAAGTGCAGCTGGGGTCTGAGTGCCGACACTGGAACGAGTGTTACGTAACCCTCTGTCGCTGGCATATCTCCATTACTTCCAGTTAATCAGCTCAGTTTACAGATTAAAGATGCTCTCATAGAACTTGTTGTCCTCCAAAGTTATATCTGAAAGTGGAGCTGGAATCTGTCCTACTCATGTCACATTTAGCACAATATTTAATTGCATAATATACAATATATATACACAATATACAATATATATTATATGTAATAGACATCTTTCAGACCTCCTAAGGTTTGATTAAAACTTTCCAGTGAATCTTTTAGTTACATTCCAAGTCCCTGAGCTCTCCATGGGAAAGATAGATTTTATTGGAATTAAATGATGCCATGGAGAATATGCAGTATATAATACAATATAATATAATACTATCACCACTCTTCTAGATCTATTTTAAGTATTTCCACTGCATGCCCCATAAGGTGGTACAGCTGCTGTATTAGGAAACTCTTTAAGAAAATACCCTGTTGGTATTTGTGCTATTTTTACCAAGGTGAAGATGAGTTGCTGAAGCAAACTGGAATGCTGGTTATGCACCTGTTAGCACTTTGGTCTGGTACTTATTTGGTAGTCTGGTAGTACTTTATTGAGAGCACTGCTTTACTAGCTATTTTGATGAACATCCTAATAATTTATTATCCAACATCAAAGAATTCCACGATTTTTTCATTGCTGTTTTTTCTCTTCTATTGACCGATGCCCCTTCTCTCCCTTTTGTCTCAGTGTTAAGAGTAATGTTATTAACAAGTTTTGTTCTTTGTTAGGCTGATGTGACCTTAAAGTGAGAAAACTTTAGAATTATGTATCAGATATTCCCTGAATATTTTCAAACCAATTTATTAGGTTATTTTGACTCCTTTTTCATTTGGTACTGCTACTTTTTATTAAGACCTATTTATAAAACTCTGCAAGATATGTGGTGATATGTAAGTTTGTGTTATGTATTTACTAATTTACTGACATTTATCAAATAAACTGCTTAAAGAATCTGTTTGTTTGTCATTTGCCCTCCAGAAGGTGTTAGGTCTTCTCTTCAACATCTCACTGTTTCAATGCATGGAAGAGCATATTTTTAAACCAACTAAGTTCAGGTGCATAGGTGACAAAATTGGTTTCTGTAAGCTCTCTGTGTGCCAAATAATGAGAGATAAACTTCGGTGAAGCAGCAAACTCAAGGATGCTGAGTCTACTCTTCAGTGGCACATTTCTCACAACCTGAACTGTGTGTCAAGTCCAAGTGCATAGTTATCCTCATCTGCCTATGCTGGCAATTTAATAATGGTAAATAGATAAAACAGATGGTGGAGAATTTGTTTTTATTCTTGAATTGATAGAATTAAATTCTGGTTATATGGCAAATCTTCTAGTAAGGAAGGCAGATTAATTTCTGTGCCTTTGGTAAGACTCATAAATGAGTATGACTGACTTTTACTCCCTGTAATAGTGTTTCCTTCAGCAAAAATTTATGTCTCTACTAGCTTTAGAACATATTCTTCTGGCAGTGAAACCTCACACTTCTCATGTCTGACATAAACTGTTACATTAGGTAAATAGTAGGAACTCAGTGCCTACCAACACTGCATCAGCCTGTTTGCGTTTATAAACTGTTTGTTTCATGTTTGTTGCAGTAGAGCTGGCAATTTAAAACATATGTAGTCATGTTAAACAAGGCAATGTCAAAGAAATGTGTCTTGTACGTAGACTAAGAGTGAGGTTTGTGATGTCCGTTTTTTCTAAAGAGCTTCATTTCACAGGTTTATCTACACCCACATCAGATTTTGTGTAGGTTTCTGCTATATCAAAGGAATAGTTGTCATTAGCTGTCTCTTTCCTAGTGGAAGACTGTCCGTGCTATCCCAGATTCGGGTGGCAGAGCAAGGCAAGGACCAATACTGCAGATTTTGTTTGATGCTCTGACAAGAGCCATTGTAGAGGACAGCAGAGTGATTTGATGTGCACATGGCTGCGTGGCTGAGGTGCACTGCAGTGTTCTGTAACTCCTGGAGTTCCCTTCAGGCCAAAGGCTGTGTGCTGAAATTATTCTGCATTAGTAGATTCCAGCCAAGAGGTGATGGAAATGTGAATAATATTGGCCAGGATGGAGTGGAGTCTCCAAGTGAAAAGTTGACAGCATTATTAACACACACTCCAGCTCAGAGTCAGCAAGGCATCCAAGAGGTGAGAAATTTGATTTCTTAGCCTAGAACATTCTTTTCTTGGCTTTACAAAAAGTTTAATTGATTTAAGTAAAAGCCAGGCAACTGGATGGAAACCCATTTGCAAAACCAGTGTTAGTCTGAAACATTTCTCACAATCCATTGTGATATATCCTATGCATATCCAGAAAGACCAAGATGAGTGTCCCTGGGATCTAGAGTGCCTTAAGCTCTTCCTTTTTTTCCCTTTTTTTCCCCTCCTTTTTTTACTTTTCTTTTCCTTAACTTTTCATAAAAATGTGGAAAACACATGGCAGTAGTGATCTTTCAGAAAAAAAAAGATGCAATAATCAGGGCCTTTACTGGAGGGGCACAAGCACGAGGAGACTCAAGAACAAGCATCTCCATTCAAGAGCAGCTGGTCTTAATTGAGGCAGAGACTAATCAGGATTTGGTGTTTGTTGAATTTTGATTTTTACCCTAATTCCATTCTTTCTACAGGAAATCTGTTGTGAGAATTTAAATTCTCCTTGAGGAGACAGACTTGTAGTTGTCTTTTCACCATAAAGGTTCTTGCACCCTGTTACATACAGTTATCACCCTGCAAATTAGAGCTTCATAAGGTTATACACCCTGCTATAGCTAAAAGATATTCTTTTCATTTGGTTGTGAGACTTCATTTCTGATCTAAAAAGTCTCAAGTTATATTGCTGAAGTTGCAGATGTGCAATTTATCTGTCAGCCAATGTCTGTACTTTGTGGTCATACAATCATAGTTCAAAGTGAGTTTTTGCTGAACATTTTTTAAAGTGTTGGGTTTTTTATTCCAAGATCATTCATGTAAAAGAACCATCATCTCAAACCAGAAGAATCACACTGAGTTTGTAAATAGGTAAAAAGAAGTAAAGAAAGTTTGCATCACTCTGGATTCTTACTTTTTTAGTGAGTCCAGAGTATAATTTTAGAGTTTGTAACTGAATCAGCTTATCTGCTAAAAACATATGTGCAAGTTTTCATCTAATCTATATGATGCCCTCTTTGCACAATTATATTTCATTTCAGCAGGTCTGTATGAAACTTGCTGCATAATTATCACTAAGATTTTGGAACTAACAGCACTGCATTAATTAGGTTTCTGTTATCCTGTTCCTAGTTGCATGTTAATTAGTAGGGTGAAAATAAAGGCCTTTCATAAGCCTTCATATTTTCTGTTTACAAGTATTTTGCTAACATTTAATAAACTTAATGACCTCTAATAACAAGAGGAAGTGAAATCCTACTTAGCAAATTCATAGCTTTTCACTGTATCTTGTGGCTTTATGGTATGTCAAACTGTAGGAATGTAAAAGCAGTTTAAGGAGCTGTTGCTGGGTTCAACTAGCTGCAGAAACTTTTAAGTTATTTTTGTTTCTCCTTTATTGCTTAACCTCTGGGGCCTAAGTCTGGGCTACTTGATAAAGCAGTCATTCAGGAACTTGAAACTATACAAGCTTTGACTGATAGACTTAGAACAAGATCTTGTATTAAAAATACATTTTAAAAACATAATTTCAAATCTGGAAATTGATTGTGGCTTGACCTGTATATATTGAAGAGCTCACTGTTTCTTCCTTTCTTTGCTTTACTGCTATTATTAGATCTATTGTTCTTTTACCAGAACTCCCAGCTGATAGAAGAAAAATCAATGTAGAGCAAAGCTTATTGGACAACAGCACTTTCATTAGAGTCAGGGCCACAACTAACTAAGACTAAGTTATGACATTTCCACTTTTAAAGGTTGCAAATGCTTGTATTATGCATTTTCTGATATTCTCAGGGGCCAGAGTCAAACATGCATGAAGCAAGCTTGGAACAGAGCAGTCTTCTAAAAAAATTCAATATAACACACCGATGTTCTGTACATGCCAATATGAGAATTACAAATCACAAGGAATTTTAGCCAATGCTTTTTTTTAAACATAGCATACATCCAAAATTACACTTCCCAGGATTTTATATTTATCTGCATACCCTTTCCTTCATTCATTTCAATGAGCTGCTGGACGTACTGATCTCTCAGGTGCCTATTGCAGTGTGCATTTGGCACTTGCCTGGTACAGAGCAGGATACAAAGGGATCTCTGAGGAGGCATCCCTCCCAGACACCATCACTTGAGCTAGCTCATCTTGGATTGAGGATGCTCAGAGGTCTGTAGTTCAAACACACGTCTGCCCAGCTAATGGGGTCAGAACATCTCCTTCCAATAATGGATTGGTTCTCTCTAGGGTAAAGTGCCTCTAAGAGAAATTGAGAGGAGATCCATCCTTAAATAAGATTTGATGCAGCCCAGGAGAATGACAATTACATCTTTTGCTAACACTATTCCTAAGGCAAAGTCAAGCTTTGTAGGAAACAGGATGATGGAGAACTCAGGGACATTTTTGTAATGTAGTGACTAGTAGATAGGTCCATGCTATAGAAAAGTTCTGTGAGAGAGAAGATGAAACTCATGTAAGTGGCTCTTCTGTTGCAGACAGTGGGAAGTGTCCCTGTGTGGGTCACCTTAGTAAAGTCAGGGTTATTTTCTTCTTGGACTAAGTGCAGCTGGTGACAGCAGCAGATATTTTTATCCAACAGATGAAAAACACAAGAGCCACTCCTGAGGTTGAAGTCCAGGGACCCAGCTGAGACGTACAGTAAAAGAGGCACTCAGAAGAGGCTGCCAAAATCAAGTTAGAGCTGCAATTAGAATTCATACCTGGATGGTCCTTTGCTATGTCCCATGGCATAAGTCTCAGCTGAGGGGCTGCGGTGGGGCTGGGCAGGGGTGATTTCATTGGAGCTGTGTCTACACCTGAACTTTCTCCCTCTCACACATATTATTTCCCCACACTGTGCAGGAATGTGCACACTGTAGCAGCAAACCTGCCTCAGAGTCACCAGCACAGGGAGGACACCATGGCTGGGCAGTAATCCCGTGGCAGGGAAGGGAGATCCCAGCAGTTAGAGGGCGTTAGACCCACCACTGAGCTCGTGTGTATCTGAACAAAAGCAAGGGTGAGTTTGTTTGCCCCTCTGATTCCCAGATTGCTGATTTTCAGAAAGGTATTTTCAAACATTATTCTTAAACTCAAATCCTGATTTTCATGGCAGGTCTGTTGCTGAAATATAAATTGGAGGTGGGGGCTGTAGCTGAGATTTTGCCTGTCTCTGACCACTTAATTTCCAATTTTGTAGTTCAACAGCCTTCTGCTCATGTCAGTTTTACATGCAAAATGTAGCAATAGGCTCTCCAGTCATTGATCCTTACTTAACAGATGTCAGTCATCCATTTTGGACACTTGCATAATAGTCCTGGCCCAGACTCCTACATCAGCACTAACTTGTCAGAAGTTCAAATTGCACAGCAGCACCACAACCCCTCCAGAAATGTGGCTGCAGCCCCCTGCTCTCACCTTCTTGCTGTCACCCAGTGTGGGAGAGGACACAGTTCTCCCTCCTACCCTCCTTGTCTCTTTCCCAGGTTTTTCATAGGTACTTGCACTAACTGCTGGCCTTGCCCCTATGGTCAGGGTCCCTTTCCTTGAAGAAACATAACTCAGTGGTAGTGACGAGACACTGGAACAGGTTGCCCAGAGAAGTTGTGGATGTCCCTGTCCTGGAAGTGTTTGAGGCCAGCTTGGATGGGGTCTAGAGGAAGGTATCCCTGCCCAGTGCAGGGGGCTTGGAATGAGCTGATCTGTTAGGTCACTTCCAACCCCAACCATTCTAAGATTTTGGGAGTCAGCTGCCTCTGCTCACTGTGACAGCTCTTCTGTGACTGCTGGTGACACTCGGCTGTCTGCTCCACTGGTGTCCTGCTTGCCCCTCCCTGCTCTCTGTGTGACACCTGCTGACTTCACCTACGGCCGTGTCCTGTCCTGTTTTCCCACCGATGGGGTGTTTATTTGGGTCCAGCTCAGCCCATGGTTCTGGCAGCAGCAGACCTCTGGGGCAGTGGTGGGGTGGCTGGGGAGGGGCAGCCAGGCGCTGTTGCTGGCACATCCTCTGTACGTCAGTTCAGCACTCGTCTGGCAGCAGGTCTGAAAAGACGTCTGGACATCAAGGCTGTCAGTGAAATGATTTGACACAACGTAGCACGTTGAACTGCAGATAATGTTTTATGCCTTTCTTTTTCCTCTTTGAGAACAAACATGTAGCTTCTTGTTGGTGGCTAATGAACAGGACAGAAAAATCTCTCCAGCTATATATTCAGAAGTTTGCATTCTGTGGCTAAGGAGGGAGTTAAATGTACAGATATCTAATGGGGTAGAAAATGATAACAAAGAGCTGGATGAGCAAATGAATGTGTACGTAGCTCTTTACCTCTCAGAACCCCAAAAGAGAACAAAAAGGGGCTGATCTGAAAGTAGTTGCAGGCTGGGATTTCAACATACCTGTAGAGTACCTGCTCTGTGTCTGTCCATCTGCCAGTGCCATTTGTGTTATAGCTCTGTAGCCTCCATCCTCTGTTCCCTTTGGTGTTGCCAGGGGTAAACAGCACTGCAGCACCAGTGTTTGCTTCCCAAGGCAACCCTCTGACTGCTCCCAGTCACCACCTGAGCAGTGGATGGGCGTTGCTGAGCACTGTGTCATTCCTTCTTAATTCTCATTTACTGTATGTACCTTTCAGAGCCTCATGAAGCAAAAGATAAAAGAATATAAGCTCCCGTAGTGTAAATAAAAATCTGAGTGCTAAGGAGCAATGAATATACACTTTGTGAAATGTACTGCAGGATTTTCTCTTATTTAGAAATGCTGTAAATCATTATTTTATGGAGAAGTAAAATATGTAAAAACATTTCTGTATAGTTCTTTTCTAAATCTAACACAGAAGCTTTTTTCCCCTTTTTTTAAAGCAACCATTTAATAAAGTCTGACACTTAGCAATGTTTTGAAATAATTTTTGCTGCTCTGCCAGCAAAACTCTGTCAGTTAGCTTTGCTGTGAATCTCTAAAGACAAATCCATCTACAGTGAATCTAGCAAAATTCAGCTCCGTGTTGTATGTCAGGGTTGAGGACTACTTGTCAGCTCTGGCACTGTCAGATTTTATCTTTAAATATGACAGGCAATTTGTTCAGGGAGCACTTCTGAATGACAAGATATAGTGGTGTTGTAAAACATGGCACCTGTGTGGTATGCCCTGCCTCTGTGGACATCAGAGGCTATTGTTTCCTTTGCTATTAGACAGCCACAGTCACACAATAAGGTGTGTAAAATGTTCACAGAAACCTTTTAAATAGAGTAGCAGGAAAGTAGATACCCTCCGGTCATTTAAGTCAGGCCATTTATCATTTTATCTTATAAAACACAACATTCACTAAAATGTGATGTAAAGAGAAAACCAAACGCTCTGCTGAGCAATGTCGATGCAAGCCAAGGGTTTGAGCCATGCTGTAACAAAAGAGGGTTATCTTTAAAGTGAAATGCAATAGAAAAATTAGGATTTTAACTCCTTCCTGATCAGACAGGTAACAAGAGCTGCGCAGAGGGCTGTTGTTGGCATATGGCATGAATATGGTCCCACTGAAAAATTTTCTCTTACCACAGTGGGGCTTCCTGGAATGGGGCAATCAGAACAGATGATGAAACATTAATACACCTAATATGTTTAGTTTAAAAATAAATAAATAGAGGGTCATTTGGGATCATTTTCTTGCAATATAAACCAAATCAAACTGGGAAAATTAAAGTGGAGACATACTGTGGGTATGCCACTGCCGAAGTCAACAGAGGGCTTTTCCACCCTTCAAGAGCCATATGTTCATTGGACTGGTAAGCAGCCTTCTGCAGAACATGAGTGTAAAACTGAGTCAATCTAGCATAGTTTGATACTACAAAGACACTGTATGCAGGCATATCCCAATACATCTGTGCTAATGCTCTTGCCCTGCTGACAGGAAGTGGTGTCTTTACTCTGCAGGATGTGGGAGGGGGCCAGCTCACTCTTTTAAAATTGGAAAAATATCCCTTTAAACTTTTGTGCTTGGCCTGTTTCTGTTACCAAAGAGGTGGCCAAAGTGTTGCTGACTGAAAGCTGAGTGCCTGTGCAAGTGTCAGGACAGTGCTGTGTCTGTCCAGTGGAGCATGTCCCTTACCTGTACAGGACTTGTAGCCTTTGCACAAGGACCAGCTCCTGAGCCCACCCCTTCCCTATCAGCACCACTGCCCTGCCCCTCGCTGTCCTTGCTTTTCTACCAGCAAGTGAAACTCCTTTACAGCCAGGAGAGGAGGTACAGGTCTGCCCTTACGGGTGAAAGAATGGATTTGATCCATGCTGCGCATTTCAGTTGCCCTTGGGGGCTAGGCAGAGTCTGGGCTCTGGTAGACCTGTACCATGAGAAGTCTGGATTATGGCCATTCTGTGTAGATTTTCCAAGTCCAAGAAAAGGGAAAGTATCAAATGATAGGAGTTTGATTGATAGTAACACTGTGATCAAATCAAATTAATGTCCAATGGTCAGCTGGAAGGCATGCAACATTTGGGATTTTACTTAGAGTCTCAAGCCCTGGAAATGAGGGATTCTGTAAGAACATTGTTTTAGCTTTCATGCAAGAAGCAAGTGTTTAGACTTCTTTACAGAATGGAATAGAAGTGAACCCTGCAAACTCAAACACTAGGTGGCAAATACAGTGGTATCAGTTAAAACCTAATAGTAGTAGCCTACATTCTCCATTTTTGAAGCCTGCCCCGTTAATACCATTTAGTGGTGGCAGTAGTGGTGTGCGTGTAGCTTTGGCATGGCAGCTTGAACAAAAATAAATGTAATACAAGGTGGTGGGTGATAGGATGGGTTTGGTAGTTAGAAAGATGTAGAATGTGTACAAACAGATCCCTCATTAGGAAGGACTTGGCACAGTTTAAATATACTTTTTTGTTTCTTATTATGAAAACAAGTAATGTCTTTTTACCTTGGTATAACTACTTTAAAGAAAATTCTCTAGATGAAGCAGAAGCGTAGCCTGTGCTATTTCTTCTTTGGCAGACAAAACTATCTGTCATGTTCACTCTTAATATGATTTCCCCATCTTTGGTAGAAGAAAATAATACTTTTGTTTTTAAAGTGTCATAATTGTGTTCAGATATTTATACATTCTCCTCAGATATTTTTATCTGTTCCTTTTTTGCATACAAGGTTGCCATAATTTTAGAACCACTGGGAAAATGAACATTCATCTTACCTAAGCAAAGATCTTTTGATGATTAGCTCCATGTTCTGAGATGGTTTCCATAATGAATGAATACCAAGAAGCATCTCCAGAGGGTTAATCATCCTACCTGGATTTGGTATTTATTTCATATTAGCATGAACTGCCTCTGAAGAAGTCTGTCTCTTCTCATTGACTCTGGAGAGAGATGAGGTAACTTGCTTGTGTAACTTTCAGCTAAATTTGGCTGAGGAAAGTCATCTTTAGTCACCTAAATCTCTTGACTTTCTTCCTGACATAGAAGCCTAGATAGATCACAAAGGTGTTTGCAAGAGTGTTTGCCTTCTCCTTGTTCACAAGCATTTGACCGTCTGTGGTATAACTTCATGGTGGAAGCTAATTCAAAGGGCTTTTAGAAACAAGGAGAAAGATTTTTTTGTAATTAATAGTGATGGATGACTGGTATGGTCACACAGAGCAACATAAATCTTTGTGTTATGCCCAGTGCTACAAAGCAGGCAAACTCTAGCTCAGGGAACTTGGGTATTTAAGCATAGGAAAGTCCTACAGGGAAAGGGGTTTAGACCTCATGTCCATTAGGAGGGCAAATAAACACCCAGTGAAGTAATTTTGCCTGCCCATTACCGAATATTGTACTCTGAAATGAAGTGCTGCACTTCAGTTCCACCCTCCTCAAACAAGTGGCCTTGCCAGCAGTTTTAGAGAGAATGTAATCAGAAAGAAAAATCCCCTCAAACACTAATGAGGCACTACATACATCAAAGTAACTGCCCCAAATCAGAAGCAGCTGTGCATAATTATCAGTTATCTACCAGTGGATTTTCATGAGGAATGAGATATAAAATACTTCATATATATTTCAAATGCTGTGTATTTACTGGGCTGTATGTTATGGAACTGTATAAGAAGTACTAGCATCAAGGAGGAAGAAGGTCTATTTTTTAAAGGTGAAATTTGAAAATTTGGTATAAAAGTTAACTGACCGGCAGTGAGAAAAGACAGACATCTCACAAACTGTGTGCCAGTGTATAATGTTTTGCTGCTACAGCAATTTCTCCTCTTAAATACTGTCATTTGAATATTGCTGTTACAGGAAATCTGAGATGTGCCAGGTAGGAAGGAGTAGCTAATCATATTATGCACTCTACAAATGGTGAGCATGCTTTATTAGTTTCTTCTATAGATAAAATTAAGTGATATCTGTGAACTATCTGCAGTAAAGGTATTTTGGGTTTTTTTTTGCTTTAGTGGCCTTCTTCCGTCCTCAATTTGCCTCCTCTAAGCCATGAAGTTGGTTATCATGTAAGTTGGGCTTATGTAGGAATCAAAAGAATGGCATCACACACACAGGAACAGCTTTCTTTGTTAGGGGAAAATTGCAATTTATTGATGCACAAGAGGCCACCTCTCTGTGGGCCCAAAACACAATGGACATGGTTATCCACAGCTGGAGTGAGTCTGAGATGACAGGAAATGGGAGCACAGGTGCAAAAACTTCATTTCATTCCCAGCTGCCCAGGAGAATGGCTTGAGTCTGTGGCAATGAAGGGAGCTAGAATCATGACAGGGAGGAACTCAAGGAGCCGGGAAGAAGCTGATGGACACACCTGAAAGCAGGTAAGTGGAAGTGTTTCTCCACACTCCTGAGTTTACTATGGTGTTTTGCACAAAGTCTTGCCTTTGGTAGGGTAAATAATTTATATATTCTGTGATTAACAGAGGGATCAAATTCAGGCATGGCCACTTTTCATCAGGACTCTTCCATCTGTAGGAACAAGGCTTTGGTACCTGTCTGGACCAAGCTTGGCTGGGGAGCTCTGTTTGCTCTGGTGCTTTTATAAACTCATTGTCCTTAAGGCTGTTGAATTTATGGCGAACTTTAATCAAATATAAAATAAAAATTCAAGTCTCAGAGATTGAACTCCTCAAATTGTTTTGTGAAGTTTGGAATGTGGCAAAACAAGGGTGACAGACAGCAGTGTCCCTTCTAAGGAGGAACCAGCAGGAGGTGCCCATCACTGTCCCTTTGGAGCAGCCAGCTGGTCAGTCAGGCACAGCAAGGGCCACGTCCTGTGTAGAGGAAACACTGAACAACATGGAGAGAGCAGAACTGTTGTGGTGAGGGCATAGGGGCAGGATTTTGGTGATAAAGAACTTGAGTTTTATGGGAAATTAGTCTTCGTTAGTTCTGCTGTTCACACAACTTCTTTCTGGTAAACCTGAGAAAACCAGGACTATCTCTGTTTTACACTTATAAAACTAGGGTAATGTTATTTAAAATGCTTTGGCGGTATAACAGTTTCCCGTAAGCTTCCATCAATTATCCACGATGGATGCACATTCTTAACTCATGTTTAACTTTAACAGTCAGTGTGATACTGAGTAGAACTGGATTGGGCATTGAGCTTTTCAGTCCCAAACCACCGGTGCACTTGGGGGTATATTTAGATTTAAATTGCATGAGTTTCCATTGGGAAAATGTTTAAGTGCTTTGCTGGATCCAAGCTGGTGCTTGGTATCTCAGTTTTGTAGCTTTTTGAGCAGAGGTTTTTTATAAGAATAAATAATTTTAACGTGGTTTCTTATAGAAGTGTGTTTGCAATTGTGCTATGTGCTCAGAAAAGTATGCCACTTCCGTACCCTAATCAACCAAGGACCAATTGAAACCAAAATGATATAACATGATTAACAGATGAATAACAGATTAAGTTTCTGCTGCTTTTATGAGACTGGAATAGAGGCATTATTAATGCCTGTAAGGAAAAGGTTGTTTTGAGAACTCTGTCCTACTAGAAATCATCTCACCTACACAGGTGTGAATTTATGAGCCAGAACTCCATAGCAAGTGGGAATTCATGGGTCTTGTGGCTCAAAGCTACTTGTGGCTTTTACTGTGATAAAGCTTTAAAAGCAAACGCTATATTCAAAACAACTCTTCAGAATGTTCAACTCAAAATGAGGATCTTTTTCTTGCTAAGGGACACATGTGGCAGGCTGCACATTAATGCAGACCTTAGTGTTACCCAGAAGCATCACAAGTACCTCTGTGGCTCTGCAGATACTGAAAGTTCAAGTACCAGCTGACCACAGCCTTCCTCCCCTCTTCACCTTCCTAAATGTACGGAAGGGGAACATTGGAAAGAAAGGTGATCCAGGCATACTAAAGTGAGTGTTAGGATGAAGAACAAATAGCTTGTCAAACAGCAGTATTGTCTGAGCTAATCAAAGAGTCATGGACTTATTTGGGATGGAAAAGACTTTTAGGATTGAGTCCAACAGTATCCCCAGTACTGTCAAGCCCACCACTAACCAATGTCATTAAGTTCCACATCTACACAGCTTTTAAATACCTACAGGGATGATAACTCCATCACTTCCCTGGGAACCCTGTTTCTCTTATTCCTACAAAAAGTTGGCAATTACATTGCAGCTTTATTTTATTTTGCTCTTCTTAAAAATCAACTGAATATCAATCTACAATCAATAAAGAAAGTTGCCTATAGGCAGTTCTACCTTCAAATCTACTCCATGGATCAGCTGCTGGTAATCTATACACAGTCAATAAGACGTGTTTCAAAACTGAGGTTTTTCTCCCAAAAGGCAAAACTGCTCTAATTTACAGCTGGATATGAACTGGGCAAAGTGTACACCTGAAGTAAATGTAATTTCTAATTTACAAGAAACTCTGGTGAAAGATTAGATCTGATCTTCTCTCTATGCAAGTAATCTATGGATATTTATATTATGATAACTGGAGAGCACAAATTGCTTTGGTTTTTCCTTTTGGGTATCTTTTTCATTTGTTTGTTTAGCAAAACCTGCAGGGGAAACTTGAACAGCTATAATTACAGTCACAGTTACAAGTTGTGGCGTCTGTAGATAATAAGCTACAAGGCATTTTTATTGTGCTTTTTTATTATTATTTGGTTAAAGAATACTTTTCTCCCAAGACAATCCATCTGTATTTTGTAGGAAGGAGAATCAAAGCAATAGCTGTCAAATATCAGTGAGATAGCAGATTTACAAATTAATCCCATTGCTTTGTATAGCCACAAAGATGAAATCTATAATTGGTGCTAGAAACTATAATTAACTTATTAGAAGCACTCAGGCAGCTAGGTGTGTAAAATGGCAGCAGGTGTGTAATATCATTAGAAATACACTGTATAAAAAAGCACCTCAGAGTTTTATCCCTTTAGTTTCATGCTACCAGCTGCCAATTTGATTGGTTAAGTAGTTTTGGGCCGTGCAATACTCTTTCTTTTGGATTGATGTGTTTATTACTTTTTATGACAGGGGATCCCAAGGCAGATGTTCAATAAAGAAACAAGCTGCTACCGACCAGAGTAAAGAGATAGGTGGTGTAGATGCCGGAAATTGGGAAAGTTATCATATGCGCTAAGTTGTTATTGAAGATTTTGCTCCCAGCATTTGTAGCAGTTGTGTTATATGCTCTTCCACAGACAGTAATCTAACAGGGAATTATTGAAAGCCAAGTGCCAAGATTTCAAATTCCACTATGTGATGTGGAGCTGCTACTCGAGCAGGGAGCTTTGAAGTGATAAAGATGTGGCCACGCCATTTTTTTGGAGCTGTGTGGGAACGGTGAGAGCTGCTGTGCTTGTGCAGAGCCTTTTCTCACCAAGGCACAGCTGAAGGTCTGCTTTTCCTCTGCACCTTGTGCAGTCATTTACATCGGTGAAACCATTTACGTTAGCACAAAGCGAATTAAAATTGTTACTGGGAAGGAATATTGTTCAGAATTTGGATAAAGGGTAAGCAAATTATGGTTGTATAGGTCTGGATCAACCAAAGCCAAATTCTGCTCAGTCTTCACCAATAAAAATACAGGCTCATCATATTTAAGTGAATGGGAACATACAGATGGATACATGGGCAAAACCAAAAAAAGAGACAGGTTTTTTAGTTCCTATAACTGTTCACCTCTTGATTTATGTTTTGCTTAGTGCTAATGGGGAGCGAAAATACAAGTTTCATGGCTTTTGGAAACTTCTGAATGCTCCTGTGGGGGAAAAGTGATTATTTTCTAGAGAGGCTTCTTGGCATAAGCCATTTCTTTTTCAGTGTTTTACAAGGAAGCAATAGACTGTGATTGACATAAAAATCTCCTTTTTAATTGATTTAGTATATTTTGCTGGTTTTGTGACTTTAATTTAATCAATTACAAACAGATATGAGGAGAGCTAATAATTCATGAGAGATGTTATTTTCTAATTAGATTTTTATGAATGCGCCTAAAGCTTTTGCCCAGAAGCAGAAGCTGGCCAAAAATTTTGAATTATATTGAGAGCAAACTGTTCTGCTCTGTCCATATTCTTTGATCCACTGCTTTCCTTTGGTTTCTTAGTGCATTAGCATTATCCCTGAAATAATATTTTTCCCCTGTGTGTTGAAGGGATGAGCATCTCATTCCTCCTTTCATCACCTCTGAGACACTTCCTGTCCTACTCTCGTAATCTCCTCTTGACTTTCTGAGGCTCAGCTCTTCAAGCTGCACTGGGCACAAAGTGCTGCCCTCCTTTCTCCTGCAGACAAGAAGGTGTGACTGTGCCATCCCAAATCTTCCCACTCCTGTGCGTGTCAATAGTTACTTGAAACCTCCCTCCTTTGTTTATAAGGTTGTGTCTTTCCATACCCTCTGCCTTTTCCTGGTGTTTGTGAATTATGGCATGGTTACAAGGGAGAAGAAGGGAATGTGTAATGGGCTCTTGCTGTCTGTTGGAGGAAAAGCTCTTCAAAATGAGACAGCCCTGAGGTCTGCAGGACTTCTCATGGCCTGAAATGGCAGATTTCATGGGCTGGGACACATATTCCAGGTCACATCTCAGCTCTTCCATCCTCCTCTAACTATTGAAGCCTTAAGGAGGAAAAAAGGAGAAGTTATCAAATTTAGGCTATTATTAGACTGTTTGTCAGACCAGTCTAAGCAACAAATTCCAAGTGCTGCTGTGGAATTCTGATGGTTGCAGTTCAGTTGACAGGAGGCACCGAGACAGG
Source organism: Eulacestoma nigropectus (assembly GCA_013397775.1). Lineage (NCBI taxonomy): Eukaryota > Metazoa > Chordata > Aves > Passeriformes > Eulacestoma > Eulacestoma nigropectus. Next base: position 831,615 of record VZTE01005381.1, on the reverse strand, counting down.
TCAGAGAAGGTTGAGGCTGTGTGGGACCAGCCGAGAGAAATGGCAGGGATGTGTTAAACACGTGAGGCAGAAAAGAGAGACTGTGACGGTGGAGTTGTGTTAGAGCAGGGGCTGAACATAAAATTCAAGAGTACTTTCAGTAACAGGATGTGTTTTGTCTGTGCATCTCAAAGCACAAACAAAGGCAGTGAAACAGACAATGCAGACCTTGGGAGCTGAGGAACATGGGAAAGGGCAATCATGCTAAAAAGCAATATGGTCAGTTGTGGGAAGTGACGTTTTAAAAACAAAGCACAGTGGTTGCTGCATTGTACAAACCTAATAAGACATAGTGAAAAATATTGGATTTATTTTTACAAGTTAAAAGTGACCTTGTTGGCCTTATGAATGGATTCACTTCTCACAGTACCTCTTAAGGGCATTAGGGTTATGACTAACTCATAAAAATAAATCCAATATTTTCCCCTTGGCCATGTCATATCCAGTGTTGGAATTCAGCTGTGAGAACTGGTGGGGCTCTGACTTTCATTTAGTTTGACCTCCTATTATGAGAAGTACCTGGCTCTCAATCCTGGTGGGCTGCAGCATAGTTCCAACAGTGGTTAAATCGCATACAGAGTGGAAACGGAAAACGTCCAAGAAGGCCTAGGAAATAGAGGGTCGTGCAACACAATATGTAACTGAAAACAACATGTGAGAGGAATAAGTGTTTCAAATACAGATAGGTTGTCTTCCTTTCCTGTTTTTCATTTGACCAGCATAACAGATCAAGTCAGGACTGTCAGTTTAGTTTTACACTGTATATGGGGGAGGCAGAATCCAAGCTGATGACTGAGCTCATACAGTTGTTTATTTCTGTTGGAGTCTAAGGAACTTTAAAAAATCCAGTCAAGAAAATCACTAGAGAACAAGTGATTTAAAAATGAGTTGAGGGCTTTAAAGGTGACAGGCACACCTACCTAGTATCTGTGATGGCACAAGGCCTCTCTTGAGCAATAACCTTGTCCAAAGCAGTAGGAAAAAAATAGTACAAACTGTTTTCATCACCCATGGATATCTACAGCTACAAACCTGAAGCTTTGTTGCTGCAGCTTAGTGGGCTCTGTTGATCACTGAGGGCTTGTATTGGTTCCACACATCCAGGTGACTGCAGTGTGAGGTGGTCACTGCCATGTATCGATGAGGAAATGTTCATTTTAAGTGCATACCAGATGCGCTTTTTTTATAATTCATGTATTCTTCTTATCTGTTCTGCCTGATAACCCTTCCCTTTCCAGTAGGCTCAGATGAATTCACCTGCCTTTTGGCTGAAGAACTTTTAAAGGCCCAGAACATGCACCTGGCTGTGGTCCTGGGTGACAGGTTCCAGGTGGCCTGGCTTGAGAATGGGGATTGGTCTAGATGGTTCCAGCACCAACCTTTCAGTGATACCATGAATCTTAAATCTGAGTTGTGACAGCACAAACCTCTGTATAAGCTCATTTACCCTGTCAAGAAATGTAGAGTGGGCAGAAAACCAGTCAATGACATAGCAGTGAAGGTGCTATGAGATTAACAAGAATGTTTGCCAGGTACAATTAATTAGGCCAAGCTAAAATAGAAGCAGAATGAGATTAAATATTTCTTGCATTGTGACTGTCCTTGCAGGGGTAAACCCTTAACTAGTGTAATGTGGATTAAATATAAACTCAAGTGCAAAGAATATATGAATCCATTTTTCTGTGTTTATCTGAAGCCGAGTTGGATTCCAGCTTTGGTTACTGCAAAGTTAATTTTGCCATTGTTCAGTGTTGCCTTTTGTCTCCACAAATTCTCTCCCAACAACTTGAGCAGCATGCTGAATTACAACTGTAGAAAATCATGAATGACATGCATATGTTGTAGGCATTTTTGAGGTTGCAGGGCTAACAGTAAATATTCACACTTAAAATATTGAATTTAGGTTTATATGCCATGGAAATGTTGGGTACCTTCTTTGCTTTGTTTCCTTTGCTTCTGCTTTTCCCATGATTCTTTTATTACACTGAACGAGTTCCGTATCTGTAACATACAGAAGTTGATGCGTTCTCATATTGCATTTCCTTATTTTCTCTGAACAAGTTTCAATGGGTATTATTTTACCTGCATCATTTTGGTGTCCAGAGTATTCCCATAGTCAGATCAATCATGGGAAAATTTTCATTCCCTAGGAATATATCGGATCCAGAGATGGGGGTTCCCCAAGTGTTTGAGTTTCAGCCCTGCCCTGCTGTGCTCTGTGCAGCACGTGAGCTATTGGCTCTCCTGTGGAGCAGCTCCTGCACCCCAGCGCTGCCCCAGGCCAGGCAACCTCTGCTTTGTGCATCGTGGCCACTGCTGCATTAGCTACCCCACACTGAAAAGGTGTGTTGACAAGTAAGCCACAACCACAGATTTAGATTTCTTTTATAAGACAGCTTTGTCAGGATTTAAAGGTGTTTTTCCTAAACATGACAAATAAGCCTGCTGAAGCAGCTAAGAACACTTATTTATATAAACTGGCACTGATGTTACCTTGTGTAAAATATGTTTAATTTTAGCCAATGCATATTTGAGTTATAGTTTCCATAAATATTTGTGAATACATTATGATAAAATCTAAAACCTTGGCAACAGTTAAGAGAAGAGTTTGCAGATAAAAATCAACATTGCCTGCAGTATCCCAGGAGATCATACTGCTAGTGAAGTTTAAATTAGCTTTGCCCTAAAATCTAAGACATTCCTGCAGCACGCTTTAAAGCATCTTAAAGTGTGAAGGAGTTAAGATAATTACTGTAGCATTTGAAGACAAGACATTTGTAAAATTAATGGGCTAAAGTCTGCAGTCTTTCATTCAGCAAAAAAAATTCCTATTGCAATTGTGCATTTATTGAGGAAGAGCTGCACAACTCAGTCCTCTGTTTTAAAACAGTAACATCTTGACAGAAAATATTCCAAATACTGGGAGGTGGGGGGAGGTGTGTGATTTCTGGTTACACAATGAGAAAAGGAGGAACATGGACCACTTCTTCCATCATTTGATGTTATCTGCCTGTGATAGCAGGCCCTTATCCCAATCCCCAGCGGAGACTCTGCCTGGCACCATTTCCACTGAGCAGATTTAGTCTCCTCACCAGTTTCTGTGTTTGTCCTCAGCTGTCCCTGGGCCCACAGGGCCAAGCCTACACAAATAAAAGTCGTGCAACCCAGTTGGAACAGCCCTGCAAAGCAAAGCATGTGATGCTAAAGGCCCAAAAGCCACATTGTGGGTGTTTCAGGGAAGCCTATTGCAAGTCAGCTCAGGACTGTGCCCACACACCAAGTGTGTGCTGGTGGCTGGAGAACATCAGGTTTGGTTTCATCTGAGAAGATCCCAATTCATTCTGTGGCTTTCTGCTCCACATGGGAGGTGGTGATGGTCAGAAAAATCACCCTAACAGTGAGCTCCCCATATGTACTGACACACCAAGGCAGGTGTGTCCCAATGCACTAAGGGTACCTGCAGGGGCTCCCAGCGACACTGGGTGCTGTGGCTGCTCTCTAGTATTTGGCATCTCCTCACTCTGTAGGAATTGGCAGCATGACCTCCCTAAGAGGACAGCGAGAGTAACAGGATCGCAGGCTCTGCTGCTTCACCCATGCAGGGGCATCTCTTCAGATGTGATGTGTGTGCCCTGCATGGAAGGAAGACTGGCAGGGCCATTGCTGCAAGATTGCTGTCTCTCCCTGCATGTAGGAGAGATGGGCAGAGTAGCTGATGAGAGGACAGGAATTATCCAGTTTATTACCATTTATCCAGTTTAGCAGGGGGACGTGAAGTGTTTGGTTTGGACACGAGCTCTGTTCAGCAGCTTTGCTCTTTCTCAGCCTTCAGTGTTCTCACACAGGGACATGACTACAGAACACAGATGTGTAGGAAGGGATTCAGTTAACAGTTTCCTTTGTGAGGTGATAGAAGGATGCAATTCTCTGTTACAGTATTTATAGGGCAAAGCACTGGTTCCCTGCAATTCACTGGTGCTATTTGCTGTAAGAATCACTGATGTCTAGGCTCAGGCTTAGGAAGGCGAGTGGTTTTCTGTTCAGATTGATCCCAGTCTGTTTCTCCTCTAAACCAGTCCAAGTCAGTAGTGCAATTACAGAGAAGACTGAAACAACTTCCACTGCTCCCTTAACAACAAGTAGTCTTGTTCCTTCCAGGCTGCTGAGATGTTTCATCCACAATTGGTTTTTAACTGAAGATTTTTTACAAGACATTCACAAATGTGAAAAAAGAATAACATGTTATGTGAAAATTTTTCCAGCTGCGTCTTGCCAGGTTTTATGTTGGTTATTGAAGCTGCTGGCTAGAAATGGGTCAGTAGAACTGTAACAGACTTCTTGGTTATTGTTGTTTGACTGAGAGAGTCCAGACTTTGCTCACCTTAAAAAAAGCCTTGCTTTGATTTCCTGACTGAGGTAGGATTCAGTTAATGGAAGTTAAGAGTTGGTTTGAGGGTGAATGGCTGAATGGGGAGAGGATTGCTGCTTGAGAATTTACAGCATGGACTCTGTTGGAAAATGCTAAGGTATGTTTCACATTTTTATCTAAATATAATTATGTTACTGAGTATTGGCCAGATGAAAGCAACAGTGCACCAGATGCGATTTATACACACACACACACACGTGTACATGTGCCTTTGATCTTTACAGAAAAATGTTATCCTTCCAGTAGATTCAGATGTGTTTGTTTGTCTTTTTCCAAATCAAGGTTGTAGTCAACAACTGAAGTTAGTCTGGCAGAGATGGTACTGAAAACTAGTCAGGCTCATGGTAAAAGTGTGTTAATTGCACCTTTATAGCTGTCATCCAATGCAGTTCTGTTTTACTGGACCAGCAACTGCTGGTATTTCAGTTCTTTCCAACTGTTATTTGAAGAAGTTTTTTAAAATAAAATTTTCTAAGTGTTCCTTATCCTTTTGCAATTTGTTTTTATAGTTCCCTGCAATATTCCAAATAGCAAGTCTTTATTTTCGTAAAGCCGACATTAGAAATTGCTTATGCAGTAGCTATACAGCTCATCAGCTTTTTGCAGGGCACCTTCTGTGCCTGCTCACGTAGAAGTTTATTGGTTTGAACCACATTCTGAATCTGTCCTGTGCCTTTAAATTCCTTTAGCATCTCTTTATGTACAATTGACATGCGAGTCTTTTACCTTTTTTATTGTGTCTGCGCCACGTCTCAAGCACCTTTTTGGCATGTAGTAGGAGCCTTCAGGCTTACAGACAAGCAGCTAAAGGAAGCTGTAATAGCAAAGCCTGGGACCTGGAGGCCTGGCAGGCAGGACTCCTCTGTTCTTCCCCAGCAGCTGCCCTTTCAGAGCAGGTTGCAGAGCTCACAGTCTCCTTGACAGATTCCAGTGTGTCCTTTCTGAATTGTTTCTTCCCTCGGGCAATCTGAAGGAATATGCTTCAGATGACCGTGTTCAAGCAAATCTCACCCTTACATTTCACTTTAGTCAATTTAAGTCTCACACTTTATGCTGTAGCCAAAGCCATTAGCCCATGTCATCCTTCACTGTAATGCAGATCTGCTCCTATCTCATTACAAGGTGCATAGCTCTACCACAAGGTCTGATACACACATCCAGAGCTAAACTGAATTATTAAGGGTTTCACTTAAACCAGCAAGACTGAGGAAGTCTTGAAACGCTGTCTTTAATGTGACCTGTAAGGTTGAAGTTCTTGCGGTCTCTCTGAACAGTTGATGTTTTAGTACACTCTGTGTGGCACTTCAGACCTGTATAATTACATGGATTTTGAGAGAGAGATACGTATTCTGACTTTGGACAGCTCTGGCTCTATTATAGCTTGGCTGCAACAAAAAAACTAAAGACCTTTTACTCTTATGTACATAAACAATGAAGTCCTTAAATCTTTCTTGTCAGATGAAAGCCTGGGCATTCCATAATAATATTTTTCATGTGCTTACAGTGGGAATTATTTTGAGTGCTCAACTTTGACTTAATAGGTCAAAGATGATATTCTTTTTATACAGATCTTTAATATAAGCAATATTCTCTTTCACCTCTGGCACATAATACAGCAGTTTTCCTTCAAAGCGTAAATTAAAGTGAAGCCACAAAAAGGTCATTAATGGACTTGGTAGAGTCAATACTGAGGATATCATGTACTGCCTGTTTAATATTAAAAGTGAAGTCAATGGAAGTATGGTCTTAATATATGTGGGCTTTGTGGATGCCGAGAGAGAGCAGAAAGTTTAAACTTGGGAGTGTGCAGAGAGATGAAACAGCTTGCAATGCAGCATAATGTTGGGGTTCATTCCTGAAAACCCAGGAAAATATATGCCTGCAGCTAAAGGTCAGAAACTATTAGTGAGGATTAGGATGGTGTCATCCACTGTATTTCACATGTGGAATTTAAAAAAAATTCTAATGGAAGGAAAAGATTTGTAATTCCAGAGCCACCAGTTAAACAGTAATATCCAAATCACTGGCTAATCTTTTCCTTCAAATTAATGAATAGAAAGGCCAGAATGCCAGAGCAAAATCCCCTACAGAACATTGTGAGTGAACTAATAAGGCACACTGTATAACTTTCTTCTGCTTACAGTATGGGAGGCTTTAAAAGGACCAATTAAAAGAGACTTAAAATGCAATTAAAGTGGAAATCACTTGGCAACAAGGTATTAGCCATCTCTCCCATCAGGTCTACATTAGCAAGCCTTTAGCAAGAGATTTGCTGGTGGATAACACATTTGTGAAGCATAATAGTGGGACTGAGCCCAGGCAGCAGAGAGGAGGCTACAGCCAAGCTGACCTCCAGGGAAAGGTCTGGGACTGCCTCTTCTTGCTGTGCTGAGATGTAAATGGTGATGGGAAAGAGAAGCAGTTTCTGAGAGATGGCTGCACTGGAGGACAGAGGGCACAACCTGTGGGATCTTTTTCACCCCTCTGATAAATGGTGCTGCAGCAGGGAGCCCATCTGTTTCTACAGCTGACAGCGCAGATTTATTTTTAATATCAGTGTCTCTTTCCTTGGGAGGAGGCAGGCAGTATTGCCATGGCTTGGTTTTGTCCCAGGGGATCCCTCACCAGAGGTGTAGGGAAACAGCCAGGCAAGGAGGTGAATCGAGACCCCACTGGCCAGTGTGTGATTAGCTCTTATCCTCAAAGTACAACTTTGTGTTGGGACAAGGGGTATTTCTGATATACTTAAAGTTTATATGTGTTGGAATCTGAGCCAGGGAGCCATAAAATAGAAAATTCTGCAGAGGTAAGAAGAGCTGCTTATACTAAGAAAAAGCCAATGGCAGAAAAAATATGGGTTTTGATTTTTTTTTTTAATTTAAAGAACAAATCAGTAAGTAGCAGATTTGTGTGTGTAAATCCAGGGGAAAAAAAAAGAACTTTCTTTGAAATGAAGTTAAAATTTCAGCCACAGGGCTGAGTTTGAAACCTGGAGACCTGATCCAGGCAATGCTCCTTGCCTGCAGGTGGGACTGCCAGCGCAGGGCCTTAGGCTAAATAACGTCTAATTCTCTCATTAATATTAGGTGATGAATGCCACAAATGCAGCCACATCAGTAGATAAGAAATGTCATTTTAAATATGTACATGCGGCTTGGGCAATTAAAGATAAAGTGTGTGTGTGCGTGGGGGCTTTTGGGTACTCTGTGTTCAGAACCTTGTTCAGTCAGAGGTGCGGCTCTGCTGACACAGCCCTGTGTCATACGTGTGTCTGCATCATGCAAAAGCAGTTTGAAATGTCTCTAATGTGTGGCAGTGAGTCATGACAACAAACTTCTTCCAACCATCTCGTGCCAGAGCTGATGCCTGGACAGGTACAGCTGACCACACTTCCTCCCCAGCCCTGGTTATGGAATGACAAACCCCATTGCTGCTGCTACAGCTGAGTGGGAGAGGTGCCTGTGACAGGATTCCTGTGAAAACAGTCAAGCCACGAACCAAAAGGCTGAGTAACTGGTCTGTGTTATTTACAAAAAGACACCTTAGACAAGCAAGTCCAGGATTTGTGTACCTCCTGTCTCCCTGATAAGTAGCTGTTAGTCACGTGCTACTGCTAATAATTTTCAGAAATGAACATTAATAATTTATTTTTCCTTTTCTATTGCTGATTATGTTTCAGACACAACTTGAGTGTCTCTTAGCAAAATTACAACCATGATTAGTTTTCAAATTTTAATAGTGTATAATTAGATACTTTTTTTTATGGAGGGAAATACCTTAAGAGAAGGTAAATCAGAAGCTTGGCCATTTTATTTTAAGCCACATCGCATGGATAACGAAGAATAACTGCATCATCCACGCTTTATCTCAGTGAAAGAAAGGATGAATTACTATTCCCTGCCTCGCAATGCAGCAGAGCCCTAAATGGCCACGTGTTTAACCAAAGCACTGCAGACCCTGACTGGCGAAGCCTCTCCACGAAGTGTGGGGCTGACATTCCAATTTAGAAGCATCACGTAAAATCTTAATCAGTGCAACCAAATTAGCAGAGGGAAGCTTTTACACCATGTTCCTTGTTTACGCTTATCATTCTTAATAAATTCTAAATGCTTTTACAGGTGTGGAAATAGGCCTATTACCAAGATAATTTTCTTAATCATAGACATCTTAGATTGAGATGTGACATTTGCCATAATTCCCTTGCTCTATCTCATAGCTTTCTGAAAGCTGTCCACATTCACAACACCATCTCTGTGGTAGAAGCAGTCTCTTGACTGATGTATGTCCAAATAAGCCTTTGAATACCTTTCCATATTGGCCTTGAAATAATTCAGATGTCAAATTACCTCTCTCCAGACTTCCTGACTCCACCAGGCCCCTTGAATATGTTTTTAAAGTATTTAGGGGGAAAATATTAAATTTTTCTAAGCTGGGTCAAGGTTCATAGAATTTGCTAATAAAGAGGCAGGCAAGGAAGATATTTACTTGGGGAAGGCTTTGAGTATATTTTGTGTAACAGCTGCAGGTTGAGACAGTCTTTAGTTTGTGTTTCTGAGTTTGCATGCCTCCAAGCTTTTGGCATCTTTGCCTTTTTTTTTTGCCTCCCGTTTTCCTTTCAAGACAAATGAGGAAACAATTTCAGCCTTTTCACACCAAGCCTTTTCGCATGGTCCACATATTCAAACCTCAGGTTGAACCGCTTCTCAGTTTGACAAGGAATATCCTCCAGCTTCTCTTTTTGTTCTCTTCAAAATGCTCTTACAGCTGAAATGCTTTGAGAGGGCAGAGCTGGGAGGGTCCCAGCAGCCAGGTGTGCTACAGGCCACAGCACTTGAGCAGTTGCTCTGCGTAACATTTGTGTGATGAAGCTAATCAGGAGAAATGAATCCTGCTGTTGTTTTGGTCAGCAGAGTCAGCTGTGTCTCCCAAAGCTTTGGGATAGTTTTTTGTTTAAAGTTTGTCCTAATTACCTGTTTGTCTCTCTCACTGGTTGTTGTTATAAATTCCCCATCACTGTTCTGCCCAAGGGCCACATTGTAAAATTGTACTGCCCAGGGCCAAATCTTGGCTTTCGGCAAAAAATCTCAGGTATGTTTTGGGAGCACTATGCAACAGTGATGGCAAACGGCCTCTGCCTTTTTCTGTGCAGGATTAATACAGCAGGCCCTCAGCCAAACCTGCTGCCAGCGCTCTTTGTAGAGTGGCTTTGCACATCCCCATCAATTGAGTAATGTGAGCTTAGGAGGGAGCAGGGGCTAACTGGCCTCCCCCTGCTGTATTAAAAACTACCTCCAGATAAAGGTGCAAGGTGAAAAAGGCTTTTATATGGAGGTTTTTACCCTGGTCCTTCTGGATAGGCCCACTGTGGTCAGTTCCCATCTGAACCCAACAAAGGCACAGGGGTTTTCTTCTGCAGTGCCTGGCAGAGAGCACGGCTTTCCCTCACTGTTGCTCAGGAAATTGTCTCAAAATGCTCCACCTTTTGGGGTTTTGTTGTTCTCATGTCATAAAATGATGATGAAACAAATAAGTGTCACAAGCTCAGTGGTGTTTCTGCTGAAACCTTGCAAGTGGGCATGTAAGTCAGGGGGTAGGAAATGCAAATAAAATTTCAACCCTGGTTTCATCTTGTCTGTATTAAGATCATGACATCACAAATACTAGCAAATAAAACTTTATCAGATGCTTAATTACTTAGAATTAGCCATTTCCATAAAGAGATCAACAAGGTTGCTAATTGATTAAATATTTCAAGTTGGGTAAGAAACTTCAAGGTCCAAGAGAACAACATGCGACTGACCTATGATATAATCAGATGGAAGTTTATGCCTGTATTTTTAATAAAATGAAAAAAAAAGTATCTGAGGTTTATTGTCTTTAAATAATGCACTAAGAATGCTAAATAGAAACAAAGGTAACATTAAGGTAATTGTGTGGAGTAGGTAAAAAAAAAATATTTTTTAAATGTCCTGATTTTAATAATCTGCAGTGTAATTATGCATGTATAAGGAAATGTGCTTATTTGCTATCTCCATTACTAAATTTGGTGTCCCCATATTCAGACCCTTTATCCAGTTTTCTCTCTGTGTTTCACTTCTACCACTTGAAAAAGGGGTTAATTGCAACTTATCACTATTAAGAATGCGTTTGCTACAAGCATGTGATATTTGTCAGGTGGTACAGAATTTGTTCAGAACCATTGACCTAAAATGCCCACAAGTATTGTTTCCTTCAAAATATTAGCCTTATCTTGCAGTGTAGACTCAAGCAATCTGAAAGGTAAATAATCAAAGAAAAGCTATTACCCAAGACTGCTTACAGTTCTTTAAATCAAGTATGTGTGCAATGGTAGAGATGCTGTAGTTAATTTTAGAAACAAGCACGTGACAGCAGTCACACACTCTCAAAAATGTTTAAATTCAATGATTACAATCAAAAAGTAATTATACACGGCATTCAAAAGAGACAGTTGAATGCACCTCAGAGATCAGTTACAACCAAAATCTGTGAACAGAAGGAGTGAGCTTGTATGACTGTCACGCAAAGCCCTACCAAATTACTATTCACTTCGATTAACTTTCAGTGACCGTGTCTATAGGCTGCTTGGTTAATGGTTTTCTGTCAATACTGTAAAAATGCTAACCTGTCTTTATATCTAATCAATTTTGAAATGGCTCTTTACATAAATGGTCTATTCCTTTACTTCATTAAAAAAAAAAAAACACAACAGAAGCAATCAAATAGGATTGAACTGAACAAGCATTTGTAAAAAAAAATGCAATAATTAATTTTAAGTCTGTGTATTTTGAAGTAGTTGTCCTTGAGTATTTTCTTCATCACCATTTTTTAAAGGGCATTGAAAATCAATGTTTCACTTTACTATCATCCATCTTTATATAGTAATAAATTAAGTGGAAAGTATTGATATTTTTGACTGAGCTTTTAAAATTTACATACTAATGACAATTGTACCCTTGTGACTTTTTATTTCTGTTGCTGTTTACTGACACTGACTAGAGGGAAATTTCAGTCATCTGGGGACCATTTTTCCTCTGAAGGAATAAGACAGTGTCATGTCTCTGATTTTATATTATGCTTGAGATCTTGGCCATAGTATCTCTTGTTGGACGTCTTTTCAAAAAACAATGTAGGCAGCAAAAGTGGTTGCAACATTTATTGTGTCGCTCTGTGTGTTCCAGCTATAGGGATGTACGCTGCAAGCACAGCTAACAGACCCACAGGAAAACCAGGGTGTGTGGCAGGTGACAAAATCGAGATGCCTTCATGTGCCCTTGGAAATGCAGCTGGTCTTGGGAGGAACAGGACCCCATCCTGGCATGTGTTTGGATCAGGGATTGAGGAATATGAAGCTAGGACTGTTGGTCAAATCTTATCCTTTCTGGCTATTTTTCCTTTGTTTGCCAGACTCATAAGCAACGTCTGGATTGTATGATAGCTGAAAAAACCCTGCATCCAGTTTATAAAGGAAGGAAACCTTTGTGGATTCTATGATCCTTTTAAAATTTATTATTTAGAGTATAGCGTATGATTGGAACAGGAAGTTCAGATGGGTTATTTTTAGCTATGTGTGAATACTTGAAAAAATTATTTGTGATATTTCATGTGAAGGCTGCAAGTGACTTTGACAATATTTGCTCCATCTTTGTTCACTTCCTGGGAACATTGAGCTCTTTTCTGTGAGTCAAAACATTTGCAGACAGAACTCATGACTGTAAATTAGTGGTGTCAAAAGTATGTGGTTGCCTAACGTTTTCCTTGCTGGCATGGAAATCTGCTAACCCCATACAGCAGGGAGAGAGGGAAAATGTTGCCTGACACAGGTGAGGAAGTGCTGAGCACGAGTAGTTGATGGCACAAAGAATATATATTCAAAGTAACAGTTGTGGAAAGAAACCTGCCAGCAAAGCCCTGGCAGCAGTTTGCTGACATGATCCATTTGCTGAGTAATTCTAAATATCAAATAGGTGCACAAGCTCACACTCTATTTGCAGGTAATTTGCAAACAGGGAGTCACATTTTTTTAATAACTTGTTCATTGCACGTATCTCACTAATACTTCTTTTCTACTGTTTCTTCTTTACAAAATAAATCCTACGACATTTCTTCTGCTTACTGCATGATTTGTTTAGGCAGGCAGGATTTATTTTCACTTTTGAATATCTTATAATTAATGAGATGAGTATCAATTCTTAGTTTATTGACTACTAATGTCCATTCCTGTGTTAGCGCTCCCTTTCAATAATATACAGGTGGAAAACAAATAACTTTGCACTGTAGGATAAAACCAAATATTGACAGGGCAGCCTTGCTGGATTTTCTGCAAGTAAAATCCACCTACTTCTGGATATAAGTTGGTGTGTTCATGTAAGAGTGTGCAAATACTGTACTGGAATATGTTAAGTGAGTACAGAAGTTTAATGACAAATAGCATACCAAAGGCCAGATTCTGAAGTGCTTTAGCATGAATCTTATTCCAAAAATCTGTTTTACCAAAGTAAAAGGCTTTCGCATAAGTAACTCATGAAGGGTTTGTAATTTGGGTAGGAAAGGGTCTCAGGAGGTCTCTTGTCCAACCTCCTGCTGAAAGCAGTCAGTTGTGGGCTTTGAAGTGGTTATTCAGGGCTTTTTCTTGTCGGGTCTTGAAAACCTTTAAGGATGGAGACTGTCTAATCTCCCTGGGCAACCTGCGTCCCTGCTTGTTTCTCCTCATTTCCAGTCCTTATGCCACCTCTTGCTCACAGTGCCTCATTTTCCCACCATGTACCACTGTGACCTGGCTCTGGCTCCATCTCCTTGTTAACCTCCTCGTAGGTTCTGGGGGCTGCTGTCTGGTCCCCCAAGGTCTTCTCTTCCTTAGGCCAGGTGAGTGCACCTGCCCAAGCCAGCTCATGCAGGGCAAGCACTCCATCCCCACCTATCTGCTGGACCTCACATCTAGTCTGCCAGGGCTTGGGCAGTCGATGGGGCAGGAGCAGAGACCTGCTGTGCCTGCTGCTCTGGGGTGTGTCAAGCACCAAAAGCACCTGCTGAGCCCCACCAGTGGCACAGCAGCACCTCTGCCACCGCTTGTTTGGCAGTGAGCTCGCTCCTGTAGCCAAAGGGATGGGTACAGGCTCCGGGGCAAAATCCCACACAATTAATTCTGAGTCCTTCACAGTGCTGAGTATCTCTCTGACTCTGGTGCCACTCCTCCCTCAGGTGGGTCCTAAACCCTCTGGAAGAGAGCCCTGGGACACGAGCTAAGTTGCAGTGTGCTCACAGCAGTGGTTTGGTAGCTACACTGTACTCCTTCCAGCTTTTTTTTTTTCCCCTGTGAGCAAACAGTGGCTCAGTCATAAAGGCTAATTTTCACAGTAATATTGATTGCCTGCAACACGTTCAATTCTAGTTTAGATTCCACAGGATAAAGACGCAGCAGCACTGATGTGTTTTTTCCCTCTGGAACTTGAAGGGTACTGGAAAAGACAAATACAAAAGAAATTGTGCACCAAGGTACAGACAAACCATATGTTAGCTGCAGCTCTCCCCAGGGCAAGGTGCTAAGTTTTGTTTACATTTTGCCAAGACAGCAATAAAATTGTTTGTTTACAGATGACAGGGAGAAATGGGATGTCCTTAAAAGCGAGCTATGCACGGGGATGCAAACAGCACACAGAGGCACAGCTTGGAGCAAAGTGCAATTAATGCTCCCTTCCTGGACAGCCCCCAACCCCCTCCATTTTGGGGGGTTAGCCAGTCCTGTGGGTCATTATGCAGGATTATAAAAATATTAAGGCTGATGAAAGTTTTCCTTCTCCAGTTTCCCAGTGAACTATGTATTGCGCTATTAGATCCACTAACCAGGATGTGCCTCGCAGCCCTGTCTGTGTGCAGAGGACAGAAAATATGAGAGGTGTGGAGAAGGACTCACTTTCATCAAAGTATCAGTTTCCAGGATAGTTTGGAAGCCCACAGCATTATTGTATTACACATTGCACAGAAGCGTGCCTTGTTCATTTTTTTTAGTGTTTTAGAAATAAAAGACTTTTCTTCCAAATTGCGCTGGGAGGCAAATTCTTCAACAGTGTAATAGAAAATGTTAGACAATATTCCTTACTGGAGCTATTGACATTTTTGGTAGTCGTGACACTTTGATTTTTCTCAAAACATATGGATCAAGCCTGAGTGTGTTATTGGACAGGAAGACCTGATGAAAGGCCTTCCTTTATCTTTCTTTGTATTTTTTTTCCCCCTCTGTTTGTTCATGGCTTTCTCTCTGAATATAATCGTGGTTTTCTTATGCTGCCCAGGGAGTCGTTATTGCCTTACTAAATATTTTATAGTGCACAGTGCACCATACCTGCCAACTGGTTATTATTTGTCATATGAAAAAAAAATCAGGGGTAGCATCTGAAAAGGAGTGTGTGTTAAAATTTCAAAACTACACACAGAATAATTTTAAACCCTTAAATTGGATGTCAGGCTGGGTTCGGTTTTTGGTTCGAATTTTTTTTTTGTTTGCTTGAAAAAAGGTCTGTATGGTTTTTGGGGAGGTTCCCTTCTCTTTTTGGTATGTGCGCCTCTCTGATTCCAAGCACTTGTTTCCTCACAGTTTCACTTCCTATTTGTTCAAAAGCGAAAAGTTCAAAGCCACTCTGGCAGCTGAGGGAAAAGCTTGCTGAATACTAACCCTCAAGTGTCTGTCTTGTCCTGACCTTGAGAAAGTAGCAGTAAACTCTTCTATTGCAAACACCACATGTGTGTTTTGTTAGACCAGGTTAGGAGGGGTCAGAGCTCACCTGAGGCTTGGACTGCAGATTTGGACTGCTTTTCAGCAGCATAATGTATTTTTAAAAAGGGACATTCTCGCCTTTGTATGGGCCTAATATGGGCTCTGTTTAAAAACCTGTCAAAATCCCAAACACACACTCCATAAAATATAAATAAGTACTTACTGTTTGCAGATGTTGCTTGTTTTTCATAATGTTTGTATTTGAAGTCCCGAATCCCCGCTTCCTGTCAGAGCCAGCCCTGTTGCTTTAGTCCATTTATTTCTGAAGGAACGGGAAGAACTTCAAAATGCAATTTCTCAAGGAAGACACTTTCTGTCAGACCTGTCAGCATTCGCAGCACAATTACCTTTTTTCCAACCAAGGCTGGCGTTTATGGCTTTGACTGCATGCACAACCTCTCTTCCCCCCAGCTCAGCTAAAGCAGTTGCTGTTTTTTAAGACTCCCACTTGCCATAAATTGTGCCTTTAGGTTCTTTCAAAGCAATAGGATAACTTAGCAGACCTTTCTACTATTTGCATGTTTTAATTCCTTTGATAATGGATACGAAGTATATTGTGGGGAACAATTCTGTCCTGGGAAAAGGGATGGATCAGATTTTTTCATGTGCAATCTATCAAGCATCTCCCTCGGTAAGGTGAGCTCTGTCGAGCCATTTCTCAAAAGAGGAGAAAAAAGACAGGGAAAAAGAATTGTTTTAGAAACACAGTGACCAGCTCGCCTTGAAAGAAAAACAGCACTTCCTGACCTACTATCTTTCTGAAGAGTAGGTATAGATCATTTTTAGGGGACCATCAAAATTACTCTTAGTCCCAAGAGAATTTTCTCAGATTTGGATTGAGCTTCTGTTCTACCCACATTATAAGAAGCAGTGCTTTTGATGGTTAGCTTATCTGGGATTATTTAAGGTATTATTTGTGTTATTTCTCATACCAAAAATTAAAATTGTCTGGGTAGAGGACTTCAGAAATATTTTTTATGCTCAAACCCTTTTTGTGTAAGGGAGTGTTTTCCACCTGTGATGGGTGTGTATGAGTCGATGTGAACAACATGACAGGTAATTCCTGGGCATCCCACTGCTCAGCCTCCCTCCAGAACCCCACAGCGCTAGGACTGTGTCTTTTTTGCAATGTGTATTTCCCCAGTCAGTGAGGAAATTTTACCTTCCTGTGCCTGCTTTAGCCACCATTTTTTTTCTATAAACTTCCTTTCTCTTAGTGCCTCCTCTCTCGGGTTAACCTCTCCTCTAGCAGCAGGCTCTTTAGTGTGCAATGCCACCACACTGCTGGCAAGGAGAGGGGGAGAAGAAAAGCCTCTCCTTTGTATTACAAATTCAAAGGGTCATTATTCCATCGTTCCCTATGGACGAATGTGTGAAGATTATTGTGGGAAGTTAGTATTTATTCTGAAGCCCTAATATGATCCTCTTGAACATTTTAATAATGCATTCTCTGGGGTCCATGCTGCAAGTGTTTAAAAGGAAGCAATATGCGTTAGTGCTGGATGGCTGCTGCTTTGCTGGAATAGTCTAAGTTGTGGGGTTGCTTTTGATCAGTCCATGCTTAAAAAAAACCGCAGAAGTCCCTTTGCCCCCTTCTTCACCAGCCTGGAGTTCTTTTATCAGTTACATTGATCTAGAAGCAAGAACAAGGCCACAGTATTATATGTCCACATTTGTTACACTGATTTACGAGTTTCTTAATTCTAAGACCCTTACCTTATCAATGGCCTCAGGAAGTGCTAAATCCCTGATATTAAGCAGAGAAAGAAAATGTTTAGAATCAAAATAAGTGGGGTTTTTGATTTTTTTTTCTTGGCGACAAATACAGGATAAACAGTGTTCACTTGCAATTTGCTACTTTCCCTGTAATTTTAAAGCTTCTCTAATATGCATTGTTTCTGTAGGATCTGATTATAAACATATGTGTGGGACGATGCACATGCACGCTCAGATCAGGTCAGTGGAGTTTTCTTCATCTTTAAAGCTCAAAAACCATAAATCAAGATGAAAATACTCCAGCCAGGAGCTTTACCAATTGATACAATTTTAAAATAGACCACTGCTAAGGCTTGGGGGAAAGCTGACATGATGACTTTTATAATAGCAGAACGTTTAAGGTTATAGAAATAAAAGGAAGAGGATGAAATCAGTCGCGTTGATCTTAGCCTGCAGGCTCTCTCAGCTAACTCGAAGCTCCAGCAATTATTTCTGCTCTGGCTTTTCCCCCTTTTTTTCAGCAGTCTGTTTGAAATGAAGCAGAACCAGGCATGGCAAGCTTATCAGTGTCGTTAGCTGACAGGGAGCACATCACACCTGCTTTTACTTGCTAGTTTTTCAGGCACTTTATGCCACAGAAGAATGTTGATTTTGTTCTTATAATGTGTAAAGATTCATTTATTTCACCTTTTGAACTTGGCAGAGCCACTCAGTTTTGATGGGAGTTTGTTTTCAACCTGGCATTTGGAAAATCCTGGCAATTACTGGACTGTGGCCCAAGGCTACCTTGATAAAATATAGAGATGATCAAACCCAACAGACTATGGGTCTGACCCAGTTAAAGTACCCAGCCCACTGAGAGCCTGTGGGACTAAGACTGAGGCTCAGATGTGCCAGTGTCACCTTGGTCATGGTACAGCTGTTCCCATGGATGCCCACCAAAGCATCAGGACATGGTCAGGGCTCAGAACCCTGCAGGACCAGTGGAAGAGTCCTGGGTAGAAATGATAGCAAGGATAGGGCCAGGAAGCTCCTCTTCATACTTGTCACCTTTGGGGGTTTTACTCTTACCTGAATTTTCTAATTTCTCCTCCGAGAAAATCTTGAGTGTTACAGCTGTTGCCTGATGTTTAATTATTTTAGCGGCTCCTACCCAGCTTGTTATGGAATCGTGCAAGATTAGGAGGCTCATAATCCACGATAAGAGGTCTAACCCATCTTTTCCAAAAACCTGTTCTCATCTGTGGTACAGATAGGTCATTCTTTCTGTGCTTTGCAGTCAGGCCCATCTAATCACACTGCTCAAGGAGCAAAGGAATTCATTCACCGAAAGGGTCCCATTACAAGATATTCTGTCATCTCCATTTTAAACCTGTGAAAGCCTTATTTTGAGTGCCACTGCCAAATGTGATAACAGGAGTCTTGCACTGCTGAAGAGAGCTCAAGTATCTGGGATCAGTGCTATGTAATTGTTCTTACACAGACCTACTTTCAGTTGCACAATGATGCTCGCAGGATTTGAGCTTGTAACATTGAAAGCAGTAGGATCCTCTCTGCTGACTTTTAATGAGAACAGCTCAGACCTTCACTAAAGCTGGCACTCAGGCAAAAGATTTCAAATATTTCTTGCAGCTATTGTTGTTTTCTAGCCAAACAACCTACTAGTGACAATTTTGTAGCTATCAAATACTTGCAGATAACTGGCTAATAGACAGACATACCATGTCTAAATTCCAGGTGCTCTTTCAAAGCTGGTACCATGTCAGAGCCCTGCTTTCCAGACGCAGGCAGTCAGGTTCTGAATATATCCTTACTGATGTGATCCCCTTACATTTGGTCTTTGGGAGTGAATCTCATTGAAGAAATTCAGAATAAATCGGGACCGTGAGCCTATAATGTGAACATACCCAGTCACACTCTCTAAATGGCGAGAAATAAAAGCCAGGGAAAGTGCCAGATGTAGAAGCATTTCCAGGGATTGTTTGCTTAGAGAACAGCTAAATATTCATATACAGGTGAAATAATTAGATGTGCCCGAGATGGAATCCTTGGCACAATATAAGCTATTTTAATAAATTCCTGCAATCAAATCTAAATTACAAAACAAAGCGCTCAGGTTGTTTATAGGAGTGAGGGGAGCTGATCAAGGGCTGGGATGTGCCATGACCTGGCAGCTCTGTGTTGCCCTTGGGGGGAGCCTGGCTCCCTAAATCATCTTTTCCTTCCTCCACTCCTCGTGACAGACTCTGTCGGAAGGTGTATTCTTCATAGCCCCTGTGGGCTATAGAGGAAAGAGGGAGAAGCCTGAGGCTGTAGGAACCCTTACACTCTCTCCAGCTTTACTACATGGGACATAATGCCTGTACTCCTGGGCAAAGATGCAGACAAAACGAAGGGCTGAAACTTTTATTTTTAGCTAAGTTTGTGGAACCCAAGAAAATATTGCTGGGAATGACCTCAGGGAGGTGTCTGTTGAAAAACCTGGGCTTCAGGAAGGGCTGTGGTCTGTGTGGGCAGGATTTGGCTCTTTGTCTTAATTTGAGGAGTGTCTGTGACTCCACCTAATGCTTATTTTCCTGAGTTCAGTGATAAATATCTCAAAGGACTATATGATAGACATGCAACAGAAACAATTTAAGTGCTGCTTATAGTGTCATGAAACAAAACCAGATTCTCTGCCAGCTGCTTCCTTTATCAACTGTTCTGGGAAGATTTTCCTGTATTTTAAAGCACGTGGCTGTTTCTTAAAGCACCAGGCAAGGGTTTTTAATGAACCTGGATAATTTACTGGTTTATTTGGTTAATTGTCAGTGTCAAAATCATATTTTAAAAAACCCCAAACCTAAAAATACTTCTTTTAGCAGGTGATAATTCAGCAGTATTACTGCATTATTATTGCTCAGCAGTATTACTTAATGCATTATTCTTCTGTTTGTAAGGTATTTTAAATCTGAAACAGTTAATCCAGGAATGTCTGAAATTGCACCATTAAAGATGAGATTATGGATGAAACGATGTTTGTAAATGGGTATTCCAAGGTCGCTTATTTTCTGGACCTTTTCTCATCCTCCTTAAAGAATGCCTTGTGAAAAGGACTGGGCTGCAAATGCACAGTATTTACTCCCTCCTTTCTCCACCATTCACAAGTGTTCAGATTTTCTAGACTATGTATAAGGGTTAAAGAGACTGTAAATATGCCAGGAAGTTTATAAGTCTGATACCATTCCACGATCAGCTGTAACTGTCCAGCATAATATGTTACACACAGGCATAAAATATGCTTCTCTGTGCCTTTATAGACTATGTCTTGATGAATATTTATTGCATCTCATTATTGCAAAATGTTCCTGCAAAAGCATCTGATTGACAATTAGTTTATTGCTGTTTGGTATCATTTTTGCTTCGGCAGAGCCTTAAAAACTGACAAGCATTTTATTATCTATATTTGGCTACAGAAAGCTTCTGAAAATTTGTTGAAAATGTATACATTTGAAAAAAAAAATTACCTAAAGCAAAGTAATCTTTGTTTGACCTTAGGTTATATTTTGTGGTATCCTAATACCACCTCCATTATTCGCTTTAGTTTAAACTAATGGGCTGATATTATGCTGGGCAACTTTAATTAGGGCGTCTATTGCTTAGTAGGCAGCATTTTTGCTTTCAGGCAAGTATGTTGTACAGTGGAGACTTAATTCCTGTTTAGGGAGAAACCATAATACATCTCAGTTGCCAAGTGCATCGTAAGCAACCACTCTTAGGGAAAAAAAAAAATTAAAAAAGTATTCTCTCCTAGATACAAAACACCCATAATCCTATTAATGTAAATGAGTGATTACACATGTGCATATCACTGGGGAAATACATTGTCAGGAGGTGCCAGAATTTTAGATGAGATATAAATAGCACATGGTATATCATTTAATGAAGAACCCAAATATTCCCAAGAAGAAAGTTCTGTGTTACTGTCAAGGCTGAATCTCTGGATTTTTATTTTTATTGTCTCATTAGAATTATAGGAGAAATAATCTCTAAACCTCCATTTCTATATTAATAATTTTTTATCTTCAGCTTTCCTTTCATAGCTTTTTAGATTTGCCTTGCAAATGCAAGCTCACATTTACTGGAGATTACTTTAACAAAAGGTGAGTTTGTTAGATGACATTGTGGGTGCACATATATTTCTGGAGATATTTTGTTGAAATGTTACAGTCCCTAGGACACATCATACGATTCAATATCAGTGTTACTGACATATCTGTGAAAACAATCGCAAAGATAAAGAAGGTGCTCCATCATGTGTTCATTTCCATCAAATTAATAATACATGAAGTTCACATAGTACAAAATGTCAATTATTTATTTTTTATATATGCAAAACCCAAAAAGAACTGTGCAGGAAGAATTTTTGTTGTCAGAAAAAGAATATGAATTTAAAAGATCAATGGTAATTGTTCCATTTTAAGGTAAAAATTGTTATTTTTGCAATACAGTAGAAGAGGCTATAAAAATGTTTATACTATATTCTGTTGGACATTCTGTGAAAGAAGACAGAAATTTATACTTTAGTCCTTTCAGAATATACACTATAAAAAATTAAGGTTTACATTGCTATATTCCTAACCCTTTACATGAAAGGAATAAGGATGGAATATTTCAGTAAAAACAGGCAATGATTTTTAAGTTATAGTAAGACATTAAGACTGGGAAAACTCAGGTGAAAAGAAAAACACTGTAAACATAATGAAGTTATTGATTTTAATTTTCTGCCTTTCCCATTGAAGAATGAAGCACCTGTGTAGGATAGCTGACACAGAAAAGTGAAGGAATTGGAAATCTAGAGCAGATCTAGCGGGGGTAGGCTTCAATAGCTTTAAGATAAATAAATTTCTTTGTTTTCATATGCTTGACTGGGAACAAAAAAACACTGAACTGTAGCATTAACTTAGTTGTATTTGCACAAAGTATACATGTTTAGACATATTTCTCATTGATATTCAAGCACATATATGTCAGTCAGTTTAGACCATTTACCAGTAAAATGTCATTCTGAAAATCCAGACTCCTTTTCCTGTTCACAAATGAAAATGACCACACAAAATCTCACTCCTAGGGAAGGTTGGAGGTTTAGTGTGAATTCAGTGATCATGCCCTAGATTCCTGTCTGATCCTAATCTCACAAGCTATTTAGTATCTTTATGCCAGTAAAATAAAAAATAATTTCTTGCCTATAAACAGACCTGTAAAGTTGGTTTTACTGAAGAAGTCATTATTTCATACAATGAGATCTTCAGCAAAATCGTATTTTGCTTTGGTAGCTGTGTTGCCAAATTTGTTATATGGAAAATGCTGAACAAACCAGTTTCTTTTGGATTGTAATATGATTTTCTGTGGAAGTTTAGCATTCTGTGCAATTGCAAATAAATTTTTTTTTATAATATTGAAATGTTCCAGTTCTGATACATTAAAAATTTAGGAAGAAATTTAAAACAGAAGTCATAGCAAAATGCCTGAGCTGCAATGCAGACACATGAACACCAAGGAACTGGAAATTCTGGGGTGTTTTTTTCCATTTTTTACTGTGTCTCTGACCTAAATAGCAATTTGCTTTATCTCTGTACTTTTGTCTTCTATCTCTACAACAGTGCTGTGGAGATTAATCCATTAGTGATTGTAAAGGGCTCGTATTAGTAGTGCTGGTATAGTCATGATAGTTTTAGAATAAAAGTGAGGCAAGATATTTAGGGAAGATTCAGTATCTCTTATTAGTTATAGGCGTTATAGACATTAGAGTTATATTAGGCGTACTTATGGAAAAACAGATAAAAAATGGGCACGCAAGCCCACTTTTCAGGTCTGAAATGCAAGCAGCAATCTTGATACAATCAGATGAGATGTTCTGGAACTCACGTAGCTCTCCCCTATCCAACCAGCCCCCAACTCCCCTGTCAGCCTTGGAGGGCCAGGGCTGCTGAGAAAAGCTGTGGGAATGCACAGCATTGCTGCTACCAGAACCTTCAGAACCTTGGTGTAATAGTCCTGGTAGCTGACAAGCAAGAAAAAGGCAGTGGGCAGCAGGTTAAGGGTCTTGTGCTACAGATTCCCATTGGAGTGAGAAGTTAGAGACCCACTTTCTAAGGACAGTCAGTGGAAAATGTAATTCCTCTTGCAGTGTGCAGGAGGTATTGCTGCCTGTGCTGACAAGTATTGAAAACCATTCATTGCCAGCAAAAAAAAGATGACTACATGAAGTCAAGAATGTGTGTACACTCTCATTTGTGGGGGAATCCACTGTCAAACTTTTTTGAGAAATATAACATTTATGGACGCTCATACGTAAGACAATAATGTCCTCAAATGAAGATCACTTTCTTCTCTAAAAATGAAGGAATGATATTTAATGATTCTTTGACAAAAGGGGTAGAAAAGTCATCACGTCTTATTTACAGCATTCTGGTGTTGAGGAGCTGTAGTTACAGACTCAAAAATGCTTCACTAGGCTCAAGAACACCATTGTGCTTGGTGCTATGCAAGCACAGCTGATAAGCAGGTCAGTCCTGTGAGCCAGGAAAACAGAAATACACAAACAACACTGAGGGTCAGAGCGACAAGCAGAGGTTTTAGCACATCTAAGCTATCCAGGAGTTGTCACACTCTGTATGGGTGCAACAGCAAAGAAGTTTGAGAAGAAATTTGATGGACACCACCTCCTATCTTGTTCTTCTGAAGGTCAGCTGTGTTCTGTGGGTGAGGAATTTTTGGGGAGTGCTTAGTGCTGCATGGTTGATGAGGTGCCTTGGGGACATGGGGGTTTACACACAAGAGTCTGGTGGCAAAAGCACAGCATCTGCAGGGGCAGGAAAGGGGGAACAAGCTGCAGGACAGCTGGCAAACAGAGCAGGAAGAATGCCACCTAAAGCCCCTGCCCCAGCTTCTCTGCCAAGTTCAGTTTTGGCTCTGGAAGTTTAAGGAGCTGATTCTGTAGGAAAGTGATGGCTCTTTAGGTACCAAAACAACTAAGATAACTCATGGTAATTTAAGTACAGTCAGAGGCTTCAGTCCTGCAATCCTTCTTGGCACAGCTAATCAGGGCTCTGCCCAGGGGGTGTACAGGACCACAGTCTGGCTGCTCACTAGTTGGTTGAGCACTTAGTGTTTTCCATCAGGTTTTTGTGGGAAGCAGCATGGCACAGTAACTCCAGGGATCAATATAATGCAGAGAGAGGGTCACTGGGTCTGCCCAGCTTCTTTGAGGTTAGATGTCTTGGGAAGCTGTGAATCGCCCTGAAAATAGGATTCATAAATTCATGATGGCATTTGAGATGGCTGAAAAGATTTTAGTTGCCTGTTTTTGTGTACAGACACCAAGCATAATATATCAGTGATATGGAGCTCTTGTTAGGATGCAGCAGTGCAGCTTCATGGTAGGCATTGCATAGGGCAGAGCTGCTGGGTGAGGCAGAGCCCTCCTGCAGCACCAGCTCTGACTGTCATCAATGAAACAGGATTTCAGTGAGGTGTGCAGCATCCCCCGAGACCTCTTTCATTATATGGTGACTCTCATTTCCTTTCTTAAGTACCTTAACTTGGCTGGAGCTCTATGGCTGCGCTGTGGTTGAGGGAAGAAAGACCAGATTTAATTCCTTACTCCAGTTATGATGGATTTTCCATCTACTCATTCCATTCTTAAGCTGACGTGTCGCCACTGACTTCAGTGAGTTTTTTCTGACTTGTACTATTGGAAAAAGAGAAACAAATCTATAAGCTGATACATCTGGAATAATTTTTAAGGAACACCTATAAAGCTTATCTGTATAAATTCTGAAAATCTGTGTTCCTATATTTTCAGATTAATTTAAATTAATATGTGTAAAATTTCTAGACTTCTAGTTATTTCACTTTAAAAAATCCAACTCTTCTCATAAACATTGCTATTAGGGACAAAACTGAGAATATAGTTATCATCTCTGACAAATGTTTGCATGAAACTATAGGACTGAGAAAACTACCATTATTTCCCTCCACCCCCCTGCCCCCGTTCTCTCTCCTTGATCCTTGAAACAAGTTAAGAGGGTCCATGATCTCTGAGCATGCTGATTCGATCCAAAACACCCCCATCTGAAGCACTGTAGGGGGCTGGCACAGAGGCAACTCAGCAACCAGCTGGAACGGACCGTCCAGGCTTCTGGGAGTGGACCTCAGGCACTGACTGTGACAAACAACCCAGCACAAGCACTTGCGATGATTTCCCAGTGCCTCCATGTAGGAAAATGTTTTGTGCATCAATTATTAGTAACACCTCAGACACGCCACACCGCCCTTCCCCCAGAATTAAATATAATTTTTAAGTCAAGCTTTCATCTACACAAAATTGCCATTTATCAGCAGGATATGGACTTTCAAAATTATTGATGGTTTTATGAGTGGCTTGAAAATTATTAACAAGGAACAAAATATAATTTTTTTTTATATACCTATGCTTTTCAAATCTCTGAAGTTGCATTTGCAAGCTCTTTTATTCTATGTGTTTGGACAAGCAATAGTCTCCAGTCAGATCGTCAGATAATTTACACTTTTTCAGCTGCAGAGTTCTAATCTGAAAATATTTTTTCTTAAATCAAAAGTTAAAATTCTCCACAAGTCTCTGGCCCCAAAAGTTCAAGTATAAGAACAACAGACGCTGCAATACCCTTGATAAAATGTTAGCATTTGCAGTATCAGCTTAATCTCTTTGTTTGCAAACGTAGCCTGGCATGGCTGTTCAGGGCAGGTGCCTGCTCTGGGTGCTGAGCTTTGGTGAAGGTGATGGCAGAGCAGCCCAGCCCTCCAGGCTCAGCAAGGACTGATACAGCCAGGGTAGGGGTGGGAAGGCAGCTGTAACCTGGAGCAGGCCTGTTGACACAGGGGGAGGGCAGCAGCAAGCTCAGGTGGTCCTGTTTCTGTCCAGGATTTCCTGGAGTGAAATATGTGCTCGTGTGCACCACAGATGGTCGGTGCCTTTGCAGCAAACCTATGGTGCACAAGGCCTCCAGCACGTGCCCCGTGCACTCGATGGTGGACACTTGCGCTGGACACTTGATCCGTACTTGCTCAGGAGCCGTTGGTTTGGCATTTCTGGATGCCTGTCAGCCTGGAAGTAGTTAGTTATGTCTGGGTTGCCAGAGATCCTGGAACGATGTCCAGAGTGTTTACATTCAGCCCAGGCAAAATTTCCAGGTGGAAAAAAGAGGACAAGTCCACAGCAACACCTTTATAGCCTCACGTAAAAACTTCTAACACCTGGAAAATGTTCATACTTTTAATATAGTATTAGTTTTATGGAGGCAACCCCTTCCCTCAATGAATTTTGCAAAGATAACCTCCTATGTGAAAGAAAAGCAACTTTTTATTATGAAGTAACCAGGTAGAGCCATTGTATTTATGCGTTACCTGCTCTCAAGGCACAGTGTGCCAGGCACTGGTGCTTGCTCCACTCCAAGCATAGCTCACTAGCGATCTGGGGTTTCTTGAGAAATTGTACTTACTACACACTTCCTCCAAAAAACCCCATGTTTTCCTGCGATTTTTAGAGGATCTTTTTGATCCAGACTGAATGGGTCCTTCTGTAATACCACTAAATTGCCTCTGAGTGTCTCTACAGTTCATCTCCTTCTAGGAGCAGCCAAGCAGGAATAATGCAAGAGAAATGAGTCACTGAAATTTATTGGTGTCAGCTTTGGTTTTGTATTCATAACATCTTTTACTGTTATTTTTAAGGATATTGCAGATTGAAACAAGGGAGGATCAAGTGTCCCAGTTGTGTTTAAAGGAAGTAAATCTTTAAGAAATTATTGTGAAACAGATGTTAAATATATGATTTTGAGTTCAGATCTGTGACAGAGCAGTGTACCTAGGGACACTCTTTAATAGCAAAATTTACAGTGATTTAGACCTATGGCTGATAAAGGGAACTCAGACTTCTTATTGTTATAACTACATAATGCAGTAATTTAACACACAAGTAGAAAAATGAATTGTTGAGTCTCCTAGGTGAATATTGTTTTAAGCCTATGTTTGCTTATTTTAAGACAGCATCTTAGTATCTGTGAGGTGAAGAGGTTTATTAAGGATTTCAGGTGGAATTTCAGTGACTCTTGACTATGCACACTGAATAGTGTGTACCTTTATCAGAGTGAAAATCAGACTTTGAGAACAAGCATCTTGAGAAGATAGTAAGAAGAACTTGCTATGTGGTTGTTGATGAGGCTTTGCTATGCACAATATCTATACAAAAAAGAAAATATTGTGCACATATGAAATTTTTAGGAGTGACCTATACATATGATTGTTCAGTAGTACATAATTGAAGTAAATGGCCTAATGAATAACCAAAACTCTTTTCGCACAAGGAAAAACCCAAGCACATTAAGTAGACAAGTCATACTATGTTTTGTCTCAGACCTGCACTAATTGCGGGTACAACTCTCTACTCCATAATACTTTCATCCACATGCATGTAAGGATTTACAGATTTGAAACTGAAGTCTTCTTGGTCACTCTTATTCAGACAAGTCTATGAAGAAGATATTTCATGACAGTATTTCTTCAGTACAGTTCAGTTACATTGTGAGCCTTGCAACTGAACAGACCATTCACAAGCACAGCAGCAAATCTTTTGTTTAAAGAGGCAACTGAAGTATTAACAAAATGGAATTTCTTTCTGCTGAGATATTTTGTTGCTGCTGTATTACATATTGACTCACCTTTGTGTCATAAGTTGTATGCAAAGATCACTATGGAGAGCAATGAAAGCTGAATTTGTGCTTCTTGGTCTGATGTTTACAGTAGAAATATTTCTCAACCTCAAACGTGAAGCCTCTTATGAACATGAAGAACAATTGATGCATTCAGTCAAACCTGGAGAATGTAGACACTTGTGTTGTTACAGCTCGATGAATAGTGTTATGGAATAGAGGGAAATACAGACATTTACCTTTTGCATGGTAACAACACTGGCTACAGTATATACAAAAAGGGAGAGAAAAAGATGTCACTTGTCTTGCTCTAATGATGAAGGTTCAGGGTTTTGAGATTATATGACAGAATAACAAATAATTTTTAAATAAAACACTACATATTCATTCCTCTCTAGGAAACTTTTACACCCTTCAGTGAGGGAATTTATTTGGACCATAGTATATAAAAAGACACCTTGTTCTGTTCTCTTTGAAAGAGCTCTTATGCTCATTGTTTGAGTCAGGGATGTGTTCCTTCCACTGAAAATGAGTATTTTGCATTGATAGTAAGTTTGACAAGGTTAGACTCATGCTAATAGTTTTACATACTTGTCATAACAAGAATAACAATATGGCTGAAGAAAATGAGATTTTAGAGTCCGAGGCCTTAGAAAATGGCTTTGTTTCCCCCTATCCTGCACCCTGTACATCGTTGCATGTATGAGAACTTGGCGGAGTTCTCAATGATCTCTGATCACACATCTATCTTGGCAATGGTCTCTCTGTCCCCAGCATCAGCTCTTTGTACCTGGAGAAGAGGAGCCTGAGACCAGAAGAGGGGCTCTGCAGCAGGCTTTTCACAGGCACAATTTGAATTGTCCACCTCTCTGCTGAGGTGTGCCTGTGTGTTTTCTGTGGTTGGTAGAGTTCTCCACTCTGGTCTTCTCTATCTCTGCTTCTGAGGGACATCTGGGAAAAACTGTTCTTCCCCTAGGAAGTGCTCCCTGCCAACCTTAGACTGCAGAAACAGCCGGGGCCGTACCGCAGCCTGGCAGACGGGGATTTGCAGAACAGAGGCAATCTTCAGCATGGATCTATTGGAAGCAGCAAATGACAGCACAGCAAAAATGAGTGTTGTAATACAGTGTGCATTTGAGCTTTCCCAAACGTAGCTGTGTGCGTTGGGACAGTATCCCACACGCATCCTCTGCAGCGCGATTTGCGCAATGGAACCTGCAACTTGCAGATGACCAATCTCTTACTCACCTGCGCCGTGACAAAGGTGCTGTGTGTGCTTTTAGGTTGTGCAATGCAGGTACAAAACATTGTGACTCAAGCATGGAATTGAAAAGGTGTAAAGTGAATTAAGAGTATCTGCCAGATGATAACTGCTTGTACGTGCCTATTGGAAAAGACTTCCACGTGTTTTCAGAAGCCACCACCTGCTGATCAGCTCTGCTTAAAATCTATGCTAAGTATTTCTGAGACAGATTTGTACTGCATGCTAAACTTCTCCCACTGGAGTTGAAAACCATCCTTTAAATTACACTTTTGTGCAAACCCTGGCATGCAAGTTCATGAGTCGTATTTGTGAGAACCAAGCGAGGCTTTGGATGTTCAACCCCTTGAAATGCACATGTGACCCAATGTCCCTGTCCTGCACAGTGAAGGGAAGGACCCTTACGTTCCAGCTTGAATGGTTGTTGAAAGCAATGGGAAATGTAATGGATAAGGGGCTTGACACTTCAAAAGAGGTGGCCTAATTTGTGCACACAATGGCAGTCATCCAAATATTAAGCAAACATGTCAGAGATAAAATTTTCAAGACTCAAATTGTAAAATTGGAGAAAGAATTTCTAAGAGCACTCATTTTACAATGTGAAGCAACAACAAAAAAAAGAAATTCAGACAGACTAAAAAATGTGTAGCATAATAATTTATATTCTACTACATTATAAGGCAATCTATCTTTTTCTAAAAATGTAAAAAAACCATACAAAATAAATCTGCTGAAGGAATTAATTGCTTGTCAAATTTCAGGTTTGAAACACAAATCATTTGATTACAAATGAGCACTTCAAGCCACTGATGTGTATTATTTGCTTTGCCTTTGCGTAATTTAAGAACACAATTGATGTGTCTTAATTTGGTACTTTATGAAATTCCCTCCATGGCCAAGCCCTTTCTTTCTAGATTTCCTCCAAGTACAAATTTTTCTATGGAAAGTTCTAAGCTCTCAACAATAGCAATACAAATATGTTACTATAAGGATCCCATTCCCTTTAATTTTTCCCCTTTCATCACACTGCAAGCACAGAGAGAAAACATGAGCTTCTCCATATGGAATTTTAAAGAGGCAAAGATGGAGCCATGTCAGTTGAGATGCTGCCGAGAACTGAGGCACTGGGAAATCTCAGGGCAAGCATGTGCCACAGCTGTTTTAAAAAGGCACTTTAAACCTATAAATTTTAAGTTTTGACTTTGTTCCTCAGATTTCCACTTTTGATCTGAGCAAAAGGTGACTAGGCAGGAGCAACAGACAATAATTGTGTGATTGCATGAAAAAATAAAGTGAATTTTATTTGTTAGCAGTATTGTAACTGTCATTGGGATATTTTTAATTATTTGGGCTTTGAAAAATGCATTCTGGAGCAGCGGGTCTGTCTGAACAGAAACACAAAGTCCCAAAAACTGAGACGTACGAATGAGTGAGACTTTTACAAAGTTGCCTGCAGCTGGCTCTGCTCTTGCCTTGCTTCATCATTTAATGTGTGTGCACCATCTTACTTGGCTGAAATTAGTATGCGAGAAAAGATGCATCAAAGTCAGCAATTAAAGTGACTTCACCTAACTTGTCGAGACAGTCGAGTAGCTGTGTTTGATTTTGCTTAGGAAATCGTTAGCACCTTAACAGAAGGCAGGAAACTTTGATCAAGATGTGATAGATGCAGATCAATATAATGTGTAAAGATTTTTTTTGGCTCTGGTATTGACATCTGGTAAAAGAACTGGCTTATGGACTGCTCTCTTGGAAAGTTTGCATAGCTGTTCAATGCTGGCCTAGTGTTTTACGTGGGAAATGACAAAACCAGAACTCGTGTTACAGTTTATGTTACTTAGTTCTTTTTATTCCTGCAAAGACTGTTTATCTGTATTTAAAGGGATTATTTAAGAGTAGGTGCATAACCTGTTCCAGTCAGTGAGATAGTCCAGTGGGGATATAACTGAGCAGACACACTTGGCACAGGAAGATGGAAACAGCCAAGCTGTGAAACTGGGGGACACAGTTGGGCTGAGCCATCTGTGTCATCCTGTGTGAGCTGAGTGGGGGTAGGAGGTTCAGGAACCTCACACACACACTTGCCTTAATATAGGTCACTGTCTGTCCTATCTCCTGGCACAAGGGTGCACATTTCTCAGTTGTACTTTTTCAGGATTAACTGCTTTAATTTAATTTTATTTTCCTAAGTCAATGTTTCTGACAGAGCAGATGAGGGAGCAGCCAGTGGGCTCAGTGGAGGTGAGCACTACAAGGGAACCCCAGGGCTTCTTCTTTGAGACCACCTGTAAGCAGCCTGGGAGGAATAAGCAGGAATTTTCTTCCTTTCAGGCTGGAGCACCTCTGTGCTGCTCTGGTTTGGGGTGCAGAGGGTGGTTTGGGGTGCAGAGGGTGCAGCCCTGTGTAAATACCTGTGCTCAGCAGTGTTGAGCCCAGCCACCTGCACGCACCCAGATGTGTCTTCTAGCTCTGCACACCCAGCTTTGCTTTTACCCGCTGATGGAACTGCATGTGAACATATTTTGATGGCTATAGAGGTACTCAGCTCTCTGGAGCACGGTAGTAGCAGTCTCCATCACAAAAATGTTGTAGGCTATGTTCATAATTTTATTGTCTTTTAGCTTTCTCTTTTCTGCTGCCTGAAGCTGTGAGCAGTTAGGAAAAGTCCTACAGCACTGCTTTATTCCTCAGATCATTGGCTGGAGACCTTACTTGTGTGGTACTCCCATACTAAAATGCTGAAAGTGTTTGTTCACCTTGAGGGTGATCAAGGGAATTTTCTTTTTTAAATGCACTTTAGAATTTTTAGGATGTTTGAGAAGGGACAGGGGACTCTTGACTACCTTCTCGTTTTGTCCTATCTGTATTGCTTTAAGCTGCTCTCTTTTCTCAGGATCCTGTTAATGTAGTTCCCTGGCTGTGCTGGATCTGTACAGCATTTCCTTTGGAAGACAAGCATTTGCAATGCTTTACTTAAGTTAAAGATAGAGTCACGTAAGAGAGTTTAGTGTTCTCAAGGGAAGGAAAGCTTAAACGGAGGGTTGATTTATGTGAATAATCAGGTTGGCATGAATAATTATGGTATTTAATAGAAAAGAAACTTTAAACACCTTAGCAAATGTGTCACTGTGTGAAGTTATACAGCAGTTTGATGACTTGTTCGGGTTTGAATTTATGTTGGACTCAGCTCTGCAGAGCATTGCAAGGGAGTGAAATTCCAGGCTGGCTGCAGTCAGCAGGAATCGAGGACAGCAGTGCTTGGCTCAGTAGTACTCACATCTCTTTCTGGATTTAGCCCTCCCCACTATGTGAAGATAATACTATTTACTGGAGTGGATGCTGCAGTGATAACTTAGCATTTACAATGCGCTTCTAGGATGAAGATTTCTTCTTTGTCAACTTCTGTGAGTTTCTCTATCTTATGATAAGTGAGGTTTGTTGGACCCCAGCCTTAAGATTTAATTTAAAATACACACAAAAATTTGTAGCCTAGCTGGTTATGGAAAAAAATACAAAATAATTTAAGTGTAACAAAGTTAACATCAGAGAAAAGGGAACAAAATCCAGGCTGATTTTATTTTTTCAGAATTTTCTATGGCAATGATTAAAGGGAGGATGGTAGTGTTGACATCAACAAAACCCAGATACTACAATGAGTATTGCTTAATATAGGGAATCCATACATCCATGTACTTAAAGACTAGCTAGTACCTATTTTGAAAGCATGCTCAAAGGAGCCAGAAAGTTCAATAATTCAGTAAGCCTGACACCTTGGAGAGGCTAGGAATGGGCTGAATTTCTTTTCTGTAGTGACTAAAGGAGGGCTTATATGCATGTATACTGTGTCTTTTCAAAGGATGTCACAGCTCAGCTATGATGTGAGCAGGCTGACCCCTGAAGAGGGGGTAAGGATGCATCCACACCTCCTACAGGAGGGATGGTAGCACATCCCCTCCTCCAGCCCAAAATTGGAGTGCTTTCAAAGCAAGAGAGGAGAGAACTGTGTTACTCCAAATCGTGTCCTAATAATGAGTTCACTGGCATGTGAAGTGAGAATAACCCCATCACTTTTAAATCTGTGTGTTTTGGCTTTTCACCTTGAGTAAGATCCAAGTCTCAGATGGAATAAGTTCAAGAATGAAAGAAGACCAGAAGTACATGAATAACACACACACACACACACGCACCAAGTTTTTCTCCAGTTCCTGGTTCACATCCTTTGAAGTATTCTACTTTTACTCCCTTCCTAGAAAAAGCACTGGGAACAGAAAAAGAGCAATAAAATATTTCCAAATAACCCCTCACAGCTACAAATTATAAATATTTCATATTTTGGGTTATTTCTGTTTCATGTGTTCCCAAATAGCATTTAATTTCTTCCTCTCTTCCCGCCTCTAGCTTTAATTAAGTCTCATCCCTTGCCTGTCAAACCTTGATGCCCCCTTTGTAACAGCTTGCTTCCAGGTGAGTTTTCCTGGGCTAATTCAGCCCTTGTTCTGTGTTTTCAGAGATTCATGGTAAGACTCTCTCTGTAGCCCAGCTCTGACCAAGCGATTAGCAAGGAATTTCCACTTAGTGCTTCTCCCTGACTCACAAAATTGAGCTGGTACAGAATAAAGCAAAATAAATAAGAAGCAAGCCAAATAATTCAGAAGAGGAATCTCAGTTTGTCTTAAGTGTCATCTGCCTCATATCTGCTGGGAAAATGGTAGGTCTGAATTCCAGCTTTAATGTGCAGACTACCCACACACTAGATTTTATTTCTCTGCACACACCTGTCATTCGGCAACAGGCTCATCTTGAGTGCTGAGCTCACTCCTTGAGCTGGAGCTGCGTGTGATCAGTGTCTCCCCAGCTGGTTGGTGCTGCTGTGGCCCAGGGTCTCTCCAGCTGCTTTGCTCTCTCTGGAAACTTTCCACTCTTTATAGAGGGACTTTGGGTTTGCAGTGCTTTGAATGATGATACAAATCAATATTCGGTACTCATCTCAGAATATTAAAGTATCTATCAAAAGTCATTTAATAAAATGACAACTGAATTTCTACCCTGTATATTCTGCAGTGGAGAGCCAAATTTTTCTAATTCAGTAGCTACTCCCATTCATGAGCTATCTCCATGGAATGTCTTTGGGGTCAGGTCCTCGATGGTGTCAGTGTGTTCTCAGAGGCAGGACACATGCCACTGTACAGACAAAATACAGAGCTTTGAACTACAGCAAGACAGATACTTCCACAGGGAAAAATTGCTATACATAAAAATACAGGATTTTGCACTGTAATTTTAATTGTACTCCAATTAAAGTTTTTCTGTAATCCTAGGTGGGCAGTCCTGTTTCATGTTGTTTGTACCCAGTCTGCTCGCTGTGCTGCAGGACACGGCCGCTGCATGCCTCCTTGCTGTCTTACAAACTTCTTCAATATATATCAGCCAATTTAGACCTCTTAAAGGAAGATCCTAATTTGTGATCTCACAGATGTATGAGGAGAGTGGGAGCAGGGGGAGAACACAGAAGGGATGGAAACTGTTGACTAAAATTCCTTTTCTCTTCCGTCTCCTTGTGTTTCAATCAGCTGGGGTCCAGCAGTGCCTCATGTTCAGAGACCATATTGGGCATAGTCTCCTCTTAAAAGATTAATGTCACAAGTGGCTCATGGAGGTAAAAACTGATATGAACAGGCTGACTGGCATTTTCTCCATGCTCTGTTTCTTCACGCCTCCGCAGGTGTTGCTACACATCACAGTCTAGTGAAGTGAACATAACTTTCACCCAAATATATTTTTCTCAAATATAAATGTTTTACTCTGTTTTACAAATCGTGTTCTGAACAGGCCTGTCCAGGCTAAAAAAGTGTGTAGGTTTGGGTCAAAAGAGAAGCAATCCATGATGGGCTAGAGTGAAGGTTCTTAGAGGTGGTATTATTTATATGCCTCACTGTTCTATATTGTGCTTATGTTACACGTTAAAACTTCTCAGTATCTTTTCGTTGAAAACCCCCTCAATATTTTTTCCTGATTAAGAGCTGATGCTCTTCATCACAAGCTCTTTGTACCTCTAATAAAGCCTGCTTTCTCCCAGGCAATCTCGAGGCATGCTGGGATCATGCAGACGGCTGTGTCCTCTCACTCCAGTGCTGGCCTATGACCTTACAAGTAGGGTCAGTCAACATGCTACAAAGCTTTCCTTGCCATTTATCAAATAACAAAGCAAACCAAATTACATAGTTTCTATAGCAGACCACTACAGTATGTAAACTGCAGAGAGGGCTTACACTGCTCGCTCATTCTGAGGTGCCGACAACATGAAAGGCCCTTTCGTTCCAGTGCCCAGAGCCTGTATTTGCCTATCTCACCTATTACCAGGAAACAAAGGAGCTGCAGAGGTTGAGCAAGCAAATGGAAAATGAAAATGGAAGAAAAAACAACTGCCTGGCTTCGAAGAACTGTTTGTCTAAAATGTATGCAGACATGTCTCGGGCAGTTTATAGGCGCTGAGGGCCCCTTTCTCTGGCTGAGAGCTGCTCTCCCTCTGCAGTAATAGAGTCAAAGAAAGGTTGAGGCAATGTCTCCTTTAACTGTGTAATGTATTTATCCTCCCAACTGGTGAAATGCTCAATAGCTGTCATGATTAATCAATTGTATTAGTATTTCATCTCAGCCAGTCCCAGTCGTGCGTGTCACTACAGATGTATTTTCAGAGATGCGCAGCAGCGTTGCCAGTGCTGCCAAAATCAGCTTTCCTAGTTTTGGAGCAGTGAGAACATATCATATCATCAGGTGAAATTTGTCATTATTCAGGAAGTCTACTCAAAGCTGTGAATGAATTAAGCTGTGGAGAGACCTGCCCTTCAAAATCTATCTGCTTCACTGAGAGAAGCTACTGCTCCTGGGTATGGATTTCCACTCCCTGTCCACTCCCAGGCTTTACTGCCTTTGCTGGTCTGCCAGGGAGCTTAGTTCATGTCAGGTGAGCATGGCTGCATGGGCATAGACCAGTCATGTGAAGGGTGTAAATAAATCCTCTTTATTTTGTCTCAGCTATATCAAGTGTCTGTACCCTTCGCAAGGGAAGACATCACAGGCATTTAAGGTTAGTCATCTGCCTGCTAATGGAGCTGCACTTGGAAGGAAATGTGTGCTCATAGTTCGGGACCTGTCTGGTTGCTGACTTTTGTGAAGGACAAACTTATTTCACAAATGGTGGTAAGGACATGTGTTCCCCCTCTGCTCAGCAGTGGTGAGGCCACATCTGCGTGATGTGGCCTGATGTGGGCACAGAAGTAGTAGTGCAGGAGAGATGGGTGAGCCCAGTAGCAGTGAGCCCAGAAAAAGGCTGAGATTTTCCAGTCTTGAGGAAAGAAGGTTCAGGGAGGCCTCATAATTGTGAACAAATACCTGATGGTATGAGGAGTAAAGAAGACAGAGAGTTAGGATCTTCACAGCAGTGCCCAGTAGAAAGTCTGGAGACAAGGGGCATAGACTGAAATAAGTTTGGTTTAAAAGATCTATTTTACCATAAGGGTGATTGAACACTGGGACAAGTTTCCCAGGGAGGTTGTGGAGTCTTCACCCTCAGAGATGTTCAAAAGCTCACTTGACACAGTCTTGGGCACCCTGCTTCAGCTGACCCTGCTTGAGTGGGGGTGGGATGAGATGAGTTACAGAGGTCTCTTCCCACTTCATCTATTCTGGGTGATTCTACAGTTTAGTGCTCTACAGTGAGCATGGAACCTCCTCTGAATCTGAATTTCAGTGATGTTGAAGACTTTCCAAGGATGGAAAGCACATGTGGAGGGCAAACTTTGAAAAGGAGCTGATGTGTACTGGTATGAGGATATCTGCATACATCCACAGAGAAACTTTTCCAAGTTCTTCTTTTTTTGAATCAGCAAAACAGGTTTTTTAATGAAAGGAGCTTATCTTGGCAGAAAGTAGGAAAGAGAAGCGAGATGAGTGCAGTGAATGGTGATTGCACAAGAGTTGGCAAATGCAACTATTTCCAAATATAATGGCATTAAGTGTTCATTGTGAAATTAGATCAGCTTTTTAAGAGCTGCAGGGTGAAAAAACACAGTATTCAGCTAATTAGACAAAGTAAAAAGATAATGTTAAATTCTTTTCCTTCAAAAAGTGTTTGTCTGCACTACCATGAATTTTAAAATAGAACTGCTTGAGATGGCAGCGTTATCAAGTGATCTGCCATTAAAAGAATTATAATTCAGGTCTTTTTAATTCCCTATTGTGGAAATCTTTAAATTAGAATATATCTAAACTGTACAAATCTGTAGTTCTCCTAGAACAATGCTGACACAGTTCTCTGATGTTCATTAAAAATTTTTATGCCTTGCTTTCTATATAATGGAACATGAGGAAATTTGACTACACTTACTGGGTTTTGTGCCCAATCCAGCTAATTACTAAAGTGTCTGCCCAACTTTCAACATGTAAGTAGTTTAATCAAAGTTGGTAAGACTACTGACATGCTTAAGTGAACTGAAATTGTAGTTGCCATTCTTCATTTTGAGTGTCATGAGTCAAAGGCTATCACTTTTAAGAATACAAGTCATAGCATCAAAGAATATGCTGAGTTGGAAGGGCCCCACAAGGATCGAGTCCAGTTCCTGGCCCTGCACAGGACACCCTAAGACTCACACCATGTGCTCAAGAGCATTGTCCAAACACTTCTTGAACTCTGGCAGGCTTGGGGCTGTGACCACTGCCCTGCAGAGCCTGTTCCAGTGCTCAGCTGCCCTCTGAGTGAAGCACTTTTTCCTAAGTCAAGAAGTTAAACATCAAAAGTATATCAAGTTGAGAATATTAGAACCGACATCAAATGAGTTTACTTTTGATAACTTACATCTGTACATTTAAAACCGCATTACTCTTGTATGTGTTTATTGGCAGTTAAAAGTGCTTTGCTCAGAAACTTTGAGGTTCTTTAATAGACTCTAGCAGCAAGAAAGCTTGGTGATCAAGCTCCTTGAAAATTAAAATTTAAAAAATCCTATTTATCAGAGGCAAAATTGTTCAGTGCTTTCAACAGATACTTTATAATCTTTCATTAACAAAGCAATTTGACCTTGGATTTTTTCCTTTACCCAAGGAATATAACATTAACTACTGTAACACAAATAATGTTACTGAGTATATACTTCCATTCTGTTTGGCTTTTAACTTTTTTCTATCTTTTTTTGTTGCTAAAGCTCTTTGAGATTGAAAGGGTTGATGCAGGATTGGGACATAATTTGAAACAGGCATTTGGTTAGTATTGGAAGTTTATTGTCTAGGGGGTTTTTTGAATTTGGATGAGACTTGCTGTCCTTCTAAAGATATCATGTATCCAAATTACTTATTTTGCTCTTCCTCTCCCAGATACAAAAAAAATTAATGATGCACTTGTCCTTAAGCATGTGCTTACATATACCCTTGTGTAAGGATGTGAGTGTGTACTGGTGTAGCTTGCTGAATTAAGGGCCAGAAGCACATAGTAATTTGATTATAAAATGTACTTCTGTCCCTGGGGGCCCATGGGCATGCTTTTGGTAGTTAGTACTGAATAAATTAGTCCAAACATAAGTAATATTACTAGTCAACAACAACCCAAGCCAATTGTTTGTCAATAGTTTTGTATAATTCTGTAGCTCAGAACAACTGCACAATAATTTTGTGATATGTTTGCATATCAGATTTTTAAAAAGTGATTGAGGATAAAGCTTTCTTTATGATTTTTTTTTTTTACATTTATCAGATCATTTCTAAGGGAATGATAAAGTATTTTCTGAAGGAAAAAAACCCAAACATGTCCTGGAGAAATGGTACTTGCTTTGGGACTGTTTTTGTTGTTATTAAAATAGCAAGTAATTAGAATCAGCGGTCCATGAAATTTCAGTTGGAAACAAAAGAAATAGTAAGAATTTGCCTGTTTACTAGATTCTCTCCAATTAGAAATGGTTTCTGATAATGTGAGAACAGCATAATATAAACTTTCACAGTGTGTAAATAACACTTCATTAAGTTCCTTTTTCCTTTTGAAAGTATCTTGTCTTGGACAGAAGGGCAAATTCTACCAAGTGGAACTGCGTTCACCTTTGCATGATAGGGATGTAATTGAAAGCAGCCCTAGGTGTTCTTCTTGTGCTATTTATTTAAAGTATTTATACATGAATAAAAACCATTGAGGTGAAACCTCACATATCTAGAGTAGTCTGCAGTAAGGATAATATTGATTGCTATGGCAGAAAACTCTGAAGCCAGGTCACCTTCCAGCCATTGATTGTCTTCTTTCAGACTGCCAATGATGGCTGCATTAATTGCATTGCTGAACTTAACAATTTCTTATGTTTTTCTTATTTTACCTCCATCCATTTTCCTAAAATGATTGAAATATGGTAGTCATAAAAAAGATTTGAAATAGAAGCTAGAGGAGTTTTAAAGAAAAATATTTTTGAATGCTAATCAACAACATTAAATAAAATCACTGTCTTTATATTTCCATTGGCAAGACACAGTCCAATTTGAGAACATGGACAGGAAAAAAAAAAAAAACCAGGAAGGAATGTACTGGTCTTCTAGGGAAAGATTCCTGGAACATGGTAAAAAAAAGAGGAGTTGATCTGCAGCCTCATGTTGAATGTTTTAATCTGGCAGTTTATTTCATTTAAGGTAGGGCTTGCGGCATTTGTCTGTCTTTATTGCAAAAGTATTTACATGCTTACACCTATTATAGCTGTTTTTCTTCACATGTATATGTGTGTGTAGCTCTACACACAGGTAAAATGGACAACACAGTCTGTGATTGAAAGATGATTTTTGTTCAGTTCCATAGATAAAAATGATAAATGTAAAGACTTCATATTCTTTCACAGTTTGCAACAGAACAGCTTTACAGCCAGGAGATATGGCTGGGGTTCTTAGAATCTGATGGTAGCCAAATTTTGTTAGTGTTGCTTTAAAATTCATATTAAAGAATAGGGTTATTCAGAATCCCCAGTCTTAGATCCTGTAATGGGTTTTAAGTTTGGGTTATAAGAGTTGAGCACAAGTGTCAGCATGGAGGGTGGTTTTCCAAAGAAATGTGATGAAGACGGTCTCCTGGAGCTTCCTCAAGATTTGCTCAAACCCACAGCCCAGCAATCCAAGGATGTGTGTCCTGTCATCAAACCCTTCTCACCAATTGCAACTGCAACTGTGGGCAAGAGGAAAGGAAAGGAAAAGGTTAACTCAAGTCTTTTCAGCAGTACAGCCCATGAATCCGCAAACCTCTACAGACACAGGTGTGGATTGTATGTATGGGCAGCACTGCAGAGCAGAAACCTGTCCTCAAAGTGGGAGACTGCCACGGAGGAAAGGCATTGAGTTTTCAAGAAGAAAAAGCTGGAACACAGCAAGGCTCCAGAAGACTCCTCGGAAAAGATTTTTTTCACTCTTTTGCCATGCTTAGTCCTAATGTTGGCAGTTTATATCCCCAAATTGAGATGTTTCTCTGGGTCTGTGCTTTTAAAGCCTGAACAAGCCACTGATAACCAGTTTATAGCCATTTTCTGTTAACCTTCTTCAGCTCACCTGTGGTGCTGCACTTGTTCCACCCTCCTCAAGTGAACATTGCAACCCCAAGCAGACCTGGAAACTACACCTTTATCTTTTTCCCTCTTTCAAATTGTCAGCTGATTTCAGCTGCTATAAAAGCTGGTTCCCACACTAAACAAGTACTGTTAATTGTCAGCAACATTGGTAAAGTGTCTCATTTGAAAACATCAAGGCATTTATGATTCCATGCGGCAAGATAAAACCGTGAGTTTTTTTAGCTACCGGGTTTATTGAATTAGATACAATAAAGCACTGATGTTGCTTTTTACTCAATTTCCCAGTGTAGGAGCATTTGACGCACATTTAACACACTCATGTATTTATATGTTCATTTGATTCTTAATAAGGAGGATAGAAAATATTAATTTTTCTTTTATATGAGCTCTTATATAGAGGTCAGGCAAGATTTCAAAGAGCTTGCTGTGCTAATAGTCTAAGTCCAGGCACCTTACACATGCCAGAAAAAGAACATCTGTAAATGCTGTCGCGGGGGGGGGCAGATGTGCCATGAAGTTTCAAAGGCTTGGTGAGGCATGCGGAAGCTGCCTCAGATAATACATAGCTGACAAATTAACAGTTTCTGGTATGAGGCTCTTTTAAAAGGCTTTTTTTATTAACACATGGAAAAAGTATAGTTAAAGAGCTGATAATTTGGGTTGTTGCAATAACAGTTCCCATATCCAATGTGAAAGGCCACCTCCCTTTTAAATGACTTGAAATGCAATACATTTCATAAAAACAGTGGAAAAGAAACAGCTCTCCTCACCCCTTCCTTTGCCTCGGTGAAATATTCCTTAGGCAAATTTGTCCAGTGAGACTGATTTCCAGGCTGATGCTACAAACAGATATGCCTGGTATATTCACTTCTTTTCCATCATCTTTTCTACATTGATCATAAACCAAATGTGAGTCCTTTTGTATCCATCCCTCTTACAGATAGCTGCAGCTTTGGTGTGGTGTCTTGTTTAGGAACAGCAACAGCTGCCCAAGTGTCACGATTTGCCTGTTCCTTCAAATCATACACACTCTACTTAGAAACCATTTCTTTTTGTTTGTTTGTTTGTTTGTTTTTGACAGAAGATTTATTAAATAAAAATGAGAATGGTAGTATTGTCATCTGAGAAGATCAGATGTGTCATGTAAGCTGTTGAGTCAGGCACCTGCATCCATCAAATATTTAAGAAAACATCTTAGGATAAAATGTAGTACAGTTCTTTAATTTTAAAATCTCTTTCCACAGTACAAAACCTATCCTCATAGATACTTAGTTTCCAAAGGAAAGAAGACTTAAGATGATATTTGATAATCAAATTTCTCCACCTCTATCCTTGCTCTTTAAATCTATATTTTAAAATAAGCAAGAATACTTTTCCCCAAACTTCAGTCAATTTTTTACCTTTATAAGATGTTTCTTTCAACACAACCACTCTCTATATTGCTTGAATTTTTTATAGCCAACAATTTTATGTGTGGATGAAGTACTAAACACTAAAGTTATGTTCTAGTGTTACACATAATGCTCCATAGAAACATAAATTCAGAATTAACATCACACTGAAGAGTAGCTGAAGACATTTTAAGAAATGCCCCAAATTACTTCAGTGTCTAGTAGCCAGACAGAAACAAAAAGCACACACATTGCAAGATGTTATGAACCTTTCTATCAAAAATAATGAATGAAGATGTTTGCTAAGGTTGTTGGGTTACAGTTTGACTCAAAACACTACAAAAGAGATTAGACTGGGGGGAACATATTCAGTAGTCCTGTTCAATACCATCTATCTACTAACTGCAGCCAGTTAGGAAAAAGTAAAAATCCAGCTCTGTTTCATCTGATTTTGTAAATGAACCAAAAGTAGTGCATGATTTTGATACAGAAGGACATCTGTAAATGACGAGAGCTTTACTGAAGTATTTAATTTCAGTAGCAGTAAAA
Source organism: Eulacestoma nigropectus (assembly GCA_013397775.1). NCBI lineage: Eukaryota > Metazoa > Chordata > Aves > Passeriformes > Eulacestoma > Eulacestoma nigropectus. The sequence goes on along the minus strand of VZTE01005381.1, from coordinate 789,129 downwards.
AGAACCTACTGCTCAAATCATTAAGTGGCTAAAAATCTAGCATTCTTTTGGAAGACTTTGCAAGTTTGCATTAAGCATGCTTTCAGTTGTCAGGCTCCTGTTGTGACATATTGTTTGAGTCAGACTTCATCAATCTACAGAGCATTACTTGAGGTCTGATGGCATGTGCCGACGCCCAATATACTATGTACAAATGGAAGCGATACAGGATTCTGTAATTACTACATTTCTTTTTAACCCATAAATATTTGGTGCACTAAATTTCTGCCCTGAATTTTTCAGAAAGCAATTAGTTTGTCACTTTATCTGCACAAAGTAGATAAAATATTGTGGTATTGATGATTTTTCATGTGCAGATGTTTTGATTTTAGCACATCTGTATGCAATAAATCTATTTTCTGTGTAGAAATCGTATTTTATTATATGATTTAGTATGGAATGTTGAATAAATAATTTAAATTGAAATTCTTTCTTTGGGAGCACACCAGAATTATTTGCAATAGCTGATCATACCGCATATATCCTTTTTTGCACATAAATATATTAGCCAATTGCTTTTAAAAAAACACTGGTTTTGCTAATATTACTTTACACGCAGATGGATAAATATAAAAAATGGTCTTATGTGTAGTCTGCTTGGATTTTAGCTGTTTCTTATGTTTCTCTCATTATAGATGTGCTAGCCTAGCACATTGGGTTTGCAGCTAGATTGTGGTGTTGGCTGTAAAGAATAGAAATGAGTGCATGGAGGGAAGAGTAGAAATGTTGGCTTCCTTCTGTCTGTCTTCTGTTAGTCATCTATGAGCCAGGGCAGGGCTTTGCAAATGCAAAGTAAAGTCTCCTGTACTATAAACCCTATGTAAATTAGCCTCTAAGGACAAATTTTGTACATAGGAAGTGGAGTGAGCAGTGTGTGCTCCCAGCCCTGGCAGAACACTTGGCTATAACCCACAACTTGAGAGTTCAGCCATGAGTAGCCAAGAGTGGGTTTTGATTAGTTTTTCACTATAATCATAAGTACAATACAGTGAGACTAAATCATTAGGCCAGTGCAAGGGTTGCAGGACGTGGGAGCAGCACAGGAAGGCACCGTGTCCCATTCCTCTGTGGGGTCTCACAGGGCAGAAGGTTTGGGAGAACAGAACTCCTGCAAGCTTTTTGCTTCTGCTCCCAGAGCCATTACCCAAAGGTGCTAAAGCAGCTGCATGAGGGGCCTTCCTCAGCTGTAAAATCACAGCATCTGTTACTTACTTTTCCTTATTGAAAAGATAACTGCTCTTTCTGGTGGAGAATTGGTTGTCATGATGGATCCATACGAAAGAAGACACTTCTCTTCTGACAGTCCTTGCAGTTCTGTCCATAGGAAAGCAGGGTAGGCAAACAGCAAGTCTTTTGCTTTCTTCAGTGATTGGGTTTCCATTTTAAATATCAAAATGGACAATATAGGGGGTTTTCTACATATATATATCTAGATATATATCTAGATAGATATATATATATACACACATATGGTCTGTAGACAATAAATTGCTTCCTGACCATATAACTGTCCTGCAGGTAGTTACATTACTCTTGTGCGGGAGTTTTTTGGTTTTGTTGGTTTTTTCTGTCGTCAGCTCCTCAATCTCAGCAGCCAGTTAGTTTACTTTATTACCAAGCAGAAGACTTTTATATGACTCTGGATACTTCAGAGATTTTGTCACTTGTTTCTCCTAGTTGTCCATCCAAACTTGAGAATTGTTGGGCAATAGTGCAAAGGTCTCCTATGCTTTGTTTGTCTGTTAGGAGTCATTGTTGGTTGTCTATATATATAAATATATGCATGTATATAAGCAAATGCATTCAGAGCTGAAGCAAATCTATTCAGAGCTGTTTGCTGGGAGTTTATTTCTGCTGATACCAGGGGTCAGGTGTTTTTTAAAATATTTTATACATAGTGCCTCTGTCCTGGTGCAGCCATGTTGAGCACATATATTGCAAATATCTATTTCTAGACAGTATTCCAATTTTTTAAGTATTGCCCTAAATCCTTGTAAACTGATCTCTGATAACATATTCAGTAGTAACCCTAGGCATCAAATTATTTTCTTTAAATATCTCTGGTTTAAAGTAAAAAAATGTGCTGCTTTCCAAGTGTATGGTGTTACCTAGTGCTCCTGACGCAACCACTCTGACTTTTATTCTGTATGCCATGAATTTGTGTATCTGTGTATATATCCTGCCTAGCCTGAAGTGTGCTCTCTGTGACTCTGACCAGTTCCTCAGCTGAGCTACAGTGAAAAGCAAGTGGTATCTGTGGTCATGGCTGAGTGATGCTACGGCCAGTGCAGCACATTCCAGGGCCAGAGCACAGAAACCTTTGGTACCAGTCATGTTTCCAGCATTGAAAGTGGGGGTTTTGTGGCATTTAGTTGTTTCGGAGTTGGGTTGTTTGGTTTGGTTTGGTTTGGTTTGGTTTGGTTTGGTTTTTTTCATTCTATCTCCAGTTTTTTGACCCTATGACCAGTCTGGGACTGAGCAATAGAAACTGGGAACATGAGTTTAGGAACCTTCACATGTTACTCAGCAGGAGTGGCCTGGTACCAGGGAGGTCTTGGGATCCCAGATATAGAAGGAAACTTCACCGGGTTTGCAGAAGATTGCATTTGCCAATATCAAGCACAAGAGAAACTTTAAACTGTTTTAGGAGCGATATAATGGTGTAATAGGTGAGGAGCAAGGCAAGTCATCATCCTTGGTTTCTATCCATGGCTCTGCCAGATGCTTGCTGTGTGACCTTGGGTGAAAGACTTATTCTCTCGGTGTCTCAGTTTACGCATTAGTGAAATGAGAGTAATGATACTTACCTATCTCATTGGGGCTTTTTGAGGCTTAATTAATTGATGTTTGTAAATCACTTTGTGATCCTCTAGTGAAAGTTGTTAGAGATCTGCCAAGTATTTATCCTCTCAGGTTTTTTTTTCCTCCTGCTAGTCTGCACTCATCCATCTAATATCTAAAAGCATGCTCACAGCTAGCAACAGATAGTAGCCAAATTGCTCTTAATAGGAGATGTATGGAAGCTTTTACAAAATTACTTTTGCAAATTACCACGCTTTTTGAAGTACCATGTGCAGAGATGTAATGGAACACTGCGTAGACAAGTGTCTGTGCTACTTGCTGAACTGACTGTGGTTGTGATTTCTCTCTTAATATCTTTCAACGGTCCCAAACATATAGGACTGTTCTGAATTTCAGATGTGCCTTTCTTTTAACTAATTTCACTTTGGAAAATTCTTTGGCACTCCTAAAATTTTTTCTTATGTTTTGGATTTCATGTAGACTTGTCAGTAATTTGGATGTATGTCTTTCCCTCTGGGATGGCAGAGGAAATACAAGTTCATTGTTATTACCTATTTTGCAGTTTCCTCTCAACCTGAGAGAAGGTTAGAGACTGTGTCCTGCAAGAGGTTTAAGGTGGGCAGACTCTCCAAGTGTTAGAAAGCCTTGTGGAAGTACAAGGCTATATCCTTAGGCATACAATATTGCCATAAATTCAAATCCTTATTTGCTTTGAAACTGTAAAGGAACTACATTCTGTCCTGGGGAGCACAACTGAAAATGCAAACGTGAGGAAGCACAACCCCTCCCCACTCAAAATTGCCTTTTCAGAAGGAGAAGAGTTTCTCCACTGCTGCTCCAAGTGGGCTGTGCTGTGCTTGGAGAGCTGGCAGAGTGCAGGTCTGAGCACATGGGCAGAAGGTTAACCCTGGAGAAGCTGCTGCTCAGAGTGATGGCACTGGACATCAGAAAGTACATCTGAGGAGTCTTTGAAGGAATTTGAATACAAGATGTTGCAATAAGGTGGGAAGGGATACAATTTAAACATAAACTAAACTTCTCAGACATCATATTTCTTGCAGACATCAGTGCCAGTGTAAAGGGAGGATGTAATTCTAGAAATACTGTGCCTGTTTAACAAAAGAAAGTGTGTGTGTTGAGACATTAAGTTGATGACGTACATTCCCGTATGGAAGTAAAAGGACAGGCTCTGACAGGTCACTCCATGTCAGTGAAGAACTCCCAACTCATTGATTAGTCGCTTCCTGGGGAAGGCATAAGGGGTTGTCCCTCCTCAGGAGATGCTCGTTTCCTGCATTGGACCTGGTCCTTTGTGCATCCAAGACAAAATTCCATACTTTGCAAAGGGAAAGGCTTTGTGTGTATACATGTTTGCACACAAAGTCCTATTAAATACTCCTTAAAACTGCCCACAAGCATCTCAAAAAGGGCATCCCAAAGTATCCAATGTTATGGCAATGTTTTGCATCAGATTTGATAGTCAGGAAAAGTCTGTCGGGGGAGAGCAAGGATAAGAGCATACGGTGAATTAGGCTTAGACATAAATAGACCTTGAACTATTTACACAAATAAGAGCCTTCCTCTTGAGATTGTTTCTTTTCCCCAAGTATTTCTACATCTTGATACTCTACCCACAGAAAAGCCATGGGGGCATCTGAGCTCAAGGACCCGACTGCAGGACTGACGCCCAGCCTTGGCGAGGGCCAGTTAGGTATTCGACAAAAATCTCTTGTAACCGTATCTGGCCCAGTATCTGGTTAGAACATATTAAAAATAAACACTCTGAGAAATGAAACAGGATTTTTATCTGTTGAAATTAATGAAGCAAACAGTGAATGTGTGGGTGTGCCTGCTTCACCAAAGAGTGCTGCTTAAATGACTGTTTGCAAAGTTGGATCGCTATTGGAAATTCATTTGGAAGTAGGCTTAAAATACAATTATCTTGCTGTGCAAAAGCCATCATAATACCTTTGATGCTTCCTTATTGACAGAGATTGCAGGAGAAGCAGTGAAATTATAAAATAAATCTACAGGCCAGCTTTGTTTATTTAAGAGAAGACATTCAGCTACAGTTCCAAAATCAGTTGCAGTATACACCACTGAAGTGCTTGAGCTATAATTAGTGAGGTCCTAAATGAGATAAGCATGGCAATTTAATTATCAGATAACTTTAAGATATGCTTAAAAGGATTCCAACTTGATAAGAACTGTGATAATGTTTTCTACTCCGGGAAAATATCAACATCTAAATTTTTAATACAGTCCCAGGAAATTTAAATGAAGTAAATTTTCAGAGAAAGACGAGGCGAAATGCTTCCTACAGCAATATGGTTGAGACAGGGTTTCCTTTTAATTTTTGATGAGTATTTGTTCTTCTGAGGGTTACATAAGCGATATCACAAATTCTAAGCCCTCTTTTTCCCTTCCTCCCGTGGTACAACTAAAGGCACATTTAGCTTGCATGTTAATTCAGAAATGTGCCTGATAGGTCTACTTAACAAAACTGCTGCAACTTTGTGATGGGAATTAATCTGTGAGCTGAGCATCCTCTCTTCGTTTTGCTCATGAAATCCAGCCGTACTTTATATAAGAATGCAGAGAAGAAAGACAAATAGTTTATCCTCTAAGCCACCCAGCATCCTGTTCTTGATATTTCAGTAACATATGCTAACATATGCTTTCCTCAAGAACTTCAAAAATATGCTTTTAGCAGCAATGAAAATAGTACCATACATCGAATTCAACTTTAAACTTCATCGTTTACCTCTAATACCATTACCTCATGTACAGAAGAAAATGTAAATCTAAAATATGCTGGTGATTATAACCTTTCTTCCTGACAGACACTGCAATATAAATGCACATAAATTGAATTTCTTCTTTAAAGAAATTTGAATACCTTTGGAGCATTTTAGCAAATCATCTCCAGCCCTTATGGCACAACTTCAATGGACTGTGGAAAAGTGCTCTCCCTATGGCATGACTCCTGCAATAGAAGGACATAGCAAGGCAGAGAAATGCCAAGAAAAATAGAATGTACTCCATTGATATTCAAAATTTATTTTATTAAACTTGCACAAAAGACTAAAAAAATGGAAGCTGGTTTTATTAGAAAAGGCATTCAAATATTAACTCTGTGAGTGCCATTTTCATTGCTTGTCTGGAAAAAATAGGAATTGAAGATACATAGTTTGACTTTGCTCCCTAGAAGAGCTTTTTGATTCTGTGTGTTAACCATTAAATCAGAAACTGTGAGAGTGGGTAAGTCATGAGTAGGAGATTCTGATACATCAAATGAGAATTCTTCAGAGGGATTCTCCCTTGGGGAAGAAATTAGTGTATTTGAGCAATTTTGTACTAATTAGTAAATATTCCAATTGGTGGATAACAGCCATATTTCAGAATTCTATTTCTAGGGGAACATATGGCAATGTTCCTGAATACCATCAGCTGTCAGTGTTTATCTTAGAATACGGATGGGATATGAAGATGCCAAAAAAAGTATTTTTCAGAGCGGCAAATACTAATATTTCCATAATATGTTGGAAGGATAAACTGACTGAAGGTTTGTAAGTGTTTGGCTGAGTGGAGAATGGCCAAGTTTGCTCTAAATTGCTTGGATCACTTTCCTGTTAATCCAAACAAGGCAGGTGTTTACTTTAGCAAGGTGAGATCCTTCAGCAGATTACCAATTTTTACCTCTGTCTACATAGTGCAATGTGTATAACTTATGGTAATCTTGGGGATTGAAAGAACTGCTCATTGATGTAGTATCACCACGTGATATATCTTAAGATGATCTACTGCCAGGTAAATTCATGGGTTAGGAGAGTTACCTCAGTAGTGAAATATTGCCCTTAGCCTTTGGCTCCACATGTGGTACAGACTTTCCAACTTCAGAAAATTAAAAACTAGTAAATGCTGTAACTTGTCAATAAATATGAAATGTGTGTGTACATGTCAACACTGTCCCCGTCTGCCATTACAGGTAATGGTCTGGATTGTTTTCATTCCTACTATAACCACTTATTTTCAGAACTTTACAATTTATGCATAAACACTTCCTCATGACAAAGATCTAGGATGTGACATAAGCCAAAAAATTTTTTTCTTTTTTTTAAACCAAACCTGTTTTTACACAAGGTTTATGAGTAGAAAGATATTCTTTGTATTCTAAAGAAATAGCTTTTTATAGAAAAATTATGAATAACGGCTTCATTTAGTCATTTTTCTGAGTGAGAGTGTGTAGGCATCTGAGATCTATGTGAAGTGAACGGTGGTGCTGGACAGCTCTGGTGTTCCTTTACAATCTAAGCAGAATCTTCTTTTTCTTTATAAAATACGTCACCTCTTCATTTTTCCATTCTAGTTAGAAAAGGGGGTGGGTAAAAATTTCAAAGCTCCTCCATGGCTTAGGGCCAGATGAGAGTTAAGACTCTAAATATCATTTAAAACCTGGTCATTGGTATCTTCTCAATTAAGCAATGAAGGCATTGAAGAGCCTGAGTCTCACTGACAGTCACTGGGATTTAGAATCCTATAGACTAGAATTGGAGATTAAAATAGTAAATTAAATTGTTTTTTGAATGCACATAGATATTTTCCTGCTCTTCCAGACACCTGACTGCATTTGGGAATCTGGCCCTGAGTCACGTCTGGATGTCCTGTGCTCAAAATATGAGCTGCCAAGTCAGCTGGAGCAAGGCATTGTCTATGCTAGTAATTTAAAGTAAAGCTTGTTGGAATTTTTGATGTGGCTATTTAAATTTACATTAAATCCCCATCAGAACTATAGCAAGGATGGGAGGAGTTCTAATGCAAACACTTCAGACCAATGCTCTGCTTCACTTGCTGCAAGGAAATTGCTGGTGGAGACTCAGCGGTAGGGCTGCTATAACGGTGGGTCTTCAATGCAGGCAGGGAAATGCACTGCAGGGGGTGAAATCATGGAGTCATTGTGCTATCCTGCAGTGGCCAGGCGAGCAGGGATCAGGGATGCTCAGGGCTGTGAGTCGCCTGTGATGCCAGGACCATGGAAGAGACCAACACAGAACCTGGCTGGGCAAACCCTGCCTGGAATGTTTTCTTGGTTTCCTGATCCTTCTGCGTCAGTCTGCGGTAGAAACTAAATGTATCCAACTGATGAAATTCCAGAGTCTAGGACCCAATGATTGTTTTATTCTGATAAAGTGCAAGCAGCTGTTGCAGGGCCAGGGGGACAAGAAGCTTTCAGAGCTCCAGGGCTGCACTGCAAGTGCTGCCTCACAAGTCATACTGGCCCAAAAGAAAGCTCAGCCCAGCCAGCCAGGAGTGCTTCTGGAAAGAAATTCATAGTGTTTGGAAATACAGACTAGAACATGTTCAAAATGGCTACTTTTATTCTTCTGACAGGTATGAAAAAAACATAGACTAGAAAAATAGAATGTAGTTTATTATACAGGGCTGGAAACTTTCTTGCCTTTATCGTGACTCTTACTTATGTAGGTCTACCTCCTGCATTCAAAGGATGGAATATTCTTTAGGTAGGAAATGTATAGCCTATATGATGCCAAGAAAAGCTAGATAATGTTGAAGTTGATAGCTTCAAAAAATGAAAGGAATATAAAATGATCTCTAAATTTGTGATCCTTAGGTCCTGTGATTTTTAAGCAAAGCTTCTAATTCTGGGGCCTGGGTCACGATATGTGAATGTTTGGGGTTGATGGTAATGCAAGGAATAATAAAGTCATTTGAGCATCTGTCAATTCCCACGTTTGAAAGATCAGTTCCTCTTGGAAGTATACTTGTTTGCTGCCAGTATTGATACATTGATTAAACTGCTGTGTCTTTGGCAGCTTGTTGTTTCTTTTGGAAATCTGAAATATGTTTTAAAAATAAATACAAAATCTCCCCTTTCCCTGACCCCTGTAAAGACGGTCATCTGGTCATAATCTCTAATCACAACTACAGGCTGTGAAACTGAAGGTTGCAATAGAAATGCCAACAAAATTTTAACTGTGCCATAATACAATAGTTATGTAAATACAGTACATAAAATAATGCACTTAATATGCTAATCTCTGAATATCAGGAAGTAAAATCTCTCTGGAGCAGAACTCAGCTATGGCATTGCAGCCTTTTGCTTACAGAAAAAAAGAGAATCAATTGCAGAGCCTGTAAGGGTGAGCTGGTTCTCTGGTTAGCCCTAGCATTTCTGGGAGAATGAACAGCACTTCTTAATTTTCACTTCAACCACGAGCTGCTTTTTTTAATGGTATGTCTTGCCAGTTAGGCTTGAATCTGCCATGTTTTTGATGATTTATTTTTGTTTGACAATAATGTAAAATACAAACCATCTGATGCTAGGTTTTAGCTCCATTAGCTAGGAACCACAAACCTATGCCATGTCACTTTCTTTTTATAGTGCTGTTTCAAACTTACTGGCATAATTGGTCGATCTTTTTCTTTGTCTGGATTAAATGATGGTTTTGGCTAGGGTTTCAAATCAGGATGCCAAATTTTCTTACTCTTATGACTCCCATCTCCATGTTGCACAGGACTAACTATATAATATTCAAATGGCTCATTTGTAAACACACAGTTATGTACACAAAGAGTGCTTCTTAATGTTTCCCCAATTTGGCTCTGCTGTTACACTAGTGATGGCTGCTGGCATGCAGGCCAGCTAATTTGTGCCATGCCAGCACTCCGAAAGCCGAATTAAATTGAGCCTGGATAATGTACAAATACTGCAACCTAACGCTTTTTAAAAGTCAGTCCCTGAAGATCATACATATAGATGGGTTTCTGTTCAAAACGTGTATCTGTGCACGCACCTCTTGTGCCAATATATGGATTTTAGTGAAGATCCAGTTAACAGACATATATTGGCACATTATTCCTGAAGCAGTTCTTCCATTACGTAATGGGGCTGCCTAGACATAACCAAAACAGCCCTCCTCAGACTTGTTGGACAAAGAGATCACAGCCAGCCCTTACCCTCTGCTGGAGGTGTTGCAGAGAGACAAAAGAACAGCCTGGTGTGTACAGTGGACCCACGTCCCACCCATGGACCCACGTCCCACCCACGGAGCTACGAAAAGATGGAGCCATGGAAAGATGCTTTGCTGGAGCCCAGGAGTCAGGGCGGGCTGGGGGAGCCAGGGGCCATGCACAGGACTGGAACTGCTCTACAAACACAGGTTTGCAAACATGCGCCTTTTTGGCTGCAGTAGTCAATTTGCTTATCTTTGAAGGTAGAGAGATAATTTCAGTTTGTGAAAATTTCTTACAAAGGTATTTCTTACCTTGACATAGGTGGTTTCTTAATAACTGCCTTAATAAAGTGATAGAACCTTTTTGAAGGACAGTAACAGGTTTTACCCTATGTGAACCTCAGTATACAAGTCTCATCAGCTACAAGCCAGTTCACCCCCCCCCGAGTGTGAAGCACTAATAAGTCACAGTGCCTCAGCAAGGGTTTCTTGTGTAAGCAAAGTGTCCTGAGCCCACCAGAGTATGTCATGCATAGAAACACTTTCAGTCTTTTCAGAAGTAATGTTGTTAGTAAGTTTGTGGTGTTTAACACTCCCAGGTGCTTCAGTCTGGCTCCCTTCAAAACACAGGAGATACCAGAGGTGTGCCTCTGTCCAATTGTCTTAGTCCAGGTAGTGTTTATTCATGTTTTTTGGATCTATGCACTTGAATACTTTCTGTAGCAATGAAAGAAGGTAGGAAAATAAAAGATCTGAGTGTGCGGCAGAAACAGAAAGAAATTGCACAGTGGAAAAGGTTTTTCAAGTTTTAAACCTTTTCTGCACATCTGTAGGCTGTTGGGATGTGCTAATCACGAGCTAATAGTTGCTGCTTTGGAATATAATAGGATGAATAGAAGATATGGAGGGCATGCAGAATGAAGAAGACCTGATTATTTTAAACTTGACAGGCTTCTGAAGAGAGTTTATAGTAGAGGAGATATTGGAGGTGGTTGTTGTCACCACGTACTTGGGGGAGGAAAGCCACTGCTGGTGCTTTGTGGAGAACCTGGAGAGCTGTTTCAGTTTGTGCAGGGCTACAGATTTTCGCTAATTCACAAAGCAGAAAGTAAAATCAAAAGGAAATATAATTTCCTCAACTACATAGTATTAATATCCTGTTCAATTTAATTGCTACCTTTTGTTACTGTGAACCCTTTAATATGTAGTGTCAGCTTGGCAAGGATTTTCCAACAGTATCAAAAGAGAATTTACCCCTTATATATTATCACAGGAATTGCTGCAGCTCTCAATAACAAAGTGTCTCAAGAAGCAGCCATGGAGTTGACTGCTGCAAGGAGAATAAATTCCCCAAGTGAAGTACTGCCCAAAGCCCCCAGGAGTCTTAATAATAATTTCTGAGACAAATTAATACAATCAGGATGCTGCAAGTTCCTCACTGTGTGGATATAGCTCAGGTATGAGGCTGACCAACACGAGCACAGGGAGGGGTAAGAGCTGGGCTGGGCACTGGTGGTTTCAGGCTGCAAAACCCTCCTGCACCACGTGTGCTGAGATAGCTTGGCCTGGGACAAGGAGGCACAACTGCTGTGTAAGGAGGCTGCTCATGCCATGCATAAATACATTCCTTTGTGCTGGGTGGTGAGGCAGCTCTGTGCTAGAGTGCCAGAAGTGCTCTATACAAATCTCTCATGCTATTATTTCAAAGATAAATATTCTCCTTGTTCCACATATATTGATTTTTCTGATTAAAGAAAAAAGTCATTTTCACAAATATACTTCCTGCATTTAAAATATCATAGAACTCAAGTTAAATTGCCGAGCACTTTTTTCATGATATATTACTGTTACTGTGTGTTTGCTTCTACTCAGATGAACCACAGATGGAATTTGCCTACTTTCAGTCTTACATTAGTCATAAAACCACCAAAAAGATTTATTAAACTGAGACTTGAAAACAGAGCTGAATTCTCCTTTTCTGCAGTTTTCAGATTCTGAGTTTTGGATTGTTGCTGTTTTATTTGCAGGGCTATAAAGCCTGCAGGAATTGCTGCCTTCTCAGCAATTACCCATCAAGTCAAATGATAAAGTAAAGCAACTCAGTGGTTATTAACATTAATTTAATGAACACTTTCTAAATTGTTCTCCCAGTGTTGAAAAATGGGACAAAAATAGAAGAAATTTAGAATAGATGATGTTGATAATTCTTATCTAGTTCACAAATCCATTTAGCTTGGGTATGAAATGTATCTTTCCATTTGAATCCTGGAGAATTAACTAAATCAATGTTCTATGAAAGCCTCTTTTCCTCCTACTTTATTAAGATATTGGCCCACAGTGGCCCTTTTTCCTTCTATCATTAAAATGTTTCCTTTGAAATTGTCTCAATTTCATAGATGACCTGTGGCCTCAAGTCACCAATTAAATGACTTCAGCAATACCCTATTTCCACTGAACAGCAGCTGAAATATGATGTACTTTTATTCTTTACCAACATGCAAAACTCGGGTATTTAGGGTTGAGTGAACAGCAGGACTGATTTCCCATCAATTCACCCTCCACTCCTTCTTTGAAAGAAAAAAAAATTAATTATCAGGGCTCTGTCATTACAGTGGCCAAACCATTTTAGCATCTGTTATTGTTCCCCTGCAATGAGTTTACAGGATGTTGCAAAATATGAAGATGTGGTTTACAGCGCTCCAGTTTCATGCTGCATGTGAATAGTGTTATACAAGTCATGTGGCAGCTCAGACATGTGTTTTGAGGTTTTTGGTGTGTCACTCAAGGCCCTTGGCCCTGTGTCCTTTGTATGGCTGGATGATGAATTTTATACTGGCAGAATATGCTGTTTGTGGAAAATAGACTTTTGTGTGGAGGAGCTGCCAACATATTTCCTTAGACTGACATCAAAGTACAACAAATGCTGTCAGGGAAGCCTTGTTCTAAAACTCATGGGTTTGTGCATTAGTGTCTGTGGGAATCTGTGTATGTATTCAGGGCTTTTCTCATATTTAATAGTAATAAACTACCAGACATATGTATCTGTAACTCGGCACTCTCTCTCTGCCCCATCTACAGCCATCACCTTAGGATCTTTTATCTCAAGCTAATGACAGTTGTGCCTTCAGCAGTCAACAGTCCCTGACAAAACCCTGGAGTTGGCCAAGAAGACACAAACCAGAACTCCTAGAAATATCTAATATTCTTCTTACTTTTGGCATTATCATCACAGAAATTGTTCGTTTTAAATTCTGTTTGGCATCTCTGAGACCTTAAGATCATCTGACAGGATCAGGTTCAGTGTGAGTGTTCTCTTAATTCCAAAACCATCCAGCTTTCAGTCAGTTTCACATTTTAGACCTCAAAACAATTATATAACCTCACTGATTCTCACTTGTCATATGACTGTGCAGAAGCTTGTTTAATTACTTTGTGCAATTAGATATACATAACACTGTAGATAAAAAAGAGTGAAATTTGCATAAAAGGCTCTCTGTGCTGAAAAATGTCTTAACTACTTTGCTTCAATATTTTATCATTTGAAAATATAAATTGTAAGGGTCCTTTTACACTAGTGACTTTGGAAAGTATAAAATCAATGCCTTCTCTATTTCTGACTTTTATTAGCCTAAGATGGGGAAAGTAAAACATTTAAAAATACGTACAACCTATTTTTGTCTTTGGGCTGTTGAGAAAGCTTTGCTTTGCTTTTGCCCAGAGACATAGGAAACAGTGATGGATAGTCAGAGTGGGCAACCCATCTCTTTTATTCCCACTGTGCTCTATAATTTGTAATCTTTATTGTGTCTGAAGCTAAATCTGAGGCATTCCAGAGCCTCGATGCTGCATGCAGCAAGGTCCAGTCAGCAGCACTCTGAGCTGGGAGGCAAAAGTCCTGGTGCCAGAGGTCAGGGACTGAATGGGGAGCTGGAGCCCAGAGATCATTCCTCTGCGGTCTGGAGCTTGTGCAGAGCTCTGCACCAAAAGAAATGGAGTATAAAATGCTGCCAAGGCCAACAAAAGCCTCTTGCTTTCCTTTTGCACTGGTAAGAAGTGCTGCACAGGCAGCAATCAAACTCTTCTCGGTGAGACCATGCAGTCGTCCCACTGCACTGTTTTCCCAGCAGCCAGGTATTTATAATGATGCTTTTCCACACTTGAGATCTGTGGCTGAAAATTTAAGTGACTTGTTAGTGATGTTTCTCAGCTTTTGGATCCTGCATAAATAATATATTGATAATGGTTTGTTATTTTGCTTTGGTTTCCTTTCAAGCATTGTCAAACTGTAGTTCTAAAGTACATTAAAAAGGAGAAGGATTATTTTGCAGTCAGGTACAGCTCTGTTAGAGAGAGGTAATAGGGAGAAACAAGCTTCAACAGATAGGCAGGCAGTTGTCTTGATCGTACATATGTTTTAACTTGTGAAAAGACAAAAATAGTCTTCATGCCAGAGATGTCTAAAATCTCACTGCGTTGTCATCTCAATAAACTATCAGTCAGGACCTTCGTCATTTTGTTACTGTCTGACGTGTGGCTTTATTCACCTCTCCCTGCACTTTATTGCAGGGAAAGTCAAAAAAGTCCTAGGTGTCTTTTTTTTTATAATTATTTTATTTTATTTCCACAGAGCCTTAATCTGTTTTACATCTGAATGTGACTGCAGAAAGGCAAGAAAGGCTGAAAATTGATCAATCCACAGTAAAGCAGTGGGAGAGCTACTTAGTACTGTTGAAATAACTCCTGTCCTATCCTGACAGATCTCAGTGCTACAGCTTCAAAACCACTAGCAATCCTAGGGAGTGTTTTTTAAGTGAAGTGCTAGTATTCCCTCTTGGTACATTTCTGAAACTATACATATGTAGGTTTGCTAGAAATATTTAGGAGAAACAGCTGGACGTTACAAGAAAGCTGTCTTTTATACTTAATCTTTTTTATATGACCCAGTTCATATTTATAGCATTTTTTCCTTCAGCTTTGCTGCTCCTAGCCCCATCTCCTTAATCTTCTGTGTCTTACTTTTGTGTCTGAGCATACTTTCAAATGAGAGGTCAGAGAAGATTGAACACAGTTTTGTCAGTGCTAAGGGCCTGATTCTGCACTCCTGATTGATGTCAGGAGTATAATAATCAAAACTATCAAGAGGCCCCCGCTGTTGCCTGGACGAAGAATCAGTCTGGCATCAGTGCTCTGGGAGAAACCCCCTATTCTCCTGCCCTGCCATTTTATACTTGCTTTTACAGAGATAAGGTATAAAGACTTGCAGCTGCCTCATTTGTATCCACAAACGTGTTTGCAACCACCTTCAAATTACCACTTCTGCAGCATTCCTGAATGCCTGCTATGAATAGCCTTCTTCAGGATAAAGTTACAAGCACAACATGGTCCAACAGAACATCAGTGAAATGCCACGTTACCTCTGAGTCACTTAACTGGGCCCAGAGCAGATAAACAAATATCCCCAAAGTCACTGCTGTTATTAGATCATCCGGCCAATGCATGGAGAACATGGAAGGTCCTAGGAGGGCTTTTTTCCCTTATTCTGTGTTTAAATATATGGGGCTGAACAGTTGATTCTAGACTTGGACTGAACTGAACCTTTCAATAACTTGTATTTTAATCAAAATCAGACATATGTGTGTGTGTATCTTCCTGCAACCAGCCTAGAAGACTTTTCTTTAGGGTATTTTGAAATTGTTACACTTAATGGATGTCGCAATGCCTTCTGACATTCTGAGACAATATTTATCTTCATTACAACAAAATTATGTCATCATTGCTGTGCTCTAAACATTATAAACTAATCAAGTAATAGTTTGCTAGAGGAAAGCTGTTAGAAGTATCAAGACTATAAGGATTATAACGTCCATATTTTTTTGAACAAACTGTGTACAATAAAAACAAATCTCTTGTCTCACCCACCTTTGTAAGAATTCACTGTTTCTGTCAGTCCCTGAAGTTACTGTTTTCTTCTGAAGAATGGGCTGAAGAAAGCTGTTCAGCCAAGCCTAAGCGCTTAAATTTTCATATTTGCCTGAGTATGAAAATTGCATCACTATCTGTTGTGATGACCATAGCCATACAGGTGTGACACGATGAGATAAAATTAATTGCCTTTTGCCAAAGCAGCCTTTTCAAATGCGGCTGACCTAACCCCATCAAGCCAAGGGGTCAGCATCTGCAGTTACTGTTTGCCTTTCTCTATGACAAAGAAGTTCTTGGGCTTTCTGAGGGGGAGGCACCCAGCCCAGCTGGCTGGGACTCACCAGTCATAAGCCTGCAGCTTAATTAGCAAGTTTCTAGTCTGAAGCAATCTGAAGAGCAGATCAGTATGATATGCTCTCTTTTGCTTCTCTGGGTTAGAAGATGAAAGTGTATTTTCCTGAAGAATGTGTTACATAGCTCAGTTTACGACTATCCAACCTGACAATATTGAAGACATGAATGACTGTGGGGCCGTTATCCCAGCAGGAGAATCAGGACTGCAGATATTGCTTCTGCTCCAGTGCTCAGTACCAAAGATGGATTCAGTAAGAGCCAAGAGCAGCATAATATTTTAACAGTCCTGGAGAAGGAGCCCTGCATGTGAAGGTTAGCCCATGTGCTGCTTCTTTCTTCCAGTGTTTTCTCCTTTCAGCCAGTATTGGCTTGTTAGGGTGTGTTTTAAGCCAGCTGTTCTTCATCCAGATTCCAGCCTCCCTCATGCACCCAGAGGTCTGGAAGACAGTGCTGGCTGTGCAGGATGAAAAGGATATGTCTTGGCGTATTGCTGGGCTATTAGTCCATATCACTGTATGGTGATCCCCGGAGATGGCTCTGGAAAGGGACAAATGGACTGGACAGTATTTAGCAAGTTAGAGCAAACAGGGACTGGCCAGTAGCTAGGCAGGTCCTTGGCATGGGACGCAGGTTTCCTGATGATGAACCAGGCTACCTTGGTCACAGAGCTTGTGTGCTTGCCTTCACAACCTGCTGCTCCAAATCAAATAGATTTTTCTCCCCTTCTCTTCTGATATGAATAAACCATACAAATCGAAGAAAAATCAGGCTGCATATAAATTCCATGAGCCAACCAAGGGAAAAAGAATCTGACAGAGAAAACACATCTATTTGCTTTTCAGCTTTAAGAGTAGCAGGACTTTCCACTGTTAATCCACTGACCTTTGGCTTTTCAACACAGAAAACTAGTGATGTATCTGTCTTAAGACAAGAAAAAATTTCCTTAGTTACCTTTGCCTGCTGATGTCAAACCACACCACAGCAGGCTTTGTATGGCTGTGCAGAAGTTTCCCAAGAGAATTCCTCTGCCACCAACCTGCCCTGCAGCTGTACAGCATACAGGAGTGGGATGGAGACGTGTATTCCTGCTCTTTCTAAGAGGAAAAAGTCTCTGCATTACAGGTGGTGAATGCAGAGGTGAAATTTGGAAGGATTGGTGCTAGAATAGTCTGTTCATTGACATCTCTAACTGGCCTAGGACAAGAGAAGGCCAGCCTGGCCCCTTTGAAGCTCTCTGTCATGGGAATGCCATCTGGAGCTCTCTGCTTGACACTTATCCTCCTAGACTGGGCGATGGCACAAGTGCCACAAGTTAGCTCTTGGATAACATATAGCTCGTGTCTAAGACACTATTAGATTTAGAAAAAAGAATCATTTCCCAAAGCCCAGAGGGAGCAGAAGGGGAAGAAAAAGGGAATGGTTCTTAAAAAGTCTTATGTTTCTCTTTGGAAGAAAATTACCATCATCTATCTTTCCTTTCTTGCAAGCTCCTGGAACCTACTAGTAGTGTCCTGCTGCTGGATTTTCAGACTTCTATTTTGCTGAAGAATATCCCTCTGATGCAGGTGCCAGTGTCATTTATCAGAGGATGATGTCAACATTCCTGTGTCATACATGACAAATGACAGCAGAAAGGAGTGCCCCTTGAATTCTCTTATTTTCACTAGGCTCTTTCCTTTCTCCAGTTAAATGACATTTTATTTCCTACAGTGTTTCAGTTTAGACTTCTGCTGCCTCTAGAGAGTGTACGTTCAAATTGACCCAGAATGAGTGATTAGTACCAGGCACTGAGCTCCAAATTCAGTATTAGTGTAATACAGTTGCACGGCAATGGACGTAAACTTTGCTTTCATGCTTTTGGGGCAAATTCTGCCTTGTCTTACACCTCAGAAGGTGCCAGAGAGCTGTTCTGATATTTCCCAGTGGCAGAGCTGGCTGGATGTGAGAGCATCTGCCTCATCCTCTGTTTCTAATGCTTTTAAGGAGATGAAAGATTTTGAGTTCGTGAAAACTACTGTAGTCAGAAGAGTTTGTTTTGCAAAACATTTACCTGTTCTTGTACCAGTGAGCACTTGGGTCCAGAAATCCATGCCTTGACCATGTTCTGTAGGTGACCCTGGTTTGAAAGGTCATACAGAATTTAATTAGGTTGGCATCCAGTGGCACACTTGGTAAGTGGAGCAAAGCAAAATAAAACCTTGGTAAGAAAACAGGCAGGACAGAGCACATATGCTGCTTCTAATCTCTTTTTCTGCTGCTTCTTTCTATTCTTCTTTCTGGAAGAAGGGATTTGGACTCTTCTCTCTTAAGCCATGCATGTACAAAAAGGACTTTATTTTTAACTCATGTTAAAATCCTTTCTTGGACTAGGCAGCAACAGTTTTAACATGTTAGCTGACTGTGACAACCCAGAGTGGGGAGCTTAGGGTTTATCTTGACCAGTAAATGCCTGTTAGAACTGCTACTGCTTTGACTAACGCTTGTTAAAATATCAGTATGGACAACATGTGTTTTTAAAACCACACACCTGTACTCCTAATGACAGCAAGGCCTTGGGGGAGGAAGTGATTCACAGAACTGCTGCTCCCTGCACTTTCCACCCACTCAACGTTTCTTTATAGTGTATTTTCCTCTGTTCAAGCACGCACAGGTCTGCCAACCCTCTGATTTTTCTGGTACCAGTCTTTTAAGCTAACCAGCAGCATGGCTTCCCTTTGTTCAGCACCCAAGGAAAGGGCTGGATTCTTATAAGAGCTCAGTGTTCGGCAGCAGCCAGGGCATGGTTTGACATGTGCTTAAATAGCATCCCAAAAAAGAAACTTTTTCCCATCCTGCTCTTTTCTCCCACTGCACTAGTCCAAACACTAACACAGATAAACAAGGAATTATTTAGAGAAACTAATCTAACTGAAAAGGACCATAAATAACTTGATTTTTCACTAGTACTGCCATTTAGTTGTCGTATTTCACACCTTCCATCTAAAATCAATAGAAACAGCAAAGCCGCTTGTGGACTTCAGAAGTTTCTGGATCTTTTCTTGGAACAGAACAGATTTTTTTTTTTTTTTTATTCATTTATCTTACAGACATTTCAAGCAATCTCTCCCTCAAAGGACAGGCTTGTTCCCAAGATCAGAGGGAGATAGGATAGTGACAGCAGCAATTTAGACGAACCTCATTTATTATATGCTGGATTAAAAATTTTCGCACAAGTTTGCATTAGAAAAAAATACCCCTATAGAGACTTCAACAGAAGAATGATATCTGCATGGTGGCTTGCACTGAAAAAATTGATGGAACTAACAAAGCTGAGCATAATTCCTGGGAGAAACTGGGAGTAGAGCAGCCCTTCCTGGTATTACTGGTGAGAGTAGAGGGGATCACTCACTCATGGATGCAGAAGTGACTCAGATGTTTTCATACGTTTATATTTTCAAAGGTTTCTTCAGAAGGAATAGATTTAGCAACATACCTCTCCTTTCTTCTTAATATGAGAAGAGAACTTTTTTTTTCTGTACATTTCTAGTGTTTCCCCAAAGCAGGGGTCCATTAGCTCCAGGCTCCAACAGTCCCAAGGGCTGTGATCTTATCTTGGGCTGCCAAAGATCATTATACACATCACTGTCATGTTGCTATGTTGTTGGTGGAGCTTTTTTCTTTCCTTCTGTTTAATTTTATTTGTTTTTTACAGAGGTAAAAAAAATGTAGTAGGGTTTTTCTAGCCCTTAGACATGTAACCCACGACAAAAGGCCTCAACTTCTTTCACTCTTCCTTTCCAGCTCTACCAGCTGAAGTACTACTTTTCACAGGATGAATTGCTGATATTCCTACTTACACAAACTAAGGGCAGCAACTGAGTCTTCCAGTCTGTAACTGTCTTAGCTCAGACAGTACAGACATTAATATTCCTAATAGTAAAGCTTTCATTTTGGTTTCTATTCCATAGTCTAGTATATATTTCTCATTCTCTAGTTACTGAAATATTTCTGATGTGCCCAGCAGGTAACTTCTAAGAGTCACAGTAGGTCAAGCTTACTTTAAAAAAAGGATGAAGAGCAGAAGCTGGAAAGGATAAAAACTATGAGTTTCTTATATCCTGCAGTCTTGACTTTATTCTGTATTTCTGAGTGGGTTTTTTGGGCCCACGGTAGTAAAGCCTGTTTATCAAAACTGGTACTATTTTTCTTTGCTATTTTGTGTGACTCAAAAGTGACACAGAAGTTTGATAATTAATCTGTCCTAGTGATTTAGGGTAAATATCCTCTATCTAGATTCGCAGCTCCACCAAAGTTCCCAAGACACCAAAACTCTTGTGCTGAAGGAGGCACATGGTACTGCTGGTGGAGACAGGTGATAGTGAAGATGTGTCCAATCCTCCTCCAGTTTACAGGCTCTATACCAAAATTTTCCAACACCTGAGAGGCACTGGGCAGGGCAGGTACCCGCCTTGGAGACAGAGGGAGAACCTTGCAGGTGTGAGGCAGTAGAGCTGCCCAGGGGGATCTCAGTTTTGCATTGGGGCTGGAATGGGCACACAGTTGCATCCCAGTGTGGCCTGGAATATAATTTTTAGCAGTTCTTGCAGACTTACAGCATCCCATAGCTGAAGATCTGAATCACCCAGAGAGTTTTCCAGCAACACAGTCCTGGTGCCAGACATGAAGTGTTTTGGCACAGGAGCTGTACGTAATCTTCTCATCAATGTCATGAAGCCCAGGTGTCACAGGGTGGCCATTCCCATGGAGGGTGGGATTGGCTTTCTTACCTTGTTCCTTGTATAACACCTCTGCTGAGGCCATGCCTGAGCTTGTCTTCCTGGTGAGACAAGGGTGTAAGAGGGATTCAGTCAAGTCAGCTGTCTGAGGCAATCAGGAGTGGGAGTCACAGAAGCCAGCACACGAAGGAGAATTTAGGAGGTGCTAGAGAGAGCACTGCTGGAGTTGTGCCCTTCTTGAGTAACTGCATGCTTAATGGAGATCCTAAGCCAAAGCAGGATTTAAATCTCCCAAGCTTGAGGCCCAAAGTAGCAGAGCAGGGTCAATCCTCCGATGAGATACGCTGATCATTCAAGTTCTTTTCTGAGGTGGGTGAGATGTGAATTTGAGCCCCTCCAGCCAAGCAGATGCCACATCTTGAGACTTCCTTAACTAGCAGCTATGTCTTATTCTAGCGTGAGTACACTTTTTTCTTTGTCTTCAGCACAGTGCTGGGGGAAAGGAGTGAAAGACAAATAATGGCTCACCTTAATTTAGCCTGGATTTTTGATTCAATTTGCTTTGGCTCTCCAGTATAACTGAGTTTGTGGTCTTCATCTGATGCTCACAAAATGGAAAAATAACTCTATTATTTAATGTAAATTAGACTCCAGCAGTGAGCAGAAAAGACTACAGAGATCTATTTCTCACCTGTAGCCCCTAAGGCATGACTGCTTCTCTAAACCCTAACTTACAGCTGAAATCCATGATGATGTATTGTAGGTGTGGTTGTGCTGATGCTGGTGTATCTCCTGGGATGGAGTGAGGGCTGGGAATATTAGTACCATCCACTTCTCACCACTATTTCTATTATTTTCAAAAGTTCCTAGAGGTTTCATCTGAGATCAGGGCCTCAACATGTCAGACAAAAAGGTAACTAGAGGTTGGCTCCTTGTATGAAGAACTTGTGCTCTAAAGAAGCAAGACAGGCAAAAGCAAGAAGAGAAACAGAACAGTAGAATGATTTATCCGGGGTCACGGGGCGGGTCAGTGGCGGAGCTAAGATCAGAGTCTGTGTCTCTTGGTTTCTGCCAAGACATCACGTAGAACATGTCCACACAAAGGAATGTTTTAGATGTACATGTGGAAATTGCAGGAGTTCACTAGTATTGGAAATATTTCCATTTAGAACAGGAGTGTTAAAGATTAACCTCCTTTTCTGCTGTCATTCAATTCCTGCCTCAGTATCTTTGAAAACCTTGTACAATCCACCAGCTTTTCATGTTAGGGCTTTCCTCTGCTTGTTAATGATACCAGGGCTTCCACAAGGTAGCAACCTCTTATGATAGCAACCTTTTATTTGCCCACATCTTCAGTGAGATGACAGACAATGGGAGGAAGTCAGATATGTTTAAAATATGCTTTGTTTTAACAGCACCAAGACACTTAACTTGTCAGCAATCCAATTATTAATCAGATTAATGGACTTTAATAAATCCACTGCATCCTTAGGACAATTGCCTGGTTAATATTTCATGCATACAGAACAGGGTTTCTCCTGAGCTATAAGAATTTCAATATAAAACTAAAACTGAGAAGTAATCCTTAGCTTACTGTGCTACCACACCTTGCATGCAAGAATGCTGATCATTGCCTGTGTAGGAGCATCATTTAATTATATTTTCTCACTTCTGAGCTTAACGCTATTGAAGGAAATCTACCAGCATTTAATTAAAGACTAAATACAGTCAGTCTTTCTATCTGGTTTGGTATCCACTTAGAAATACATTTGATACCTAGACAGTCAAAAAGGATACTGGAGGTAACAGCATTAGAGAAGGTTTTGTAAGAGAATGGGAATCTAATTTGTATCTGGAAATTAAATTTATATTTGAGATCTTAAAAAAAAACATTTAAGAGATATTGAACCCCCATCTGGGTTAGAAAGTAATGGAAATAAGTCATCCAGTTAGGTCTTTAGCTTTCTAAGAGAAAGAATTTTTTCAAAATAATTGTTGAAGTTCTAGATTTAGATTTTAGATTTAGATTTTAGTCCAGGGTGCTTCCAGCCCCTAAAACATATTTCAATGAACCAAAACCAACTCATTCTGCAGCATTTTCCTGTTGGCCTCATATACAACTTGACATTTCTGGTTGAGCAATGCTGTGTTCTGCGTACAGAATTTAATTCTGATAAACTTTATAAACCGAATTTTTTAAAATTTAAATTTTCAAAAGGAAGCTGAGAAAAAAATAACATGAGTTCTGACTCTCAAAAAGAAGGCAGGTCCAATGCAAATCATATGAAATTAAGTAAAGAATTAATTCATTTCAGTTTATTTTAGATCGGGTCTGGAGATCAGTGTGTTCAGAACAGAACACCACAGAAGTCACTATAATGTCAATGTCATGATGGTATTTTCCCCTTGAGTGGGGATCATGAACAAACGAAATTAACAGAGGCTTTAATATTGATTTAAGAAGATGCAGGCAGGGGCTCTAAGGACTGCTTAATGTTAAGCACAGGCATAAGTGCTCTCCAGAAGAATTTTTTTTTTTTACATCAGACACTATGTAAGTCAAAGGGAAAAGCATATTTGTATCTGTGTGGGAATGAACTTTTTCAGTTATAAAAGCAAAGAGCTGTGAAATGCCTAGTTGGTGAGAGACCCCTGAAGGGAAGCAAATAAAAGAGGTTATATTTGTAACCTTTTTTAGAGGTTAAATTAAACTTAATTACAACCTGGTTTTTACTTCAGCACTGTTGTACTGAAAGCTGCTTATACACTTTTATGCATTTGTCTTGTTCTGTAATTCATATGGTTGGGTTTGTTACCTGGAGTGTAGGCTTGCTTTCCTGCTGAGGGAAGGCTCATGGGGGCTTTTAGAGCAGAAATAATAAATAACTGACTTCTCTTAAGGAGCCATTAAACTTTTTTCATGTTACATGAAGTAAACAGGTATTGCACCCAGAAATGCAAAGTCTCTGTCAAGATTGTATGTGTGTATGTCTTTAATTATGGTATATATTTCCTCTGGCATGATTTATTAGTTTCCTTTGTAGTTTTGTCACAGAGTATACTTGCCATTTCAATCTGAAGTAGCCATTACATTTCTTTTTTTTTTTCTTCTCTTGGCAAGAAGTAAATCTGTACTATTTGCTGATTTGTTTATTACTGTCTGGAAACTTAACCCTGCTCAAAGTCAGAGATTTTAAATATGTCAGATCATCTTAAAGCTACTTTACTATAGCTATATGGGTGACATTATATGTGTGCAGGGAAATTCATTTCAACTACTACAAATGAGTCCTTTAGTAATACCCAGGAGTCATAATGTGTGTGACATAATGAACCCTCCTAAATTACAGCCTACAGTAATTAGATCAGTTATTGCTACATTCCAATCCCTGAAACAATTTGCTTAAAGCAGTAGTTACCTGTAATGAAAAGACAGAGAGCTGACTGGCAGCAGCCCTTTGCCTCCTCTGTCACTCTGCACACGGAGAGTCAGTGCTCCAGTGCCAGCAGCTTCCTTCCTGCTGTGTCTCCAGCGAGACCAGCCACCAGGGAGGTAGTTTATGTCACCTAAAAAGTACAGTGGTCCCCTTGGGAAAGGACAGTGTCTCTGTGGAAGGAAACATTTAGAAGGTTTTCCTGGTTTTAGTGCCATTTACATGCTTATTCTGCAGGTACTCCTCCATGTAGTACCTTTTGTCTCTTCATTATGTCTTTAATTACTTTTTAAGAGTTCAGAGATGTTTTTCTTAGTAGTATTTCTTTATTTTAATTCACATAAGGGAAGATATTTGCTCTTGCTCCCTAGTCTTTGTACTCTCTCCTGCTCGTGCAGAATAGAAAAAAGTAACCAAGCTAGGACAACGTTTCAGACCAAAAAGCACATGAGTCTTGCTGAGGAGAAGCTGTTCTGGACTCTGTGCCTAAGCAAACTACTGTCAGTAATCTTGCTGAGGATAGATGTCAACCATTTATTTATTTAGGTGTGGGTTGGTTAACTTGCTTTTTGTGGTGATTGGTACAAATTTATAAACAGTACAAACTTTTTTTGACAATTAGTTGATATTGCTGAATTGGAAAAGGAAGCAGAGAAATGTAAATGTTTTTTCACAAATAGGTTCTATCAAGAAAAGATTTTTTAAAAAATCACAGTGCAAATTTTGGGAAATGCTAAGTGCATGTTTTGAAATACAGCTAAAACGCCAGCGACAAAAACTGTGGCCACACATTACACTCAGTTTGTTCCTATGCTTGTTTTATGTTTTATTTTCCTAAATGTCAGGTCTTGTGTTCTGTGCTGAAACTGTTTGGTTTTGACTTCCCTCTCACTGTAGGTGCAGAAAATCAACATCAAGCAGAAGCAGCGTGGTTTCAGCAGCTGCTTACCCTGTCAGGAACCCTCGGTCACTGTCACGGTTGTGACCAGTGTCTTTCAAAATTGAAATGTTCTTCAGAAATGGTCCCACCTTCTGGAAACAGCCAAACAGGCTTGATTCCTGGTTTGTGCTCTTTTGCTCTTGCCTCACGTACGTATATCTGTGGAACGAAGGTGGAGTAATTCAAACTCCATATCGCTTTGTCATGACACAGGAGCCCCATGAGCTTGGCTGTGAGCTGCTTACATCTGCCCGGCAAAACTACTCGGACTCTGCTGGCTGCTCCCCCAAAGCCTGGACCACAGAGTTATCTGGAATTCCCCTCTGCACCCACCCATCTCACCACTTCACATTTCTGTGTCTGCCTTCTTCCCTGCAGGTGGGAATATAAAGTGCTCATTTTGCTTTGGGAATATATTTTGCACAGATGACAGATCTTTTTCTCCCCTCTCTTGTCATGACATCCCTTTCACTCATCTTTAGGCATTTCTCCTTTTTTAATTTTTTTTCTTAATTTTTTTTTTCATTTTTAAATTCAATGACACTTCTTTGTCACTCTTTGCTCAGCACATTGATTGCATCTGGACAGGAAGGGGTAGTAGGCACAATAAAGAATGTCTGGTTTTTTTTTTTTTACTTTATTTACCTCCTGAAACTCCTGCTAATTTTTGCAGACCATTCCATGGCCAACCTCTAAACACTTTGTTGAAGAGAAAGTTCCTTGCTTTTAAACATTTGACTACAGGGAGGTGTGCTCTTGTTGCCAGAAGAGGTCAGGAATCCCCCTAGACAATTTAATCATGATCTTATGATTTTGTGCAAGCAACTGTGGCTTCACTTTTGTCTTTTTGATTTGTAGGGGAAAAAACTCTACCTGTTACTACTTGACACAGGAACAGTTTTGCTGGGCAAACATTGCTGAGTGTTATGTCCAAGCAGCCAAAGCAAGACTTTGCACAGGTTTGTTTCATTTTTCCAATAGCTGTTGTAAAATAACTAGCAAAGAACCTGCAACACTTAATGAGCCTGACAGACACGGAAAGGTCAAAAACAATCAGGAGACCTGTTCTGACTCATTCCTTCTGGTCTTATAACTTGTTTCTTAGACCAAACAGTACTTTTCTTTTATTAAACACACACAAAAAAAAGGGGGAAAGAAAAGAATTAAGAGATGACAGACTGAAACTGCCTACTTTCCTTTCAGTGTCAGAAGGCATAAATAGTTTAAGTCTGCAGTGGTTTCTGATTGAATATCCTTTTGAAGTAATGATAGCTATAATTTAAAGCATCAGTTACCATATTTTCTTCTCTTTGTGACATTCTTTGATGCCCTAAGTATAAATCTGCTTAAAATAGCTATAGCCATGCCTGGGTATACTATCAGGATTTTCAGGGGTTCTGCCTCTAATTGCCATCATATGTACCTAATATCACAAACATAACTGCCTAATGACAATGTTGCTGCAAATACTTTCTTGACATCAGAAGAAAGGTAAATTCAGAGGTGCACATTAAGTTTAAATTGTTTGCTAAGACTAAAACTTTTTCAAAGAAATTAGTTTTAATTAGCATAAATACTGTTCCAGGGCTGCTTGGCCCCAGACGTGTATTCAGCTGTTAAGGGGTATTACACTATGATCTAATACAGCATCAGAAAATTCCTGACTTTCAGGGGCAATTACAAAAATAATTTGGTATAAAATAATTCCAAACTTTGTTGTTGCCTTGCACAAGTATGTGTATGCTCAATCAAGTAGATTTGTTTTTCCAAAAAGATTAGATGCAACTTTAAAAAAATCTATGCAATTTGGGGATAAATGAACGTTCATTGGCATCTTTCTCTATCTGTTAATTTTGTTAAATTTTCCTCTATCTGCTAGTCTGTTAAACAGTTCCTAGTTCCCATTCTGCTGCAGTTAGAAGAAAAGTTGAGCCTCTGAATATATTCACTGTAAGAGCATCTCACTATTATCCTGGTGGATTATAGAAATAGAAAACCACAATGCATTAAAAATTAAATGTTTTAATTAACTTATTCAGTATTTTCTGTTTTAATAATAAGCCTTTAATTATTTGAATGAATTGCCATGTTTATTTTTTGGCATCAGGGAATAGAAATTATTTAAATAAAATTTTAAAAAGAAAAACAACAAAAAATAAATCAAAACAAAACCCCTCAAATGAACAAATGAAAACAAAACTAACAAAAAAGCGAACTACAGAGGCACCTCTTTGGGGTCCAAGCAAGGATTACCAGCTCAGAGAGTATTTGCATGGTTGGGAAGGAAGATGGACAGATGGTAAAAGGGAACAGGACAGATGAGATAAATTATGATAATGTTATAAGGCCCATCAAGATGGGCATCACAGCCAAATGCTATTTTTGCAGTTTATTGTTGAATGTAATTTCTCTGGTTCTGTCTTCTTCCTTCCAGTCAAGACCCCCAAACCCGGCTTGCCTCACTTACTAGGACTTACTCTGCATTTTTATCACCTGATGCTGTCTCCTAATTACATGGAGTTCAGATCTCTGATAGCTCTGCTGACTTTCAAAGTGAATGTATAACTTTATAAACAAGGTGGGCCGGAAGCACAAGTGATCTTGCTGCAGCAGCAGGATACTTCTTGGCAAGGGCCAGTTCCTTTGACTTCCTTGATAACTAAAATACAAGAGAATTTGCAGTGGTGTCACTGTAATTCTCACAAGTGCTCCAGATCTCCAGTGCCTCTCAGCCTCATTTATAACAGAGGAACAGCAGAATGACACTCCAGGTTGATTTGGTAGTGTAATGACTAATTGTCATGCACGGCAGTGGAGGAGTTGGGCTTATACTTCTAGAGTATAAAATTACTGATAAGCCATTCTCCAGCTCTCAGATGGAACTGAGATATGGAAGGATGAGGTTTCAGCTTTGTGGCTCTGTTCCTGGACTCTGGCCTTTCACAGTATGCAAACTCATGATCTTGCCACTCGGGGAGTTGATTTCTTCAGAAATTCTTCAGAGATTCAAAGTGAAGATAGGACAGAGCACCAAGGCCTGTACCTGAGCTGATTGCAGACACATTCAGATCAGTGCATGAGAAAGTCTCCAATGTCTTTGTTTGCTCCCAAAAGCCATTTTCCTCAATCTGGTGCGATGAGTCAAGAACTGCTTTTAGTGTTTGGACAAGAAATCCTTCATCCAATTCTTAAAACCCCATTTGAAGAGACTCAGTCATCATTCCTGCCCAACAGCAACATAAGGTAAGTCTCAGCTTTGAGATTACAGGCATCAATGGGGAGGTTTTGGTGTCTCCTGGCACCTTCTGGATCTATCTTGAGAAGGAAATGGAGAGAACTGTGATAGCCAAGACCTCATGTTAAAGACAATCTAGCAGTCTAGCTGTGATCTGAGGTTCACTGATGACCCTGCCCCTCTGGGAGGTAAAAGGATTGCTGAGCCAGGGAGTGCCCTCCATGGTACCAGTAAATAATTTAGGCTGCCCATCTGTGAAAGAGAGGACTGAGTAGGACTTCAAGAAACAACAAGGTGTGTGATGCAGACTCTTATGCTAAGGGGAAAGCTTTTCTGCATGGGAAAACAGAGGAGTCAAGAAGACCATTTTATTAATCTCTTGTATAAATTACATCTTACAGCACACATTTCTAATATATAAGAATGAGATTCTGAAATGGCAAAATTACACTGATAAATTTACCAGTATCAGTCCAAATCCAATACAGTGTGTCCTAAAGGAGTACATTGAAAACCAGTTACATGACTGCAGTAAAACTGAATATTTTGATGCCAGAAACTGTGAAACTGCTGGGAATCACTGATGACTGGGTGTACTCTCTCCCTCTAAACAGATATTTAATTCTTCTTTGAGTAAGTAGATAGAATAGATTGAGAAACTTGCGGTTTTGGGGAGGTAGTTGTTGTGCCAGTGCAGGTGCAGCGCTATGTACCATGTGTGCTGCAGTGGCCATTCCCTGAAGTTACATACTGCAGCTGTCATGCTGGCAGAAATTTGTTTATCTCTTTATGATCACAACTGGAAACAAATGTTCTCAAATTCTACATGCTAAAGAAAAAACACTTGTGATTTTCATGGTTAAAAATTGTGGGCAATAATAGAGAGAAGCAGAAAGAAAAGTACTGTGAGAGTCTAGTAGAAGCCTGTGCCTGGGTTAACTGCTAATCCATGCCCAGGAGCCCCCAGTCCAGTGAGACACAGCCCTGCCCTTTTTTGTTCAGGAAACGTGTTTCTCAGCTGTTATTGCAGAGGCTGGATCGTGATTTTGTTGAAGGCAAGGGGAAGAGTATCTTCAATGGATCAGAATCCGGCCTTATTTCTGCTGCAGGCTAAATGGGAAATTATCCTTTGTATTTTTTTTCATATTCCTGAAAGTACTCAAACCAGCATTGTATGGGTTTCCTCCTTATTTCCTTTTGTTCCTATTCAAACATCTGTCTGAAATAGTGCCTTACATACTAATTTGGTTGGAGGTTTTTTTTTTTTTGCATGGTTGGGTGTGATTACAGTCTCACACTTCATTTTCATTAATTTGCTTCATTTATTTGCTTTTGATCTTTTATTGAGCCTTATAGTATGTGTTTGTGTGAGAGTGAACATGTGTGCGTGCACGCAAACAGGGAAAATTTCTGCAGTTATTTATCTTTGGACAAAAACACTCTCTCAGCAGAGCTGGCAACAGGGCTCTTGGGCTGCATCTAACGCTTGTACATGGCCCTGACTCTCCTCACTGAGTGTCACGAGCCAGCAGCACCACAGGGTGCTCCCACTGTGCCCCTGCTCCCGCTGGTCACCCACCTGCCCTTGCCCTGTGAGCAGCAGGATGAGAGTGAGGCCATGCATCACCCATGTATTCCAGGTGGGACACCAAACCCGTCCTTGGAGCAGTGCAGCTCTGTGCCACTCGCCGCTGCTCCGGCTCGCGGGCGCACGGGGTGGGATGCTCTGGGAAGAGGCTGCTGGCTGACTTTCCACACTGGCACTTGTTCCGTGTTTCTGTAGGGGCGACTGGAGCTCAAACATTTCCTGTTATGCTCCCTTAGTAATCTTCAGGCTACAGGAAGGACTGTAAAGATATGTATTACAATTTGAAATAAATACACACAGTTCAAGATCATTGCTGGCAGCACCCAGCACTGATCTGTGATTCTCGCAGGCTCCTGGTGTATGAGAGGAAGGCTTGGCCTTCCAGAAGCAGCCCTGAGCACCGTCCAGGACACAGGGACTGCCCAGCCACCACACATTCAGCTCAGAAGTGCCCTGCTTGTCTTCTGCAGAGGGACACATCTCTTTGCTTCTCTTGCTTTGGGTTGTCCTCACTCCTGATAGCATAAGCATGGTGATAGGGCTGTGGCAGAGGATGCCTTTCACCGTTCCTTTCTTTCCCTATTCCTCCTATCACAGAGTGTGTTGATACATGTGTTTTGCCTAGATCATTTCCTGTAAAGTTGGAGGGTAAAGCTCTCCATCACGTGTCATCGTTGTCTGTAATTACTGTTCTGTCACTGTCCTGGAGAGAAGCTGCTTCTGTCACCCCATCATCAGCTTTCTTCTCATCTTTTTGAAGATTCACTTTCTCTCCTAGGTACCCAGGAACAGACTGATGATAGACTCTGTGATGTTTTTTGATCTTTCCCCTCATACCCTTGGATCTTACTCGCCAATCTTCCTTGCCTTTCTGTCATTGCTAATAAATTTTCATTCCGTTAATGTTATCTGTATGTTAATATCCCTACAGGAAAAGACACCAAATAGGAAATACTAATTCCAGAGACAAGAGACATTCCCTTAGTTTGGCCAGTGTGCATATTTTTAGCAGTGGCAGTCCATGTAAGTCTTCTAGGTATGCATCCTCCCACAAAGCCACAGTTAATGGGCAGTTAAATGGAACAACAAAGGAAATGTTGTTCTTAATTAGTAAAACGTTGTGTTTCTAAAGTGATTTTTATTGTCCGGTGCTACAGACATATTCATACATTTTTTGCTCTATCAAGCTGTGGTCAATAAGGTCTGGCCTTGCCATTGTTCTTGTTTCTCAGGCAATGTTTTATAATAGTTGCTGTTATTCCTTTTTCTTGACATATTTTATATAAATATTATATGAATATGTTTGATTTGTACCATCTCATCTAGAACATTTTAAAATTCCTTCTCAAACTAAAAGCATACCAATGCTTGAAGAAAAATAAGCACAGTACCCTTATCACTCTGGTACTGTTTTCTTCTAAAATATCTCCCATTTGGAAGTCTTTACTGTAATAGCTGGGATATGAGCACAAAGGCTGGAATTTTCCCAAATAAGAAAGCTTTAAGCAGTAGTTTCTTAGTACCAAAGCTTCTTTTTTGTTAAATTATATACAAGTATTTTCGGCAGGACCTCCTATGCACAACTATGTGGTGAGCACTCCCTTTTGCAGTATCAGCTGGAATGTATATCTTCTATACCATTTATATCAATGTCACTGTTAGAAACAAAACTTGCTTTACTTTAGAGGGTGAGCCAAAGGTATAAAGTCAGAGATACATGCACAAAATGTGTGGCTGCTTTCTAGTTTCAGGATTATTGCCCTCTGATCGCACTCACCTCTTTTAATGCTGTGCCGGAACACAAACCCTGGATTACAATCTGGGCAAAAACCCTTGTTGGATGTGAATGAATCAATAGATTCTCCCCACAAATGAGAACATACAGATTCTTTCAATCCATGATACTGCCAGCTGCAGACTCAGAGTATTTCCTTTCTTTTGCCCCTTTCTGCACATTTACACCTACATTAAGAAGAGTGAATCCATCTTGTTCTTCAAAAGAAAAAGCTTCTCCTATAACATGTCACTAACTGCTATGGCTGATTTTTTCAGAGGAAGTTTCAGTGGGATTTGGATGCCTAACTGTTCTAAATTCCTTTGGAAATCCCAGTCTAATAGTCCTATAGGGCGGTGTAAAACTGCCTTCTGTAAAGAAATTTTCATTTTGCATCTCTCTCCTAGGCCAGCTGGCACACAGCATCTCAAGCAAAAAAGAAATGGCCTTTCCAGCCTCCCCTGCTCACAAAAGCATATGTTTCATCCTCCCCAGCAGCACTGGTGCCTGCTGGGTCTGGGAGAAGGAACTTGATGATCATGCCACTGCTGGGGTCAGTAGTACATTGCACTGCCTATATTTCCTTTTGAACACTGAAAAACGTGTTTTGCCTTCCCATTGGGAGTATTCCTAAAACACTGATGAGACTGCAAATACTAAGCACTTCACGGCTCCAGTCTATATGAGTTAGATGGGTTTTTCTGTGAGTTTCCCATGAAATTTTTGTAAAGACTGTGTAAGAAATGCCTGATCCAATGAACAAAATAGCAACTGATACATTTGTTTTTCAGCATATACATAGAGAGTTTAATTTAGCATAGAGAAGCAACTAAGAATCAAGTGTGATTATGGTAAAACACTTCCTTTCATCTAGAGTTATATGCGATCCCATAATAAATCCAAATGTGTATGATTGTGTTTTTAGAAAGTGAAAATTTAAATTAACAGTGGGGCTAGTACTGAGTTCCACTCTTTGCCATTATCTCAGTAAATTTGAGTTTGTGTAACATGAGTATTCAGAAGTAAAACCTGCATGAAATCTTCCAATTGTGAATGCCTTTTCCTTGTAAGAATTTCCAGTGAATCTGGAAACTTGCTAAGTCCCTAGGGGGATAAGAATTCACAGCTCTAACTAACCCTGAGGGTCATGTTATCACACAGATTAACTATTCTCAACCAATTTCTGAAATGCATTAGGCAGTTAAGGCTTTCTATCAACATTAGTAATGTGTACTTTCTTTTTCTACCTATTTGTCCTTAAATATATTTATTAGGTCCCTGACACTCAGGGGCCCTCCTTCCTCTTATTAATCAGCTTCTCACATGTCCCTGAAGAAGCCTCTCTATTTCACATGCTCAGCTAATTATTCTTCTAATTAGTCCTTTTAAAAGAAAGAGTCAGTACACCATACTATGAGTATTAATACATAGTGTTACTCCATGGCATTGTATTTGGAAAAATAATATCAATAAGTTTATTTTTTCAACTCAAAGAAAGTTTTAAATATTTTTGAATAAAACAAGGGGTGTAACATTTCCCAGAAGCTGTGTTATAGACTTGATAAATAAAGCCAAGGCTCTCTAGGAAGTCACTGAGAGTCAGATTCATCAGAATGAGGACTTTTATAACATATATGTCTCAGATAAGGCCTCTCCTGCTTAAACTGATATATACCATAGACAATGCTTACATATGAAGGTGACCAGGACACTTGGGGTCAATCCCATTATCTGCTTATTTTCATGAGAGTAAACCCTCGCAAAAGGATTGTCCATGAACAGAACGCTGGAGGAGGCTTCCTCAGTCATTGAGTCCCTGTTCATACAGGCACCATACCATGAAATGCCCAAATTATCTGTCAAACTGATCTGATGAAAGCAAATAAGGGCTTGTTTCGGGGTTGGGCTGGGTTTTTTTGGTTGGATGGTTTGGGGATTTGTTCTGTTCCAAAGCCTCCCTATTCTGATGGTTTAGGACTTTCTTTTAGTTCCCAGGTATTCCTGGTTCACTTACATCCACTTCTTCTTATGGCAACACTCTCCTATAATTTCTAGCCTGTAAAGTGAAATACTAGCTGCAGGACAAACTGAACTTGATGGCTCTGTAGTGAGGAGCAGGTTGAAGTGCCTCTGGGTACAAAGAGTTTGAAGGTGCCTGTGAGTATGGGCCAGGTGACCCTCACCCTTATATTGAGGGGAACATCTCCGAAGAAAAGTGTTATTTCCTTCCCAAGCAGCTAGGGCATAAATACTTTTTTATTCTAGAAAGCTTCTGCAAAACGATAGTCTACTCTTACACCAAACCATTTAATAAGTTTAATTAAATGGAAGCTTATGATAATTAAACCAAAAGCCTAAGGGCCCTGTTCTGTGAGGACTTACTCCTCGCATAAGACCAATTTCCATATAATTTAGACAACAAAATAGCGGAACAGTACTCTCCCATCTAATTTATATGAAATTGGTAATCTCCAAACCTGATTTTTATTACACTGTAAACATACTTTTTTCTTAGCAGAAGTGCAATACTTCCAGTACAAGTATTGAAGCAGAAGAGGAAAAAAGCTTTTTAAAAAGGGAACTCCCCCTTAAAAAAAGCAAAACAAAACAAAAAAAAACCAACCAAGAAACCCTGAATGTGCAAATTAAACCATAATCTGATAAACTCTGCATGAGGATCAAATATCCTTAAACAAATTCTCTAACATAGTGGGTACTTGTAGGTTCTTCTTTCATAACAAATTTGCATATTTACTACTTCTGGGTGTTTTCTTGAACTAGTGTTTGCATCAATGCCTGAAAAAATCCCACGCTCCTTATTTTGGAATTCCTTACCGTCTCCCCGCGTGTCCCAAAGGAACGTTACCGTGCATTATCTCCTCCACCACCTGTATTTTTATTGCACTTCAAAACAAAGCTCCAGTACTACAAAGAATCAATGGGGCCTGATTCTTCACTACCTTACTCCAACTTTGTATAAGCCCACTGCAGACAAAGCCATTCCTCTGGCTTACAACAGGAACAGTGGGAAAGTCCCCAGCCCTCCTTGCCAGTGTGACAGGATGGCAGATTTTTAGTCCTCTCCTCGTCTCCTCCTGTAGACACAGGCGCAAGAAACACAACATACGTGGAGGGGAGATGATGACCCTTCCCTTCCTGATCTCCTCTGCTCCCCCGTGCAGCACAGCTGATAACTGAGATTGGTGTTGGGTGACTTAACTGCTTAAGCACAAGCTTCTGTGTTCTGGGGGAGCCTTTATGTTTTTTTCTCCAGGGTTTTCTTAAAACAACTGGAATTGGTGGGTTCTGTCTCAGAAAGGTTGATTTTGTGCCAGTTCTTGTCCAAAAGAAAGCAGTGGTCCCACGTTGAGGAAAGCTATAAGTCTGACTGTTGTAGAAAAGGTAAAAGCATTATTGTGAACAGGCTGGACACCAAATGCTGCTGTGCACAGCTACTGCCTATTAGATGCTGGTGATTAATTGCTCGGGGTTAGAAGATAACCAGGTCAGAGCCTTATGAGATATACACTTCCCCCTGACAGACACCCATATCTAAAGTCTATTTGTAGAATTAGTGGGGAGGCACTGTCCCTTGTACCATAAATGAGTTTATCACAACAGTTTATAATGCTCATCCCTCGATTACTAAACTTTTGAGACACTGACAGTCATAATTCTGACCTGCTGTTTTGCTTGCACTGCAGAGTAAATACAAGGCCCAGGGGTTAAAATTCAGCCCAGATGAGCCAGAATTGTTGCCATAAGACACAGCATCTGGAAGATCTCACCCTGTTGCTCGCTGCCCTATCTATTTGTGGGCTTTGACCCAAGCACAAAGAAAAGTGTTGCATCCCGAGGGTCATTTTTGACAGCACTGAACATGGAAACCCATTTTCTTTACAATCTTCAGAAGTGGCTTACTAAATATCTAAAGTATTCAAAATCTGTGACCTCTTCCTCCAGGCAGAGACTTCGTCATGGTGATCTATGTCTCCGTGGCCTCAAGGCCAGATTAATACAAGGCGTCCCCCAAACCACCTGCAGGCTGAAGCTGCCAGGAAGGAGAAGTCTGACTGCTCAAGGGCCCTCACCTGGAGAAGCTGGCCAACCCTGTGCTCAGCAACTGCATTTGCAAGTATGATTCAAATTCTTTTTAATTATTGGTGTTTAAAGCCAAAAATAGTAGAAAGCCAGACTCTGTGACAAGTTTGAGACTCAAAACGTAAGTGTGCTTGTTTTTTATGTAGATTTAAAAATAAATAAATAAATAGGAATCGTCAAAGACAGAAATAGAAGGATTACAATAATTTCCCCAGATTATTTGCCTAGCAAGATATCATCACTTGGTTATGCCAGATGGCACAAATACTCTCATTTTTCAGAGTAGTCAACTCCCTATCCTGTATGGGAGAGCTTCTTAATATTATTAGCAAGTTTGCCTTTTCTAAACCTGAGTTTTAAGTTCTTAAGATTAGAAATGTTCTTGGAGTAGACCAGCACATTAGAACCCAAACCCATTTTAAGGTTTTTTACCCAAACCTGAACCTAGGTCTGTATCCCACAAGTCTCCTCTCTTTATTACAAAATGGAGTACACCAGATCCAGGTGCGCATTGAAATGAATCAGACACCCCAAAGCTCCTGGAGGGCTTTTAAACAATGGATCCAGTTTGGACAGATTACTGGATCCCAGTAATGTGATGAGTTCCAGAATAATTGAGATGATCCCAGACTGGGGGAAGGTGCATACGAATAAAGAGGGTATTGGAAGCACTCGTGTGAGGCTGGGGAAGAAATTTGGATGTGTGCAAGGGAACTAGGGGAGAAGGATGGGAAGAAGACTGGTGATGTGATGGTCTCCAATGCAACTCCACTGAGACCAGCTCACATGAAAATTGTTACACCTCTGTATGCAGTGCTGCATGTTACAGATGTGACATTAAAACTTCTGCACCCATCACAAGAAATATTTGTATTATTTTATTGTAAGCACACTTCTGCAGAGGTCTGAGCTGGATTTTCATTCTTTTAAATGGTTAAAAGGAATTTTCTGCTCCAAATTTTGCAAGCCTTAACATCCAGAAAACACAAATCTCTTACGTTCCATGTGGCTGAATATGTGGTCCAAGGATCACTCATAAATCCTATAGAGAGCAAAAAATGTATTTGTATGTCAGTTACAAAACTCAGACAAGAAGCCTTAATATTTCTACCATGTTTTGGTGATGATGGAAACTCAAGTCTATATTTTATGCCAGGCCCTGTGTAAGTGTATGTAACTTTCAGGGACATCAAAAGTATCTCCTCCCTCTTATACCAAGTCTGAATTTGGCCCATAGCATTTGTTAAATGGCTCAGAAAAACACCGACTTATCTTAAAAGATCAAAGTAGTCTGATACAAATAAGGAAAGGGAGTAGAGATTGAAAAGAGACGTGCAGAACCGAGTTTCTGGGCAAAAAGTAGTCCTGGTCCCAACCTGCCTAAGCTCCAGGTCTCACCATCTGGTTTCAGACATACTTACTTAATGTTAGTGTAGCAAGTAAGGTAAAAAATGTGTCATCTTAGTTCACATGCAGCATCAAGATTCTGAACTCTGATGATAAATAATGTACAAAGATGTGAAAGTACAATTCTGTTTGTCCTGGGCCTCCTCTCAGGGACATGTGAGGGACGAGGGGCACGGCGCTGCCGCAGAGCTGCCAATTGCACCGGCGTGGCACAGCAGGAGCACCCAGGTGGTCATTTGGCCAAACACCCCCCATGCCACTGGCCAGCCCCAGTCCCAGTACACTGAGCTGCTTTTCATGGGAAGCATCTCATGTTCTGGCACCTCGCACACACAGAGCCTATTTTCTGGGATGTTGCTACCTTGCTGCTATTTTACACTTCCTTCCCAAAAAGCTTCAAAGAGTATTTTTTAACACATATTTATTAAAACTTTCTTGCACTACTCAAAAGAATATTTGAATGGCTGCTCAAAACCCCACTGCCTAATGACGGCCAACTTGCTGAAGAATGGAGGCAAGGGAGGATTTGCTTTGGGCGGGGGGAGAGAAAATAAAGAGAAATCGGCCCAGCTTCAAAGGGCGCATTTCCATAATTGCCCTGTAACTTTGGCAAAATAAATCTGAAGGGCTGAGAAAAGCACAATCTCTCAGATGAGTGCACTACAAAAGCCCCAGAGATCCCGAGTCCCACTTGTTACTATTCTAATTCAGTGAGAGAATTCAGTCCCTAACCTCAGCAACAAAAGCCATGAAATCACCATCCTCCCATTCCGATAGCCCATTCCCAAAGAATAAGACCTTATCCAGCCTTTGTCTCCATCCTGCCCACAGATACTCAGTACAAGTTAGGATACCATTAGATAGAAGAACAACGGGTAGAGGTTTTTCAGACTGACAATTTAAACCCTCAGTCTCCAGTTCTGGGTTGCAAATGTGTGCACTCTTACGTAGCAGGGGGAGATGGGGTCTGTTTCTGACTTGTTTTGTTATCACAAGAAGCCTTTTTTGTAGTTTATATGTAGTTGAATTTCCATACAATCTGTCTGTCTAAACTTTCCAGATGAATCATGCACATTAGACTTATACACTAGTTTTTCTTTGAAAAGGTGAATATACCCTCCACAATTGCTCCTAGGTTTTGATGTTTGTCCTCACTATTATACGAGCTATTAAAAAGAAAAAGAAAACTTAATTATAAAAGTAATTCTAAATAAAAATTTAATAAGAAAGTGTCTAAAATGGCTTTGCTGGCATGGTCGCAGTCCCAACTTTGTAATTCCTTGATGAAAAAAATGACTGCTGAATGTGAATAGTAGGTCTTTTACAGCAAAGGCCCAATCTCCCGTCATTTGGCCCCTCTCTGACTTTTTTATTTTCTCAATAAGACAAGCTTTTGTGGTGATGTTCAGTATGGACAATCAGGACAGCCTTATAAAGGGATTGAGAAGGGCATACAAAGGGCTGCGGCAGCATCAAAGCGAGACCAGGAGCACAATAGAGATGACATTTTTACATCCCAGGGCTGGGGCGGGCAGGGACTGAATACTGTGTCCACAGCAGTGTCAGTAAACAATGAGCAAAGTGGGAAAGGGGTGAAAACACAAGTCAAAATCTTTTTATTGAAGCCCCTACACATTCATTGGGCATTTTCATCCTGCATTTGAAAGCTCTTCCATTTACTTACTCTCCAGATTCCCCTATTTAACTAACTGACTGATGATGGCTCCATTTTGATATCTGAAGAAAAGAATGGGAATTCTTCCTGAAGTGAATATATTAATTCATGAGATTTAATTGCATTTTATTGGCAGTAAAGAAAATATTAGCTGCATGGTGCTGTTCTTAAAGGAGCACTGCCATCTTTAACACCACATTTAAGCCCCCTGTTTAAGAAGCCCCAGCCTTACCTGAGGTACTAGTCCTGTCTGTGGTTCTTGGAAGCAATGTTTTTGTTTTAGATTACCAGTTCCCTGCATTTAGATTTGGTTGCTTGGGGTTTTTGCATAACAAAACCAGGCTGGACTCCTGTTTAGCTGGTTTCTCATTCCATTTCTTGTACCCAAGCCCAAGGTCTTGGTGTGGTTCAAAGTACCAGCATGGAAATTTTAAAACCAGAGGATTTAACCCTGGTCATTTAGCCAATTCAGGTAATCTCAGCAACTACACCAGGTGCAGGAGGGCAGGAATGAGCACTGAAATTTTTTTTTCTGGGCATTTTTTTTCCCAGGCATTTTTTTTCCCCTGTAATTGCACAGAAACATTTCTGTTAGTATCAGGGTATGATTTAGCACACCAGAGGAAATCTGTCTATCAAGCAAACATTTCTGGCATTGTCTTCTGTAGGAATCACTTGCAAAAGTCCATCTGAGAAGACCGGCACTGGTGCTGCTGTTCAATAGCCATCTCAAGTGTCCTTTTTCATTAAATTATTTTGGAATGGGGCTGGTCTAATCTCCTAGTGAAGCTTTATCTTTCTTAGAAGCAAGTTAGACTGTAACAGAGACAATCAATGTTTTACTCCTTGTATCTAATTTCACATTACATCTATGTTTTTAGGCACTTAAATTTTACTGCTAAGGTATCTTGAGTATTGCGAAGTCCAGTGTGAATTCTACTAATGATCGCTGAGAAATCCAATAGAGTGAGTCATATATTTGAGAGATATTTTCTTTTCACTGTTTTGCTTGAAAATAAGTATAATACTAATGTATTAAAACCTCAGGTTTATGCATACCCAGTAAGTAATTTTATTCTAGCCTGGCTAGCTGGCCTACTGACATGCATTTTCACCACTGCTAAAAATAATGAGGAATCCGAGTGACACACATTTATGGCTAGGAGTGCCATCAGATCCCTTGACCTAATTGAGCATGCCTACACACCTTAGAGTGTTTTGCATAACCAACTTAGACAGCAGGAACATTTCCAACCAGATTGATTGACATATTTTATTTCTAACTTAAGCTTAATCAGGACCAAGAATGATTCATTTATACCTTTCAAACTTTAGCAATTGACACAGGAGACAACCAAGCTGCAGACTCCAGTGTAAGCAATCATGCAAAGGAAAAAACATAGATTAATATATTTTGTTAGTCTACTTAGCTGCTGCAGTTGATGTAATAAAATTAATCAATTAGCTGGTAGGAGAGTTACTTTATTTTATAAAATAAATGTCAAACTAGATTTTTTGCAGGAAAGGTTTTGTCCCAAATCCCTTCTCCACTAAGGATTTATCTGAAGCCATGTGCAGAATCTAGAGCTATCGTAAGGTGCAGTTTCATTTTTTTCAGAAACCAGCCGGACGAGAGCTCATTCCCGGCAATAACCACATTGACTCTCAAATTGAAAGAGTTTCCGGCTTTTAAGGTGTAAAGTACCTTCAAATAAATATCAGCGGTTTCCACGTGCCATGCCTTAAACAGGAACAAAGCCTAATAGAATAGACTGTAATAAAAATGCTATTTCCAGCATGTGTGTATGTGGCTGCTCTACGCTCCAAATGTCCTTTAGCACTTTTTAACCATATTCTCTAGTGTGTCAGCAAAGAGACTCCATCAGAGTATTTAACATTGCTGGGAGCAAAGGAATAAAGTGGAGTCACTGTTGATTATTACTCATTAGCCACAAGGACATCCACTTAACATGTGAATAAATGAATGACACCATGTCCTAATGGAAATGGCCTCAGTGTACCTTTAAGCAAAATGTTGTTTAATATCTTCCATTTGCTGAATAGTAAAGAGGCCTGTTGGACACGCATAGCTAGCAAGCGGCCATTGTTGCTTTGTTCCAATTTCAGCATTTAATAAAAAAAGATGTTGTCTTGACTGCAGCAAAGCTGGGCTTCAAAACCCTGGGTGGCAGCACAGGCTTGTCCTCATTCTGCAAATTCAGAATTTCGCTGGCATCCTAAAGGGTTAATGCCCATAAAGCAAATGAAGCCTTAGAAGGTACATGTTCTTCATTATTCTGCTTTACATTCAAACATATAAAACAAAGAACATCTGATATCTTTATTGGTTTTCTTAGATAAAACACAAGCAAGCTATAAGCCTTAATTTTCTTATTACCATTTGTTAACAAGGAAGATAACGCTCTCAAAAGTACTTGATTAGGGCTCCCTTTGATTTGTATCTTGTTATGATTACCAGGGCATATATTTTTGTATTATTACTTTAGTACACTGATAGTTCTGATCAAAGTGATAAAAAGAGGTATTTTAAAAGTGTAAATATTAACCATACAGGTAAACCACATAATCTGAACAGCATCTTGAACACTGCCATGCTGAAGTACACAGTGGGAAACCAGTCAGAGCTGAGATATATGTTCCTATCTGGAAAGCTGGTAGTCTGGGCTGGAGGAGCCCTTCTGCTCCCAAACCCTTTCAACAGCAACTTACATAGTTCACAAGTATGTTTTTTTTTAATACAGTACAACTACTGAGGATGTAGTACTGAAGATATTTGCTATATTGCATATCTGAATGCTCATGATCAGAATCCACATATATCTGTTCTTACGGGGATAAACCAATTTTAACTGTCTAAGCAAAACAGGAGGAAGCGCATCAGCTAATGTGAAAGATTTGGGAGGGTATTTTAATGCATGGTCTGATGCCTGATTGTGAAAATGGTGCTGGATCTTTTCCTCGCTCTTGTGACTTTGCCTGCATGACAGCTCGCTGCGCCGGAGGCGGCTCACTGCTGTTTCCCAGCTCACAGGGCTTTCTCCCGTCTTATCCCAGGCCGTGATGGGCACTTTGGCTGCGGTGAATGGGGAGCCTGACATGGCCCGCTACGCCCGGCCGGCCGCTCCCACCAGAACTGGGTCTGACAAGTTGGAAGTCTCTTTCTCCTGCCTCCTGCCTCCTGCCTCCTCCTCCTCCTCCTCCTTGCCGACGCTTCCTCTGACCAGCCCCGCACAGACAGGGAGCGAGCGGGAGATGATTACATCAATCAGTGTCAGGTCTGGGAGCTGTGATTTATGAATATGCATAATGAGCTCTCACCTTTGAGAAGGACTAGCTAGGGAGATAATTGATTAGACAGGAAAAGAGCAGCCAACAGAGAGGGAGAAGGGAGAGGGAGGCCTCTCTGTGCCGTCTCAGGCAGGCCTGGCTGGGGCTCCAGCGAGGCTGTCAAACTGAGAGAGGGATTTCTGAAAAAAAAAAAAAACAAAAAAACGCATAGGATTTTTAATGTTTTGTTGAAACACGCATAACAAAATGTTTCCTCACAAAATTAATGGGAATTTTCTCCACATTAGGGAAGCCAGGCAGGCACAAAGCCTGCTTTCCCCCCGCAGGGAAACCAAGTTCTAACTTCCAGAAGCCAAAGGGGCAGCTTTCCCATGGCTTCCACGCCGCTGCTGCAGGAGCATCCCCATGGTCAGAGTGAAGGGAGAGGGCTCTGCGGGCACAGGGAGCTGAGGGCCTCTGTGCAAAGGCAAAGGAGCCTTTAATGGAGGTAGAAAGCTGGGGATGCAATTGTTTTCCCATCATGGTTGCATTATTTTCTTCCATCCCCTTTAAGCATCTGTCTGGCCACTGTGTGAAAGTTTCTATGGAAAACCCACCAGGATGCCTAGAGGAAGGGGATGTGGAAATTTACCTCTAGCTTTCTCTCCCCCCACCCCTCCCATTTTAGATGCCATTAATCTTTTTTTTTTTTTTTTTTTTTTCCCCTCAGCAAGAATTGGCTAAGGAAAAAGAGGGATACAAAGTGCAGAGAGACTGGATAAAATTTACATGAGAAACGATCTGTTTTCTAACCCCCCACCCACAGAGATTCCCCCATTTCAGGAGCCTGTCAGAGTGAAAGAGTGGGAATAGTTCCTGGCGGAAAGACAGAGAGCTGCATGGGGCTGCAAAGAGGCAAATGCTCTTTCTAGGGTGAGCTGTGGCCAGAAAGGACGTATGGGGAAAGCAAGAGGACGCAGGGGGGAAAAAGCAGAGATCACAACACTGCCGCAAACTCTGCGGGTCCCTTCCCCGGCCTCCTCTGCTCCCAGCCATTGCTAACAGCAGCTGGGGAGGCTGCAGGCGCACACCAGGAGAGGGTTCTCCCCATCGTAATGCCAGCTAGGAAGAATATTAATTGTGAAACATTAAAACACTATATAAAACATGTGCATACACACACACATATAGTGTAAACATATATATAAATCTTATCACTTACAAATGCCTAGGATTTAAAGTGTAGTTTATCAGCCTAGTGCAACCCAATCCTATAAATAATACATTCCTATCACTATGACCTCAAAATGTCAATACTGCGCAGCCCTGCACATTTGCATATCTTGTACTGTCTAAACTTGAAGCATGTCAGCTATGTGCTTCTGTTTGTACTTTAACTTCATTGTAACTCTTGCTTCTTAGCTCTGAGCACCCTCCCCCTCTGCGGGGTCTGTCACCAAAACGAGAAAAGCACCAGCTATTTAATCACCACCACTATAATTATGCCGTTTCCAGGACTGTGAGGAGAGGACAGGTAGGGGACACATCTCCCCGGCAGAGAAGGAAAAGCCTGGGAACAAAAGCAGGAGGGAGCCGGCCCACAG
This sequence comes from Eulacestoma nigropectus, assembly GCA_013397775.1. Taxonomy (NCBI): domain Eukaryota; kingdom Metazoa; phylum Chordata; class Aves; order Passeriformes; genus Eulacestoma; species Eulacestoma nigropectus. The sequence continues at coordinate 745,277 of VZTE01005381.1, read as the reverse complement.
GCTCTACCTGCCCGAGGTGCCCCGTCAGTCCCGGGGAGGAGCACGGCCATCCGCGGGCAGCCGCGGGAAGGGGAAGGGTGGAGGGAGCAGCCCTCGCCCTCCTACCAACACTCCCTTTGGTTTCTGAGCGAGAAGGGACCTTTCCCGGATTGGGCCAATTTCCAGCACCTTGCCGGGGAAGCGAAGCTGCAGGTTTTGGAGGCGGCAGCTCCTGGGGCGATGCGTGCGGAGGCGCAGCCGGCACCTCCCGGGGCCGGGAGAGGGCGGACCGGCCCGGGGAGCGGCGGAGCGCACAGCCCGCCCGTCCGAAGCGGAGCGGGGCTCCCCGCCGGGGCTCGCCGCCGCGTCTCGCTGCTCGGTGCCCCCTTTCCGGCCGGTACCTCCCGCCCGAATGCCAACCCCCGGGAGCAGGGGGATGCCCCGGCCCCGCCGCCTTGGGCAGCCCCGGGCTCGCTCAGCGGCACAGAGAGCCTGTGGCGAGCACCCCAAAACTGACCCCTTGGATGCGCGAAAGCAGGAGGGGAGGGGGCGGCAGAACTAAGGCAGCTGCGCTGCCGACCCGCGGCGGCACCACCGACCCCCGAAGGTTCTTTTCAATTAACCGCGCCCCGGCTCCGCGCTGCCCTGCGCTCCGCGGGGTGGGGCGGGGGTTAATAGCGGCACCCGGTAATACGGTCCGCGGGGGCGATGGATCGCCGGCCGGCCGCCCCCGGGCCGCCCCCGGGCTGCCCCCAGACCCGCGCTCGGACTCCCGCACCCTCCGCCACCGGCCCGCGGTGGCGCCTGCAGGGGGCGCTGCGGCTCCAGCGATGTCGCCGGCGCAGGAAGGGCGGCTCGGCCCGGCA